>OY776082.1:24306410-24906410 GCA_963675205.1 Catocala nupta
CATCATACGCAACTGCGTCAATTGCCGTTCCACTTAACTTACTCTTAATTAAACATATCAATGCTGGGTGTGCACTATCAGCCTCATCCATTAAGCACAGTATGTTTTCTACTTCTCTAATATAATAATTCAAACGTTTTGGATTGCCATCGTACTTAGGCATTAAGCCCGTAAATATTTAAAATGAGCATTATCACAATCCTTTAGAGACATTTTTACTAAGATATAAAACTAATAACTTAAAACAATGGATAGGCATAGGCTCACTAGAAAATACACACAAACATTTAGGTGCGTTTTTAAGAATACAAACAGACAAACATCCTGAGACATGGAGTAGTTGGTTACCATATTGGTGCTTTAGTTATAATACTTCAGTTCATACAGAAACGAAGTACGCTCCCTTTGAATTAGTATACGGTAGAAAATGTAACTTACCCAGTAACATAACTAGAGCTGTGGAACCTTTATATAATTATGAGGATTATCCTTTACAGTTAAAATATCGACTTCAGGTATCTAAGAAAGAAGCACGCGATAATTTAATTAAATCCAAATTGTTGAGAAAATCAAAATACGATAAAAAATATTAACCCAATCGTATACAAAGAGAATGACTTAATTTTGGTTAAGAATGGAATTGGTAATAAGTTAGACAACATTTATTTAGGCCCATAATGTTGTTATAAATTAAGATATGTCACCTAACGTGAAAATATTAAAAAACAATAAAATCGACGTAGTACCCACAAAATTATTGTTACCAAGTGTATTTAATGTAACAAGTTAATTCAAATGTTAATGTTTTATATATGTAATCTTATATTCTGTACTTATATACATAAAATAATCATATAATCGTAGGTATAATATCCAATATAATGTTTATAACCTTATACTGAAAGCATGTATTTAGTTTGTAAGTTTCAAAATAAAATAATATTGTCATCTTATTTTATTTTTCCATCACCGGAGGAGATGTGGTGGTGGATGTATGTAAGCGTATATAATTAAGTGAATCATGTAATAAATGGCAGTATTGTATCAGAATTCGTCTTGCATCAATCACCTCTAACCCAAATATCATAGTACGAGAACAATGGGAGTATACGATTGCACTTTTATTTAATGAGTTTATAGCAATGCGTTTGTGCACCGATTTAGTATCTATTTGTAATAATTATGTTTTATAACTTTCGACAAAACAATTTGAATGAATTATATGGAATGCCTAGCGCGATTCTAGCTTATAGACAAACACTCACAATATACAAAATAAAAAGAAATATAGTATACTAATAATAACACAGGAAATAGAGCAAGGAACACTTGAATAGTACGAGAGTACTTACCAGAGTGATCTCTGCATCGACTGTGGAGTTTTGTCAGCCGCAGCAGCTTCTCTGTTGCTCCAGAGATTCTGCTACCAGGTGTCCGATCGCGCGTACGTTCTTTATGGATCGCGGTTTGGTTAGCAATATGTGTAACAAATGAAAGATCGTGAAAAGACTATTTCAAAAATATATGTATCATATCGCGTTTATATTACTGTTTTAGCACAAATTATCAAAAAGCGTACCAATTATATATCGGGACGCCCGAAGTATCATTTTCTAGCAAGAATGTATTCAAGTCAGGAATGACATTGCCTGTACTTAGTAGTTATACATTAAAATAAAACTCCGTTAATTAAACTAAAAAGTCTGAAATAAAATTATTATTATAAAATCAAAAGCCCGACTGCTTAAAAGTAATGAACTGAAAAGAGAAAATCAAGTATATTAAAATTAGTTAAACTAAATACTTTATGGTGCCGTATAATATGTAGTTATTTCGTTATTTGATGAAGTAAGCTTACAAAACAGTGCATTAGTCAGTCGAATTTAATATAGATATTGTGATACTTGTTTTTCTCTTTTCAGTTCATTACTTTTAAGCAGTCAGGTTTTTTGTTTATATAATAATTATTTTATTATTTTATTGGATTGGATTAAACTATAGTGCTCAGGCATAATAGCTTATAACATTTCATCAGTACACTAAATCCCACTGAAAGTATGTCAGTGCTATATTATAGTTAACTTATTCACAAATATATGAGAAATTCGAAAAAGATGGATTTAATTTATTGTTTTTAGAAATCATATAACGAGCTACTTTTTCACACCGTTGTATGGTCTTTGGCTACAAGCTTCTTTCTCGCTTTTGCGAATAATTTGGAGTGACCTTAAGCAGTACTGCAGAAACTACCTTCTAATAAATAAATTCAACACACGCAGGTAAACTGCGATCTACCACAGACAGAAGGGACTTCCAAATCTACTCTAGGTTTGAACAACGATCACGTTGTCATCTTTATCTACTCAAACTTGTCGTAAAATATATTCAACTAAGGGCTTTACCAATTATATCTATATAAAACACATTGTGTAAATCCAGATAACCACATTTGGACTTATCATTTTAGACCGCTAGAAAAGATGCAGCCTACGTCCTACTTGCTCAAACGAAGAACACAATTAAACTTAAATGGCGGCTCAAGGGTAAAACGGTCCCTATCTGATCTATCAAGTGTCTCAATCGATCACGTTCTCGATTTACAACACGGGAAGCAGTTCCGCAAGATATCTTCGGACTACGTCAGAACTATTAATACTCTTGAGCGCACTATGCCGGATTCGATAAGGAGTGTAGAGTACTCGAAAATACGGCCATCCTTATCTGTACTTCAGTACAGGCTACAAAATGAACAAAATTGTCAACGGTTGAGAGAGAAGGCTGCTTCAGAAGCGAAGGCGGCCGCGGCAACATATACTAAGTGTTAAAGGACTTAAAGCGGCGATGTTATGGTTATTCTAAGACCAATGACTAAAGTTGAGTCTTAAAGGGCACAGAACACGTAGTCAAATGGCATAAACAAAATACTGTCACGTACATTTATTCTAAATAGTTCTTTAGAGACAATTTTTCCCCTTATACATTTGACCTTGTACCTATGTATACCTTGTACATATATATACATAGTCATTGTCCTGAAAACAACGGCACCCCTATATCAATCAACTCATATATCTGTATCTTACAGATAGTCTGAATATAAATTGTATTTATTGTCTTGGGTTGTTCCAATGTCAATTAGGTTTCCAAATACAGACACCACGAGACCAATATTTGCTTAAAATATTCTATGTTTAGCTACAGGTACTTGGGATAAATTGCGATTGCCAGGAGACAGCCCTATACATGCACAGCGCGAATAAACTGTAAGTTAATTTGTTAGATTTTATTTTGAAATAAATTTTAAAGTTATTAGTAACTGAATGTAAATAAATACCTATATGGTGCATATTATTATTATGTATGTATTAATATATTGACTATTATTTACTCTAGCCATATAATATATGTAAAATTGTAATATATTTTAAAAGTCATAATTAAATTGACGAGAATAATCGTACTTCATATCTGGCTTTATGAAACACAGATTCATTGTGACACACACGTGAAGTATTGATGAAGCTCACATCCCTGGGCAGAGGCGCCAAATATCAGCTTCATCCATTTAACTTCCTACAGAGGCGTGTTTTCGAAACCTTGATGATCCCAATCTCACTGACTGATTGGACATGTAGACTTTAGAGAAAATAGAGACTATGGGTGTTTCCTGCGTGTTCAAATTTCTCTTTCATGAGTCGTACTTTGTAAAAAATGTTTGACTTGCTGTCGTCGTATTTTTACCGTTAGACACCGCAGTATTATTTATACCTGTAAACGTCCTTGCCTAACAGGGTATGATATCAAAGGTAATGCTCTCGCGCGTGTAGGATCTATTATTAACTACCTGCAACTGTGTGTTGCCCCTGCAACGTGAGCTATGACGTATTCTTCTTAAAACGAGAGCGCTACTTTATTGTAAACTAGGATTTTCCGCGGCTTCGCTCGCGTTAATCTAGATTTTGTCAATAAATTGCTATCACTCGGCAACAGTACCTTTCTTCTGGATGAAAGGTATGTCTATTTCTGTACCCCTGACAACGTGTATGCGAAATTTCATTACGAGGGGTACAGTAGTTAGGCGTAAAAGCGTAACGAACAAACAAACTCACATACGCATTTATAATATTAGTTAGGAAGTCCTGCAGTGCTTTCAAATCGATTATTAACGAAAATTATGACTTAAAAGAAACTGACAAGGGCAATTAAATTTAAAAATGTAGTAAATTTTATACTATACAACGGTTTTCCTGTTTCTTTTACATTGTTTTACGACGTATGCTTAAAATTGTCAAAATATATAATAATATAATCCAATTTTTGTTTTCAGACGGTGTACAACTGCTGTTTACCCTAATATTAAGTTGTGTTTCTGGTTGATATGCAACATAACATAGTCCTTAAAGGTTCCATTTATGTCTCCAAGTACTGAATATTGCTACCTGGACTTTTAGATACGTATTACATTAATAATTTCTAAGGTATAAAATATTAACAATTAATTATTTTCTATGTATAATATGTATGTATTTATAAAAAAAAAGGTATGTATGTTTATCCATTGTCTAGTACCCATAGTACAAGCTCGGCTTAGTTTGGGCTACATGGTGTTGTGTGTACGTGGTTAGAATATATTATATTATTATAAATAAAAGTGGAGTTAATTGAACAAAGGGGAATATCACGTCTTTAATATCTTGCACTATCTTATTGTTAAAAGACAACTTTCGCACTAGAAATGTTGCTCGTATTGCACGGGAATTGACAATTTTTTTTTCTATTTTCTTCTTTATGTTAACTCCCGCACTAGGAATAATTCCTGTGTCACGGGCGACTTTACAAACATTCAAACAATGGACACCAAGAACACCCAGATTCAGAACAAAATTTTTTGGGTCACAAAATGTTTGTCTCCTGTGGGATTCGAATCCACAACACTCAGCGCAATGGCAGTGGCGAGGCGACCACTTAACAAACACTATCCGTGCAATCGTATATTGAAACAACGGACACAAAGTGGACCCGGACTATGACCGACAGTCTGCCGGTCACGCAAATTTTTAATTCGCTACTTATCTATTATTAAAACCCATAACAGTCATAACACATGTCAGTACATTTTACTCGAGCGGGCATCCCCCTTCTCTACGACTATCCCAGTTTATGATATAGCGTTCCCCATACACCAACCGTTAGGTTATATTAGGGGAGCCGCTGTACCTTCCAGTGCCTGAGAGCACCTTCCGGGACCAATTATAGACAGGTCTTGTCCCCGAATCTCGACTCTCCAAATAGGCCTGCAAGCCGGGTGTGGCCCGAGTCACTCCAGCTATGACTCTTACTTGCTGAGCAGGCAAGCACCCGAGATGCGTTGCGGCTGTGAAACCACACTGCCACTTCGCTAAAGGCAACTCCGTGCCTCATGCGACCGACTGGTTCGCACTGGCCGCGCCTGAGTCCGACGCTCGAACGCAACGTGCTTGCCGAGCAAACGAACATGTCGTCCTCAGCGGCCAACCACATACCCCTGCGAGTCCAACACCAATGTCAGGCACCGCGCACTCTAGTCAGCGGTCGATAGAACACGCCTTTCAAGGCGTAGTGAGCTTCCTGACCCCGCAGTACCCTGGTCCAAAGGGGGAGGCCCGTAGTTCTCCCCCCGAAAACCCTATCTACTCGGGTCCTGAAGATAGGGACTGTAGCATCCCCTTCCTCTACGACTATCCCAGTTTATGATATAGCGTTCCCCTACACCAACCGTTAGGTTATAATAGAGGAGCCGCTGTACCTTCCAGTGCCCGAGAGCACCTTCCGGGACCAGTTATAGACAGGTCTTGTCCCCAAATCCCGACTCTCCACCCTAACCTCAGAGATCCGGTTCTCGTAAGCGAGCTACCTCGTGCCCAAGTGACACTATCTATTCTCCAGATAGGTACCGGAGCAATAAAGCCGCTCACTACTCGCAACTCAAGGAGTTGCTAACGATAACCTCGCTGAAGCCGACGGAGAAGCCGCCTCCCATATCTCCAGTATAGTACCGGAGCTGTGTAAGGCACGCTCACTTCCCGACATACATCCGTTTACCTACCCAAATAGTCCTACAAGCCGGGTGTGGCCCGAGTCACTCCAGCTATGACTCTTACTTGCTGAGCAGGCAAGCTCCCGAGACGCATTGCGGCAGTGAAACCACACTGCCACTTCGCTAAGGCAACTCCGTGCCTCATGCGACCGACTGGTTCGCACTGGCCGCGTCTGATTCCGACGCTCGAACGCAACGTGCTTGCCGAGCAAACGAACATGTCATCCTCAGCGGCCAACCACATACCCCTGCGAGTCCAACACAAATGTCAGGCACCGCGCACTCTAGTCAGCGGTCGATAGAACACGCCTTTCGAGGCGCAGTGGGCTTCCTGACCCCGCAGTACCCTGGTCCAAAGGGGGAGACTCGTAGTTCTTCCCCCGAAACCCTATCTACTCGGGTCCTGAAGATAGGTATGTTAAATATTGACCTTTTGACGGGCGCCGTGCCCCCTGCGCCAGGCGATGATTATATGTAGTTTTAAATAATAGGTAAAAGAAACACAAATATCTTAAATTTGTTCTTAAAAACATGTTATTATTTGTCAGCTCATGAGCTCGATGGTGGCGTGATGGGCAAATTTTCGTTTGCCGGCTAAACCCGACCGTGGTGGTCAAAACATTAAACATTATACTCATTATAAATTTACCTTTCAGGTCCCACGGGCGTTAAACGAATCGTAGAAAAGACAGATTAAACATTTCAAATCAAAGGAATATCGATTTTTAGAAAGCTGTTTTCTCCAAGAGCTAAACAAGACTGCTATTGCTAATAGATTACGAAGATGTAGCATTGTCTCTCATATTCCTTCTAGTGATGATGAAAAATTCAATCGCTTTAAATGAGCGATTTCATATAGACCAAAAAATATAAAATAACGAAAATGTTTTATATAATATTAATAATATATAATTATTTTATTTTGAATTATTTATAAACATTGAGCTACATATTCGTGTATTTTAATAAGTTATTTAATATTGTTTTTTAGTTTTTTAAGTTATTTACTAATAATAAACGTACTAAAATATTGTTTGTTGCCTTTTTACCCTATCGCCAAGAACAAATGATATCTGAAACTGATGAGATGTAATTGCCTCAAATACTATCCTGTGGTTAAATTGCAAATGCCTAACCATTAGAACGATGTAGATTTAGTAGTGATTGACAAACTAATCGAAATTGAAACTTCTTTAAGGCACCCGAAGTTAGCATAATCTCTATTATCCCCTTTTCCTTATAGTCAACTAGATGACGAAATTAAAAATCTTTACCTCTTAATTGTTTGTGTTGCTGTTGCACCAGGTACCTACTTATTTGGTTTAGGTAAATGCGACCAGTACCATATATTTATTGTTATTTGTTATGGCTCCCGCTAAAGTGGCTTCCAATTGGCCTCCGATGGAATACGCCAATTCTATCTCTACAATTGCAAGACAGAATTAGGAAATGGCACCACGCCCGTGACTCCAAACTATGCAAAGCCGAAAGTACTGTGTCTGATCTCTTTCATGTTGCGTCAGTAGGCCGTCCCGTTTCATCGGACTGTAACTGTTTGGCACTTGTGTATAATGCACACATTTCCTTACTAAAATAATTATGCAGATGGCCAGTCTCCGCTTAGAATGTCCACTGTGACTGATATTCCGTCTGAGGGACCTTATCTTACATTATTATATTTGTGTCCGCCAGTCTTGTATCCGTAGACCAAACCTATTTCTTTCATGTCTGTGGGTCAAACTTGCATAAAATGCCATAAATTTTTTATTTATTCTCTATGTTATACAAAACGCAGAACATAATTATAAAAATAAATAATCCAAAGCCAATAAACGTCAATCACATTACTTTGCTATTATTTTTTAAGATGTCACTTTTTAATCCTGATGTTCCTGTAACAAAACAAAAAGAAAAATCACATCATCCATGGGAAAGAAGAATCAGGGGTCTCTATTCCAGCACATATAAATATGGTCACAACTCAGCGAAGAATCCCATATTTCCGCCCAAAAAGGAAAAACTTTATAAAGAGCGTGTCAGATTTACGGTGATCGGAAACAGAATATCCAAAGACTTTATTTATTGCTATTATTTGGTAAAAGGGTTGCATAAATACAGGAAGAAGTTATTTGAAGCTCCTGTTATCCGAGGTAAATCTATACTCGCTTACTAAAGATCTGATAAAAAATTACGATGGTCAATCTTCTTTAAATTATTGAGACTGAATTTCGATACAACCTATACCGTAGCATACCTGAAGGTGAGGCTAATGCATGCGAGGCTTGTTTCATATTCAGTATTAGAGCATAATATCGTGCTTCTACTGAGCTAGGAATCAAAAAGTTCAGACCTTAAAATATACTTATAACATCTTAGTACTAGAGGATTAAAAATTTACAACAGCGCGGGTAACAAGTTTTTATATTTCCTAGAAATCGCATTCACAGCCATGGCGTAAAGACAACTTTAACCCCTGAGCTTGCACAGATGTGCAAACTACGTTAAAATCTATTTTAGTCACTTTTCCCGTCGACCTTGCTACATATCCCATATGATGGTTTGGTCAGCCGTCTGGCACGTGCTCTTCCACCTTGCTCTATACCCACTTCCTTCCCTAAAAAGTTGGCAACGCGCAAGTGATGCCTCTAGTGTTGCAGGCGTCCATATGCTACGGTGACCACTTACCATCAGGTGGGCCGTATGCTTGTTTGCCACATAAGTTGTATAAAAAAAAATATATCTCTTTGCATAATAGCTTCCACCCAAATACCTAATCTTTAAATCTTTTTTTAGGTGTAACTGGTGTAGAATGGCCGAAAGTTTTGAGTGATTTAAAGCGCGAATATGGAGGACTCTTATATCTCGTATCATCTGAGGCAGTTGTTTTCATAAACAACAAAGTCCTCGGTGGAAGAGAGGAACTGAAGAAATACGTACGACCAAAATATGTTTATCATCTGAATCTAGATTATGTTAAAGAGGGAATACAACAATTTGCGAATTATATAAATTCGTGTGGCGTAAGTAATTTTACTCTGCACTAATATATTAATTAACATTAGTAGATAAGTATAAATGTACATGTAGTAATACGTGATTGTAGGCAAATAATCGAATGATCCTAATATACATGTAATTCCAATGCGTTCCAATAAAACAATACTAAATTTTCGATTTTACTCGTGGCTATAGCGGATTGATTGCTTTGTAATTAATTTATAAGCAATACATGTTGACAAAGGTGCGAATGTGGGCTTTTTTAAAATATATTTTCATTCATGCATCCTGCCAAACTCAGCAGCATCTGTGAAATTCCTATCAGAAAATCCAAGTAACCTTTTACACGTCATTGGCTTATGATCAGCAACTGTGTAGGCGTACACATGTACAGATATACGAAAATGGACCAACGAGCTAGCGGTTTAATTCGACTTCGAATTATATAATCTCACTTAAAACTTTACTTTCAGAGACCATGCGCATATCTCAACGTTTCTATTGACGGAGAATGTATAGGCAGTTTGATATTTATGGTAAGTTAACAATTTCAGTCTTCTTCTTATCGTGTCGATGACAACAGTTTTTAAATTATTTTAGCTCAGTGCTCGGCAACGCGAATCGCATTCATGCCTGGACTCGGCTGGAGTGAGTCGCTACGTGTTTCTTGTACACACATAAAGTCATATCTGGTTTTCTGGCACAGTTCCTATAGTATATTATCTCTGATTTCCCGCTAGAGAAACCCTCAATGTTCACCGAGATTATGCGTAGAGCTGGCTCTAATAAGAGCTGTTTTACGTTTTGTGGCGTCTGTGGTGGAGCTGATAATTGCCGTTGTGTGAAGTTGGGTTGATGCATCGTGTTGAGAAGATTAGTTAACTAAACTCAACAATTTCAGTAACAATTTTATTTTCTTTTTATCATCGGAGCCGTCTAATTTAACATCGAATCGACAATTCGATGTCGATCTCCAACAAGGAACAGATATCTCCAACGAGGTGCAAGATTCCTAAAACCATATCCTAACTAGCTATATAAAGCAATCATACACATTCTGTCTAGCTCCTGTTATTTTATTCCAGTAACCATAAATTTTTCAATACGCTTTCAGCTATCTCCAGTCTAGGATTCGTTTGGTTGAATGGCTATATCGGTCCTTCAGCAGATATGACTTCCGGCACATTCGTTTTTTAATCTGATAAATATCTCGAGAATTTAGTTGTTTGGTAGATGTATGATCTGAGAGTTTTCCAAATTGTTAGCTGTCCAGTGGAAAATAGATTTGGGTACGTAATCTCGATTCCACGAGTGATCAATGCCGCATACCCAATTTCAGTTATAAAATTGCTTTAATTCTTCTCCATCCCATATCAATGGTGTAGAGAGAGAGCTGAATACTGGTTCCTCCTTTTCTTACTCTTACAATAGACAGCGACTTCACTGTATTTTCTTTGCATTGCTCCTGCAACGCAGCACAGCTTTGTCGATGACCAGCAACATGATGACAAATCTCAAATAGCAGATTATCCTTCACAGAAACTCTAAGCGTAGTTCGTTCTAGAGCTCACTGCGCGACTTATGATATAATTTTCCTATATTGCCAGCTGTATTCTGATATAGTTCCTCTTACGTGTGAAAACTTTCTGGAGATATGTGAAACCCCCAAGGGTGGCTACTCTGGCACGCCAGTACATCGAATTGTCAAAAACGGTTGGATACAATGTGGAGGTTTCGGATTAAAAAACGACTTCACCCTTGATTGTGAAAACTTCATTGTTCCACATGACAGACGTGGCGTGCTCTGCATGGCTAATAATGGGAGGTAAACAAAATAAATAATTATATACTTAGTAGTATCAAGTCCTTGTCACAAAATCATACATTACGTAGGCGCTATTTACACAAAAAGTACCTATAGAATCAGATTCATTCTTGCTTACCTTGACCTCATGAAAATAAATTATTGTACTATTATCCTAACTAATGTTATAAATGCGAATGTGAGTTTGTTTGTTACGATTGCACGCCTCAACTACTCGACCAGTCATTATGAAAATTCGCATACACGTTGTTAGCGTAACAGAAAAGGCACCTTTCATTTTGACAACGCGGACAAAATCTAATAACCCATAAGACTACTTCCTTGTCTAAAAACGATGCTGTATATAATAAATTTTATACAGAAAATTTATAAATATAGATTTTTGTATATTTATTTATTTATTGGACCATCTACAAAGATACACACAACTTATAACTTTAACTTTTAACTTTATATACTGAGTATTACAACTGCCTACTACTGTATAAAGCCTTTAGTAAGATATTTTTTATAAATAAGGTCGGTAAAATACTGTGCTATTATTATAGAATTCATATTTCCAGACATAATGATTGTTCCACGCAATTCTTTGTATTACTCCAACCTGCTACCTGGATGGCAGGGAAATACGTTGCGTTCGGCCAGCTCATCGAGGGTGAAGGAACTCTCAACAAGATAGAGAATGTCCCCACGTGGTACGAATCACCAACTGCTGAAATAGTGATTTATAAAGCTGGAGTATTTAACATGGACTGTCAGTATGATCGTATCAACAAAAATACAAATGTATACCTACAAGCGCATACTGAAAATCTTACTAAAATTGGAGAGATATTTTATGAGGTAAAAATTAATTCATATTTTTAAGACTTCCTCCGTTTTTTTGCTAAAGCCCTGTATCGCGAGGACTTTACAAACATAAAATGATTGGACATAAAGTACACCTAGACTTGGACTAGTCATTTGTGTATTATATAACTCTAAAGACCAGTATAGTTAAGCACTTAATGGAGTCATAAACAATTTCATAACTGTTGGGGCCCTCCAGCCAGTGTTGGAGCGGTGGGCAGGGCGGCGCACTATGGGCCAGAACCATGCGTACCGTCTCAAAAATAGGTTTTTATAATTTTCGATATTGAATACTTCGTTAATGCACACGTCTAACTAAATGTCCAATGTATATTATGTAGTAGTTTTAATCCATTCTTTCTAATTTTTTACTATTAGACTAAAGCTTGCAAGTTGACGCTTAAAATTATGAGAATTATGTAGAACACAATACCTCCAGTTCGCATGGTCATATTTTCATTAATTCCACAGCAAATGTGTATGTGTGATATATAGTTAGAATCGTTAGGAAGTACTTTAATTAAAAATAATTTAAGTGAAGCTTTTTGTGAAAACTGGAAAGGTATAGAATTTTTTTTTCGGGGCCTAATATTTGAACCTTATTAGAAACTTCAAATAGACTTTTGACAGTTAGCGGTGTCTACCCATGACGTAATTTTGGTAGTGTTACATAAAGCAAATTATACAGAAGTCAGGGCAAAAAAAAAATCTGCCCGAATCTGCCCCCCTTGAAATGAATCGAAAAATCCCGGATGGGGGGAAAATACTAAATATTTCAAAAAATATTTTAAGTTGTGATTGACGAGATTTTTGAACAATTAGATTATTTTTGACCTCTAATTCCTATAAAATTATCTATTTACTAAAATTTTAGGTAAGGTAAGGGAGTACTGGGTATAATATCGTTTTTTTTTTATCTTCAAGACAGATGTGGTTAATGTTTTATTATCACTGTGTGAATTACAAGTTTCTCATGTAGGGAGGAAATGGTGGTTAAAGTTGATATTGTACATTATATCAGCACTACTAACCAACTTCATTGATAGTGGTTAAGAACGTGATAAATATAAAAAAAAATCGCACGATATTTAGTATAAAAGTTATAGATTTACATTGTCATTTACCAATACTTTAGTGTGCTTTAGTGTATGACATAATAATTATAGTCTTCACCATCCTCATTAAAGAAAAGTTAGAAGTGTACGTATACAACAAAATGAGTTAATTTGTTTTGCCTCTACGAGTATTATGCGAATTTTTCATTGACCATGGAACGAAATCAGAAGATATTCAAAAATACTTGGAAGAACAACACCATTTGCCGTCTTAAAAAAGTGAGTTGGTTCTAAGACGTATTCAAAAAGCACTTATAACAGCTTTTAAAGATCGGTGGGCCAAATCTAACCGAACTAAAGAACGTTTTTATAGTAAAAATACAACGTGGTTGGACAGTGAATTAAGGGTCAAATTCGAAGAAACACCGATGGATACACCTACAACATCTGAAGAACGTGGACGACCACCAAAGTCTTATGAAGATCTATCAGAGAATTCGAAAAAAAGGAAGGATATGGAATTAGTACAAGAATATGGCCTCGAGTATATACATAATGTATACGTTCAAGGATTGCGGTCTGAAGGAGAATTCGATGAAGCTACTGTTGTTTCAATGATAAGGAATGGTGATAGAAATGAAAAAAGGATCATGAAGGAAAAATTGTTGCATGAAAGTCGCAATGCAATATATTTTACGGCAGATGAAGCTTTAAGTATTTTTGCAGATTTAGATCTTTCGGAATCACAATACGGATTACTTCGAGCAAGTCTGATTAACAAAAACTTCGATATATTGCCATCATACAATATATTGACGAATGCTAAAAAACTGTGTTATCCTCCACCATCCAGCATTGAAATTACCGATACATATACTAAAGTAAATCTACAAGATCATCGATCAAATATACTATAGATGCACGATCGTCACTCGAAAAACGGGGCCATCCAAACTGTGCATAAATCAGTTGTATGCACAGTTTCGCTCGCAGTCACTTTACGACCGCGCTAGCAGTGTGACGTTTCACGATGCCAAAGTGTGTAGTAAAAAATGCAAAAACTATACTCTAAAAGTGCAAAAAAAGGTTGGAGTGTCGTACTTTCGGTAAGTATAGTTTTATTATGAAATATTTATTATATTTTGATGAATATATACACTTTAAATAATATATTTGAAAATATTTTCGTTTAAATTTAAATGGATGTATTATGCACCCGTCCCGCTCACTCTTGCGTGCGCTGCCCGTAAGCGAGAGCGAATCGACACCACTACTTTGGAACAAAGTCCATATGAAATGGCATGGAGTCGTTATAAGTTGTTTTAAAATATTAATATAATATTTGTATTAATTTATTTTAGCTTTCCACAACATGAAATTCGAAGGGAGAAATAGAGACGTATTATAAGCTCGAGATAGAGATGACGAATTTTACCAACCAAATACTTGTAGCGTAATTTGTTCAGAGCATTTTAATGAAGAAGATATATATTTAACTAAGAAAGGGTTTAATAAACTAAAAAATGTAGCCGTACAGAATATACAGGTAAAATATGGTGCCATTTAATTTTAAAATTATGTAAAATTTAATTAATTTTATATACGATTGATTTATTAACTATTGTTTTCGTTATTTTTATAGCAAGAAGAGTCAATAGTGCAATCTGAAGTGAATGCAATAATACCCCATTTGATAGTAAACATAGGATCTACATCCACATCGGGGAAAGCTACATTAAATTTTAATTTAGATAGAAATAATGAAACACCTGAAACTTCAAATACTGTTCAGGTACTAAGTAATGTTATAAGTAAATTATTTTTTAATTTTTCTGCATTTATCAATTATTTTTTACAATTTAACCATACCAATGTTTTCATTGGGATAGACGAACACTGCCAAGTACAATCACCGAATCTTGGTCATACGGTAACGTTAATAAAAGTTTTAATTGAAAAATATATTGACATAGAAAAGATCGGTCTAAGCGGCAATTGTTAAATAAGTTGATATTGTTTAAAGGTACATAAAAAAAATATTTTAGTAAAGTTGTTCATTTTTTTTACCTAGTTCCTTCCTTAACGATAGAACAGTTTAAATTTATATTTTTAGCATCTACATCAACAAAAGTATCCTAGTAAAATATATCTAGTTTTGTTAGCTAATTCGACCATCTACGAGTATATGGTTTTATTATTATTTATTGAAACTACATAGAAAACACACATACAAATATTTAAAATAGCATGTAATACAATGTACGAAGGTGAGCATAATTATTAGTACTGTAAATGATTGGCCTTCTTTAATATAAATATATTATATGCTTGCTTTTTATAAAGTTATATAACGTCTTCCTTACAGTTACCTGCTATAATTTACTTTTTAAAATTAAAGAATATAACAATAGCTTATTATCAAATTGTTGTCATTCAATAACGTAAATTTAGTTACACGTCCAATCAAAGATTTAAAAAATATATTAAAGTGAATAACGACTCTATCATTCCTTCTTTCTATGTTCCGAGCGGTAAGAATATCATATGCCTATATAGTCAAAATAATAACACTAGCATAATTGTTGCGATGAGTTTACACTTAATTGTAATCACTGTAAGGTTCATTTCAGAACGTTTTGTTTACATAATATGATATTTTTACCGTATCTAGAGAATGAAGAAAACATTTATGATACTTTGTCATAGGTATTATGACACTATCACTTAGTATTAAGGTTTATTTTAAGTTAAATTTATATTCACTTTAGGACTATTTTTATATATATATTTTTAATAGTCGAACGAGTAAACATAACTATAAGTACACATCAATTCGGAGTCATTATTTGGGTACGATTTAGTACAAGAACGTGCATCTATGGTATATTTGATCGATGTACAAGATTTACTGGATCACACTACTGCTCGCATCTTGAAGATTGAAAATGTGTACGTCCCAACAAGAATGTCTCTTATACTGTTTACCAACTGGGGATGTGATGGTTCATCGGGACAAAGTGAGTATAAACAAGTTTTAACAGATGAGAGTGACTTAGTCTCAGATGCAAATTTATTTATAGCGTCTTTGGTACCGATAAAGCTGACTAACGCAGAAACGAATGAAGTTATTTGGAAAAACCCGGCTTGTTCTTCTATTCGTTATTGCCGATCAAGCCTGATGGAGTTTGCTAAAGAAACCCCCGAGAAAACACAATCAGTGGTTGGTGATATTAGGGGTCAAATTGAAAATTTGCGAACTTCAAAGATACTCAATGATGAACAGGTCATTGAAATAAGGCACGAGCTATTCCTAACTATGGTGGATGGAAAAGTTACACAAGTTTTAACTGACACAAGTTCTGGAGCTGTGCGTACAGTGTGTGGGGCTAAACCAAGCGAAATGAATAATTTGGAGAAGATTGAATCAAAGCCAGATAATATAAACGCATACGAATACGGTTTGTCTACCTTGCATGCGAGGATCAGGTGCATGGAGTTAATTTTACATATTTCATATAACCTTTCATTTAAAAAATGGGCATCGAGAACTCCGGAAGATAAAAAAGCAAAGAAGACAAGAAAAAGCTTGTACAAAGTTTATTTAGAAGCCGAATGGGATTGCACGTTGATAAACCCCGACAAGGAAGTGGAAACAGCAATGACGGCAATACAGCTCGGCGTTTTTTTGTGAACTATTCTTGCGCATCAGAAATTACAGGAGTTGACGAGGAACTTATTAAAAGGTTCTATGTTATTCTCCAGACTTTGGCATCCGGTATTGCTGTGAATCCAGAAAAATTTGGTGAATATACTCGCACAACCGCACAACTGTACGTAACATAGTATATGTGGTATAATATGCCTTCTTCAGTACATAAAATGTTAATACATGTGGAAAGTATAATTAGACATTATGCTGTTCTGCCTATTGGTAATTTATCTGAAGATGCCCAAGAATCTCGAAATAAAGATTACAAAATATCAGATTGTATCACGCAAGAAAATGCTCTAGATCAGCAACGAATCATAACATATTTCATGGTCTCTCATTTACATCAGATCCTTATCTATCAAGTATCAGAAAACCATCAGACTATTTCCAAGGAATTGTTAGCCGAAGCCAAGAACCTCTTAGATATTTAAGTAGAAGTAGGTATTACATTAATTAAAAAATATATGTTTTTTGAATTAATTATTATATTATATTTGTTATTTAATTAAATTTTAGATTTATATATAATAAAAAATATATTAAATAGTAGTAATATCATAAAACTGTAAAATTGTAATTGAATAAATCCAAATCCAAATCCAAATCCATTTATTTGCAAATATAGGTACATTAATGAGGTGTTATACAGGTTACAAGTTCTTCCATATTTAACCAATGTGGCATGCAAAGATAATCACAATAAATTTAAATTAATATTAATTTAAAAAAATACATTTCTATGTTTGTTTTATTTTTTAAATATTTTTAATTCAACATTTGACAAAACATGTTCAATAATTGGATTGTATAAACATTCGAGATACTACGTGCCAAATTTGAGCTATTTATTTCAATTAACATAAAAATTGCAGATTTTTGAGACGGTACGCACGTATCTGGCCCATAGTGCGGCAGCATGGAACCCTTTCCTTCCGGCTGATGCAGGTGTTGTCAGCGCATGGTTGCTTTGGCAAAAACCTGCACACGGTCGCTAGGAGGGAACCGAGTCCCATCTGCCACTACTGCGAGTTTGAAGACGACACGGCGCAGCACACGCTCGAGCAATGTTCTGCTTAGGTGGTGCAGCGCCGTGAACTCATTGAGGTTGTTGGTGAAGACCTCTCGCTGCGGGCCGTAATCAAAGCAATGGTCGACAGCGAGAGGAAGTGGGCAGCGGCCGCATCCTTCTGCGAGGACGTCATCTCGTGGAAGGAGGCGGCGGAGCGGATCCGTGAGGAAAGTATCCTTGCGGATCCGAGCCGTTGCCCGTGAAACGGGTGGTGTAGGCGCACATTCGCGCGCCTCATGCCGCCATAATGAAGGCCGTGGGCGGGAGAACGGGGTTCTCCCACCTGCTGGCCACTGAGTCGGTCCAACGCCCTCTGTAGGGCCGAGGCGTCACTCAGGAGTCGTAGTCTGCTAGGTGCGTCGCTGAGGTAGTCTCTTTTCCAGCGGCCCATCCACTATACAAGGCAGCGAGTAGGCATACCGTGGGGTTTTGGTCCGTAGGCCCGAAGAACGGGAGAGCCAGACATAAACCTCTCGCCTCCCCTTGTGGCGTAGTAGGGAGTAGGGATCAGGCACATTACACCACGAAAAAAAATCATAAGCATACCACTAGCCTGACTTACACTTTACACTTTAGATTCAAGATGGCAAGTGAAGGCGTAAAAATTTTTAAGCAAGGTAACTGAATCTCCTTTGATACCTAAACAAATGACAACGCTTGAATGAACTGTCTAGTCCACCAACCAGGTGGTAAAATCAAAATAATTTTTATTCCTATAGTTCACAAAGTACCACTTATGAACATCATCAATTTACATTTACCTCTTGCCATAATCTACACATATTATTTTTTACGTCAGTGGTTATATTATAAAGAGGAAAGATTTGTATTTTTGTATGCAACGAATAAACTCAAAAACTACTGAACCGATTTCAAAAATTCTTTTACCATTAGAAAGCTACATTATCACTGAGTATTATAGGCTATACAAATTACTAGAAAAATTTGAGATCCTTAGAAATCCCTACTAAAACCAACCCAAGGTGTAAAAATATTAGCCAAGAAATGTCTTTCATCGCATGCGCTGCGGAAAGTATAGATGATAAAATAAAAAAATGTTCGACAATATTATAGAACGTATCAATATCTATAAAAAATTTAGCGAGACCATATGTCCAACTATTGTAGTTATGTCACTATAACAACTTTTTTACATTCTAAAAGTTGATAGAAATGCCGATCAAAATGAGACGATGTTATCCGCAACGTTTTAATAATTCTTATCCAAAAAATTATTTCGTTTTCAAGACTGTTTCAATACCTGTTGACTAGTTTTAAAATTATTGAAATCGGATATTTCATTCAAAAGATATTACGAAATTAAAAATGTCAATATAAACAAAAAATACACGCCGCCGCGCCGGTGTGGCTCCACCATCGATCAAATATTTGATTCGACGCAGCGCAGTTACGCGGCGAGAGAAGGGGCGAAGGGCGGGACAGAGGCGTGCACATCTATGAAATAGCACGAACTAAAATTAAAAGTAGGTACTCCTATTATGCTATTGAGAAATTTAAGCCCTCCCAGTATGTGTAATGGAACAAGACTTTTGATAAAGGAATTAAGATATGATATGATTGTATAGCAACTATCATCACGGGCCCAACGGCCGGTCAACTCGCTCACATTCCGCGGATCCCGATGATACAGACGGATTTGCCTATAGCTTTTAAAAGATGACAGTTTTCTGTAAAGATATCGTTTGCCCTTACAATAAACTAATCTCAGGGACAAACTTTCTCGATGGTTGGCATCGACCTAAGGAAAGAGTGCTTTTCTCATAGACAATTATATGTTGTTCTATCTCGAGTAGGATCACCTGAAAATCAGTATGTTTTGTTGCCACCTACAAATACCACTGCTAACATAGTGTATAGTGGAGCTTTAAGGTAAAAATATTACATAATAAAAATGTAAAAGCTTAAAATCAAATAAAGCCTTAAAATAAAAATATAAATAAATAAATTAAAACATTACGTTAGTAAAAATTACACATTCCAAAAAATTAAATACATAAAACAACAAAAACTATAAATAAAATGTAAAAATATAAAAAGCAAGAAAAATAGGTTTATGGTAAAAATGTGAAATGTTTAACGTAAAAATAAAATTTTAATTGACTTCAATACAAATTTGTTTAAAGGTTGGTCTTTATTTTTAATTTTGAACATTTGTACAAACTGAGTCATGGACGTTTTAATTAGCATACCTATAAGTTAAATTACTTTAATTTATCCCAAAATGTTTAAAAAAATGTCCACCCGTGCGAAACCGGGGCGGGTCGCTAGTCGTATATAAATTGATTAGAACTGATTGCTGACAGATCAGTCAAAATTCGAATCGAAGTGGTATAGGATATATATGCCAGATATATACAGTATACACAATTATAAAACCTATTGTATCTGGTCGCCGGTGTGCCGCTGCCACTCAATACCTTAAAACGTCATCTTCTAGACGTCAGATTCTCTACAAGAATAATATCCTTCCATGTTGTGTGTATGTGGTAGAATATAAATACCGCGTGACATTTTTTACCGTCTTGAAAAAAATAGGGCGTGATAGGTAAATAGAGTAGAAGCCTCAGGCATAGTTATATTATTTAATTTTTTTTTTTACTGACAGTCTGAAATTAATCTACCATTGTACACTCCTTATTTATAATCTACTAGATGTTCCCGCGGTTTCAGCCACGTTAATCGTTACTGCGCCGCCCCCGTGGGTCGTAGCCTGATGTTATATAGCCTATAGCCTTCCTCGATAAAAAGGCTATACAACACTAAAATAATTTTTCAATTCGAACCAGTAGTTCCTGAGATTAGCGCATTCAAGCAAACAAACAAACAAACTCTTCAGCTTTATAATATTAGTATAGATTTTTCATATTAAAACATTTAAAAAAGTAATTCGAAAAGAAATGAAAATAATTAAAATTTCATTCACCCTAATAACGCGCTACAAATTATGAATGATTTCGTTACAAATAACATTTAAAAACTTTAAATGGCACTCGCCGGCCGTCGCTAGCACAGAACACTTCTACTCGGAGAGGTCGCTAGCGCCGAACACCCGCTCCCACCCACGCTCTCCAGGTCGCCCGTCACCTTTAGTCGGATGCGATTAGGCACACTGTGGCGTCGCGTGATCTCAAAATGCTAGAACACAAATACTATTAGATTCTATTCCACTTACACAACACACCATATTATTGTCAAGACGGTAAAATACGTCACGCGGTATATATATATTTTTTTTTATTATATTATCTGACTACGGTAGATACAAAAGCAAAGAGAAGACATCCTTGCCCTTCTTCACCACTTTTTTAAATACAAAATTATGTAAGATATTTAAAGAATTAGATGCATAATTACATACATGTTTTAGGAGCTGATCCAAAAGGTGTTTGCATCAATACAATTTAGATACTTAAAGCAGCTTGAGGATTTGAGGACCGCAAGGGAAGATGCCCTTGAAGAAGCCGAAATTGAAATGTAACGTTACTGAGAGATTTGTAACTCCTATATATTTAATAGTAAACAACCATATGTATACAGTATATTATATTTTGCTTGCGACTTCGTCCGCGATGTCATTTACGCGAACAACATTATGGATCAAAAACCCAGTTCAATAAAAGGGATGAAGTCGCACTTATCTTAACAAGCACTTGTTACAAGTCATACCAATTTGTATATTACACTCTCCTTACGAGGGCAGATTATTTAGCATCCGCATGATAACGGGATGTCAACTAGCGGTAGGTAATTGCACTGTTCAAAGCTGTATAATGACATCTGACCTATAAGCTTACTAAGCAATAGAAACTGCGTTGAATACAATGCCGGTTGACGACAAGGTGACGCTAATCTGATATCTTTGCCACAAGCAGAAGAGAGCCAAACTCAAATGGCAAAAAACCTATACTAATAATATCAGCCCTGTATTAAACTGTCTCACTGCTGGGCACGGGCCTGTTCTCAGTGTGTGAAGTGCTAGGCCATAGTCCACCATGCTGGCCCAGTGCGGGTTGGCATAGATCACATATCTTCGAAAACATTATGGAGAACTCTCAGACATGAAGGTTTTCTCACGATGTTACCTTCACCGTTACAGCAAGCGATAATTAACTATTTAATACGCACATAGATAGCTTCGAAAAGTTAGAGATGCGCGCCTTAGGATTGAACTCGAGACCTCTGCGTGGCAGTCCAACGCTCTCTCATTAGGCTATCGCTGCACCTTACAAAAAAAATACGAATCACAATTTATTCTTTGCGTATATATTCAGATATCTGAAAAGGAAAGCAGAAATACAAAAGCAGTTGGAAGAAGTGCGCCGGGATCAACGACCCGGCACCCCTGCGAGCGGTGGTACTGCAGTCAACAATGACTTTGACGTGGACGTTTACGAATATGAGATAGAAGAATACTCCTACCAGCATCTTACTGTGGCAGCTACTCATAGCGTCGTTGAGAAACCGGAGATTAGCTTTTATTTACCATTTACTGATGTGCCGTACCCTGGAGAGGTCCAGTCAACTTTTGATCTAAAAGGGTTAGTCTTTATTTTCTAAGTTGTTTTTATTTATTAGACGTATAAGAAAACGGAATATCTTCTCTAATCTGGAGAAACTTGACTGAGAAAGTACGTCTACTTTGCAGAAGGTCGTAGTTAGATAAACTAACGTTGTTATACTGCGATGAATAGAATTACCAGACTCGTTTAAAAACTCTGACCCTTGAACTGGCAGCGCAGCAAGTAACTATATTTTCGGTTATATAACTAGGTATTATTAAATTTTACAGAATAATAACCTATATTCGAGGATAAAGTAGTCTAAGTAAGTAACAAGCATCCGAAGATCTAAACTTAAACTTATAATATTAGTAGGATGCAGTAAAAAATATAATTACATACATTATTATAAATATATGAACATACTATACGATCTAATTTTTTTACAGTTTACTGAAGGGTGATTATTGTCATGAGGCTGACTTAGAAACGGGTAGAACTGAGACTACAAAGCAAGAAAGAAGGCTATCGATTCCCTCTGACGCGCTTGCTTTTTTATTCGATTCCTACAATATTTCTCCTGATGAATCAGGTAATATATTCTTAAACTATTTCGCAAGATAGAATTATACTCTACATAATATATCTCTAGGGGTGTGCTGTCCGATTTTCGGTTAGTAGGCCCCTGCAAATATATAAAAATTGGATGGTCATGTTTAATAATAAATTAATATTCACAGTACAACAATTATATATAATATATATATATATATATATATATATATATATATATATATATATATATATTTTTTTTTTTTTTTTTAATTATTTTTTTATTGCCTTTGGTGGCAATGTGGTGGCAATGACGAACAAGTGGCCCACCTGATGGTAAGTGATAACCGCTGCTCATGGACTTCAGCAATGTTAGGACACAGCAAAGCCGCTGCCTACCGTGAAAGAAGAACTCTCTTTAAACCTCGTTTGAAGAAGGACATATCATAGCGCTCGGGAAACACCGAAGCAGGCAGTTCATTACAGAGCTTGCACGTACGTGGGAGAAATGATCGCTGAAAGCGTACCGATTTGAACGCTTCCAGGTGATATGGATGAAACCTGCTTCGTTGTCGAGTGGTACGGTGATAGAAAGGGGCCACTGGTACCAAATCAAACAGTTCTTCAGAGCACTCCCCGTGAAAGAGTCGGTAGAACACGCAGAGGGACCCAAAGTCTCTCCGTTGCTCCAATGACTTCAATCTATCCGTGAGATTGGGATCATCGACGATTCAAACTGCCCTTCTTTGTAGGGAGTCAAGTGGGTCGAGCTGGTATTTAGGGGCCCCTGCCTAAAGATGTTAGCAGTACTCCACGTGCGGTCGAACCTGTGCTTTGTAAAGCACAAGACGTTGACCTGGTGTGAAGTACCGCCTCGCCCTGTTCAGTACACCCATCTTTTTGCTCGCTAATTTAGCTTTGTCCTCCAAGTGACTCCCAAACTGGACTTTATTCGAAATCTCCACGCCGAGGATCCCAATACTTTCGCAGATACGGAGAGTAACTCCTTGGAACTGTGGCGCCATGATAAAAGGGTCCTTCTAGGCAGTAAACGCGCACACTTGTGTCTTCGAGGGGTTGAATCGAACTAAGTTTTGTTCACCTCCTTTAGAGGCCCGCCCAAGAGAGTCCTCGACTTCAGACACAAGTTGTGTTCGTCTTTCCTGTATCATGCTCCGAGGGACATACTGATAGCTGGTATAACGCGCATCACCCGTGCTGTCATCCACATAGCAATGTATGTTGTCGATTGACAACAAGTCATTGATATGCAGGATGAACAGCGTTGGGGAGAGCACCGAGCCTTGAGGAACACCAGCGTTAATGGTTTTAGTTTCGGAGCCATTAACGACGACTGTAATGCTCCGACCATCCAAAAAGCTGGCAATCCATTTGCAGAGTCCCTCGGGAATTCCATAAAATGGTAGCTTCGATAGAAGGGCCCTATGCCAGACCCTGTCAAATGCCTTAGCGATATCGAGGCTAACGGCCAAATACTCTCCCCCTCCTTCCAAAGCCTACACCCAGGGATGGTAGGTGGTGTGACTCCCTCATCATCTAAAGTTGAGTTTGAGGCAAAGAGTTGTACCAAAAGATTGGCCTTCTCTTTTGCACTATGGGCTAGACTGGCATCAGACTTACGCAGTGGTGGGAGACTGACCTGGCAAAAATTTCTGTGCGCAGCATTGACGAGCGCTCAAAAAGCACGACTCCCTGAAGGATGTCTACCAAGGCGCTCGCCAATTCTGGCAACGTGTTCCGCCTTAGCCTTGGCAATAGCCTTTTTGCTGGATCTAGAAGCGACATTAAATTCTCGCTTTCTCTCATTGACATCAAGATCCCGACACTTCCTAGCCCTATTCCAGGCTAAGTATGCTGACTGCTTCTGGTGTGCAGCATCACTGCTGGTGTTACTAAACCAGGGGCGGCTGCGGCCGCCCACAGGTATTTTGGCAGAAGGGATGAATAATTCCATCCCTTGGTGGATGTTTTGACAAGACCATGGTTAAGTGTTGCTGTAGTCAAGTTATTAGAAAGGGGCAGAACAATGTCGTCCAGGCTAGTAAAAAGCGATTAGTAAATTCTAACTAAGCCTAACTTATATTTTAAATGAGAAGGTGAGTTTGTTTATCTGTTCGTTTGTTACGCTTTCACGCCTTAACTACCCAACTGATAATCATAAAATTTCGCATACATGTTGTCAGGGTACAGCGGCACCGTTTATCCAGAAAAAAGTTTTGATTTCGAGGGATAGAATTTATAATATATTCACAAAATCTAGTAGTACCTAAATAAATTTAATAGGTTATAAATATGTTTGCAGATACAAGTGTGGATACAGAGGACGAGTTGGAAATCACCAAATATTTAGAGTAATAAACACAATATTTTATTAATCTGGATTGTATATTTATAGTCAACGTATTTAACATAAGTATGTTCTTGCAGCCACAACTCTGACCGAGCCAGTTTCGCGGGACGAGTTGTTAAAAAAATGGCTCATAAGCGTAAAAAATATGACGTGTTTGATCGCAAGAAATATATAAAATTAAAGTAAGTATCATATTATCTTTTGTAATGTACCGTATTATGGGTTTAAATATGCAGCGATTGAAATGGTGGCATGACCATAAATTTTAATCACTCCCTGCAGAGAACAATAAAATTTGTAATACCTAGATTTCAGATTCTCGGTACACTATATATTCTATGAAGCCAAAACTCGGTTCTATCGTAAATCACTAAGTTTTAAAACGCGTGAAGTCTCACAGCATGTTAAACTACTTTAGAAACAGCAAGAAATCAATGAGTATATTAAAGTATTTGAAAGTATCCACCTCCATCCCTACCAAAGCTAGAGACTAAAATAAGGAATATTTAGAAGAAATAAGCACTACGGGCACTAGCATCAAGTCAATAACAATAATTTGCGTAATGTTAGCATTACTTATTGTACCATGGTTCATCAGGAGTAGTGTTGACAAGATGAGGAATACTAAAAGGGAGCAGTAGGGAATTATTTCTCCATGTAAAGGTAGATTAATCATGTTCACAAGTATACTTACGACAAGCAAACGCAGCGCAAGCTTTAAACATAAAGAAGTTAATTTGTTACGGGCACTTAGATTTTTTACTATATATATATTTTATATTGTTTGATGCAGCTAACACTAATAATCTAGAGGGGACGGTTTTTAATAGTCAGATAACTTTTACCTGGGATATATGTTTGACATTTTGTCAGCTTTTGTAACGAAAATACATATGTCAATCCGCCATATTTATTTCTCAGATTAAAGTTACCTGAGGAAATCGATTGATAAATCCTAATTAGTAATTGCTTTTACACTACTGACGGTCCGAACGTAATGACATTCGTATTTTTTTCAGAGATAATATAATAACTGACGAAGAACTAAGATTAATGCGGTAATTATTATTGTTTATTGATTTTTATTTTAACAACATTACCAAAACGTTCGTAATATACATATATACATACATGGATTCACGTATGTTTCCCAGATTCGTAGGCAGAGACTCCGGATTTCCATTTGCTACGATCATGACACATTTCTCTGGCTTCATTCACTTTCATCACATTCATTCACATTTGCCGGTTTAAGGTGTTCTTAACCTGGCCTTTGTCCAGAACGTCTCCGATTTGACCGAGAATATACCTATGGTTTGATAAAGTTATCAATCCATATTTCGAATATTATTGGGATCAAAATCAATATGGATAACAACTTGAATATCTCAAGTGTTGTATGAATAGTGTTTTTTTAGTATTTGCACGTATGGCGTAGTAGTTTAAGTGGTCGTCTTGCCACTGCCACCGCCCCGAGTGTAGTGGGTTCGATTCCCACAAGCCACATGGTACATAAATTTGTGTTCCACAAATAGTTGTTCCGGTTCTGGGTATTTTTGTTTGAATGTTTGTTAAGTGCCCCGGAATAAGTTTTAGTGCGGGAGTTGTCTTGTTTAGAGCAAATAATACGGGGAATTCATATTTCTTTTTTGGCATTTGTTTAATATTCATTTTCTTCTTTATTTTCATAGAGTGGCAACAAGGGAATATATTATGAATACTCGAAAAAAGTAAGTATGACAAAGCCTGGTTATTATTATTTTTGAGTAGATACCAGGTAATAAGGAGCCAGCAAATTGTTGTTTATATGAGGCATGTTTGCAGACTATGTGCTGCTCGAATTTACTTAATAACTCGTTCATATACATAACACAAATAAACCTTGTTACGATAGGTGTATACGACCGCCACGGGCTGCCATTCAGTTGTAATATTTCAATATTTGTCATGTTGTTGTCACACTGCATATCATCAGCTAAAGCTTTGCCTTTGTTTAGCAGCGTGACCACTACCGGCCGCGGCAGCTATGTCACTCCGTGACTTCAAATGTGCATTTTGTTGTGGCGCGGCGTGACATGCACTACTCTGCGCTACTTTTAGATGGTAGTTGCTAGCTGGGTTACTGCGTGACTTCATTATTCGTAACGTTGTTGCGGAAAGCGACATTTGTTAGTTAGTAGTAAAAAATATCACATTAAGACAGGAGAAAACGATGAAAAAAATGTTTTGTTTTAAGAGAATTTTGAATGGATTGCTCCCAGCAAGTAAATGAATCGCACGGTTTTGCCACGACCTGAAATTAAATATAAAACAGCTTGTCAAATGTTATAGAAACGGGCAACTTTTATTTTAACGAAGGCGATGTCATTTACGCATCTCTCTCCGCGAGTAAAGGAGAGCGGAGAGGGTATGTCGGGCTCACTTGAGGAAAGATGTACAGTTCTGAGTCCTACCGACTAAACCTATCACGGTGTTCCAACTCGCTGCCTAGAATGTTGGATGGGTCACTGGAACTACATCAGTGACATCTACTACATAGTATAAGATATTACCTATATAAAATAAGTAACCAATAATCCTCGCGCAGCCATCGCGAGATAGATAGGAAAACATTGTCTTCTGCAAAAAATTTGCGCTGGCCTGTAACCAACGAAAGAGACTGCCGTTATTAATTCCTTTTTTAACTACAGGAAGGTGTCAATAGTCATTTCCTCATCAAACCTAGCACCTTTTAAGATCAAGAGACGTCAAACGGGTTTTATTCGCCTGAATGACTTGCATAAAATTCATGCTTTGATCAAGATGAGTTCTCAAAACTTGGCAATGTTATTGGATGATGATGATGACGATGATGATTTTGATGAAGACGATGTGGACAAAGATGAGTTGTACAGGTGACGTCATTGTGTTTAAGGTCAAAATTAAAAAATAAATACTGAGATTGCAGATCAGTATATCCCTGAAGGGGTAGGTTATTACACCAATAAGTGTATTTGGCTCACATTTTGGCAGCTAAGATTTAGATCCCACACGTGCTAGAGGGCCGATGCCCGTATTTTAATAAATTTTATTCATAGCAAATTACCAGAAACCGTTCTGGTACTGAAAATTTCCTAATAGAAAAACCCAATAACACGCTCGAACCAGGAATTGAACGCAAGGCCTCATGCGCTGTACCTACATAACCAAAACAAATACAATCAAAATAACTTCATTATAACCAATTACCATTCTCTATTTAGGCAACTTCGTACAGCACCTACATCCCTCAGACATTATCGGAACCAGCAATACTCAAGCTTTGCGCCTCGTTCTGATTTAGATAGTCATTGTCAGCATAAACATTCAGTCCTAACCCGCCTCTATGATGAAGTAGCATTCGATCATAGCGATGACATACCCACATTGAAGAATTATAAGTAAGTATACATACACATATAAAATTAAATACGCATGAATTTGCTAAAAAAGTAGTCACAAGCCAATGCGTTAAGCTAGGGCAACGCAGAAAGGGCAATGTAAAAGAAATGATTGGCCTTAAGAAAATTTGAATCCTGGACCAGAACTAGGCCTTTAGTCTTTATTCGACTTTGCTATTAGGACTGTGCTTCTGTGAAGAATGTGTCTGGGAACTATAGTTACTGCAAAAACACAGCATAAGGATATTTACTTATGGTCTACTGTAATATTGAGGGTCTCCCTGAGCCCGCCACACTAACTGATTGTACACCCTTTTTAACTTCTCTTGAACTACTTCCACAAAATGTATTAATAACTCCAATAGTTACTACGCTTTTCCCTCTAAATAACTGCATTGTATTTTTACATTTTAGACCCTATGAAGAAGGAAAACAAACGTCTTACTTGCTTCTATCGAATTTACCCATAGATACAGCTGAAAGCTCAAAGGGAAAATATCTACAATCAGATTTGTCAAGGATGTCCATCGACCAAGTTCTCGCTTTACAACACGGAAAACATTTCCGCAAGATATCTTCGGACTACGTCAGAACTATTGATAATCTTGAGCACAGTATTCCAAATTCCATAAGGACTATGGAGTTCTCAAAGAAACGACCATGCTTATCTATACACCAGTACAGGCTACAAAATGAACAGTATCGTGAACGGATGAAAGAGATGGCTGCAATAGCAGATACGTCTCAGGCGCAGAGGATCGCAGGACTAGATAATGGTAAGTTTTAGTGGTTGAAAATGAATACGGAGAGTCAGTGGTTAAGCAATTCTATGACCTGACTTTGAAGTATGATAGAAATTAAAAATCTGATACTGAGCATAATGATTTAGGAACTTTTTAATCAGGTCATAAAATTTTCTTGAGTGAGTTTGTTATCCCTTGGTATAAAATATAATATTGATAGAAGTAAATTCATAAAGTGCAAGGGATCCTTACATTATATTCCTAATAACATTTAAATTTAACCAATTGAGTCGCAGCGGCAAACCGGTGGCCAGACACAATAGTTTTTTAATTATGTATGGTATTCTCAGAATAAAATACCTATTATAATATAATGCATGTTAGAACACGATGTCGTGCTCGCGAATAACAGTCAATGCAAAATCTGCAGATAATTAGATGAAGAAAATATTTACGCTTTATTATAGTTATGGATGTGCTTACACTATTGGCTAATTTAGTAAATTCGAAATAAAGCTTAAAATTTTCGAGTACCGCTTAAACACGGTACATATCATGTGGCTTTTTGAAATTACCATATTTATGGAGTAAATATGTACATACATATTAATAGTATAGATAAAATACCTTACGTCTCGATGTTGTATATTTCCTAAACTGAGAATTTGCTTTTGTTATACTGACATATGTAATAACCTAGCAGATCATAATTATTACTTAATTGTTATTGTCTACAGCAGAATGCAAGAAAGTGCGACTATCAGGGGACTGTCCTATCCACGAAAAGAGCAAGTCATAATATGTAAGTCAACTTTTAACTTTGCTCAAAATAGCATACCATTTTTAAAGAAGGGCTTGTTCAATATAACAATAATATTCTATCACATACACACAACACCATCTGGCCTAAACTAAGCAGAGCTTATACTATGGGTACTAGACAATGGATAAATATACATTAATTTTTTTGTACATTTTATACATAGAAACACCCAGACTAAGACAAACACAAATGTTACCCGCGAGTTCAGGCGTGGTAGTCGGTTACACTAACCACTACGCCATCAATGCCGCAGTGAGTTCACGTCGGCAGTGCAATAACCTACACAATCCCAACAAATACAAACAATACTAATAATATCTAAACTGTATATGTGACAGTGTACTGTAGATACATTTTGTTATACTTTGTATACTTTGGCCGTTTTCCTGTCAGTTTTTTAGGTGTCTCGTGGCTTTTCTTAAAAATACTATACAGAGAGGAACTTCTGGGTCACGGGGTGGAAGGGCAGGTATTTACGATAACCAAGCCTGTGACAATAAAAACCTGCAGTTTCGCTAGAGATGTTTGTGCACCCAACAGTAGACATTTGAATTTGTTTATAAACTTGTCTCTTAATTAAATATGGTTCATCGCCATGGCTATGAGTATAAACTCATAGCCATGTTATATCAACTGTATAACGCAGATTTAAGATCTTTATTCCGCCAGTGGATATACGTTCTTGCCAATTTCCAAGTTATTTATATAATATATTTTTCATCAATATATCCTACACAAAATGTAGGTATACCACACCTACATTTCTAAAAGCACTTGCCAAGGTCTATGCCAGTTCGAACATTCGAGAGCCAAACTAAACTCAAAAAAATTGAGCACCAATGAAAACTCATATACAAAGCACATTTTTATAATAGAAATTTGTATTAGAAAAGGGGCATGCATTTTCTTATATTTAGCTACCATCATTTTATTCTTGTTCACCGACATGACATTGATCTTGGTAATTTTGAAATTGTAACGCTTATTCTGATGAAGAACTACGTTTTGGTTGGTATGCAAAATAAAATACACTATATTTAGAATAACAGGTACTGGGTTCAGATGTCACCCTTACACGGTAGAGCCGATTAGAATAGGATCCAACAAATGTGGCTCTACTTATCTATGCCGGACGATTAAAACTTGGAATTCTCAGCCGAGGCAAGCGATTCCTTCGATCCTGGGTCCTTCATGCGAGGCGTGAAACAGCACGTCTTAGCCTGTAAGCCATTAAAGGCGAGGCGTGGAAAAGCACGTCGTAGCCTTTGTGGCTTACAGGCTATTTTTTACCAGGTGAAATATAGTCTTTTGACAGGCAATAATAATCAAAGCATAATCAACGGGCTTAATTTAAGTGAATTTAGAGTATGAGATTTCAATTTCTAAAAAGACAACTTATATAATTTTCTTTTTTCGAAAAGGTAGCTCCTGCTCTAGAAATAATTCCTGTGTCACGGGGGACTATGCAAACATTCAAACAAAGAACACACAGACTCGGAACAATCATTTGTGGGTCACACAAATTTTTGTTGAATCATTCGAACCCACAACATTCGCCATTAGGCCACAGTCCACCACGCTAGCCCAGTGTGGGTAAGCAGACTTCTCATATCTCTGAGAACATTATAGATCTCTCAGACATGCAGGTTTCCTCGCGATGTTTTTCCTTCACCGTTAAAGCAAGCGATAATTAACTATTTAATATTATAATTTTTTATGTTTATAAAATAATAATTTCAGCCCTATATATAAACGGTACCACTGCTGAGCACAGGCATCTTCTTAATTTGAGAACTATTAGGCCATAGTCCACCACGCTGGCCTAGAGTGAGTTGGAATACTCCACATATTTTCCAGAATATTACCGAGAACTCTCAGACATGGAGATTTCCTCTTGATATTTTCCTTCGCAGTTTTGTCTAATCAATATGCACATAACTTTGTAAAGTTATGACATCTGCGTGGCAGTCTTAACGGTCTACCACTTGACTATGTTGCTAATGTTTAAATGTTTATAGATCGCATGTAATTAAGACCGTGCTTATTGCTATCTATATCCGCACATTGCTGGACTCCATGCGAACACTTTACGCAACGTAATAAAGACTGAGCTTATTGTCGTCTACCGCGCACATTGCTGGATTCTATGCAAACATTTTGCCGACCACTCGAAGCTAAATGGCAAAAATCAGTGCAGGCTTGTGCTAGACGACCAACAAGGCAGTTTTTATCGTCATGTCTTGTCATTTGAAAATTATTATAATTATATCGTCAATATTAAAAAGTAGTCATCTTATATTCCAGGTTCAATGGACTTTAATCGTAACAGTTATTACTATTTTGATGGAAGCCCTAAATTTAAAATTTTCTTTTCTTCTTTATGCTGATGTGGTTTTATTTTAATCTAACTACTACCGACACACACCAAAAGGAATTTTATAAATGTTCTGAATATTCTTCATAACGATGACTTATAAGAATTGATTTGAATAATAAGCTACATCCCGAAGATAAAGAAATTTAAAAAAAATATATATTTGTTTTTATATGATACGTTGATTCTATTAACTGTTTTTGTACGTTGATATTTATTTTCTATTTTATTGTAATTTTATGGCCTATTTTTTATTTCTTTTGTAATCTTTGTAAGTTGTTAGTTATTGTATTTTGTTTATAAACCTTTATAAGATTCTTAATAAAAACGGCTAAACTTCTTATTGTGTTTTTTTGATTATGTTTGCCAAGTATATATTGTTATTAACATCAATTCTATAACAACAAAAAAAATTGTAGATGTTAGTAATTATCAATAACGGATGAAGGGGCGGGGCCTCATTGATTTTCCCTGGAGTTTTGCGCAGAGCTCACAAATCCTTATTGACTTGGAAAGCCAATGAGGGGTTATGGTATAACTCGTCGTGGAGCCTGGGCATTCTTCCAGAAGTCTGTAGAATAATAGCACATAGCACACAAATATAAGTTATAAACGATATTGTCCACATAAGCGCACAGGCAGATATCAATTGTTACTTGTTTATCTATCTGGTAAGCCCTCTCCACTAAGATACAAAGTATTAGAAAACAAGAATGTGTTCAGTTAAAAAGTTAAAAAAGTGACGTACTTAATATAAAAATTACAAGAAGTAGGCTATCCTTCTTGTAATATATATAATATAACCTGTCTACAAGTACCTAAAATAGCGATGCCGTCGCAAAGGCCAGTAATACCGACGGACCGAATAAAAAAATCACAAAATCACCATCGTCAAAAGGACAATAAATAATAATAAGCCCTCTTTAATCCAACCATGCGGTGAAACTGTTGAATATTCATAATAACTAATAAACAAAATAACTCTCAGACAGTGCTGGGTAGTGCGAGTTGTTTTGACGTTACCACGATCGAAACGTTTACCGCGTTTGCTTCTGATTGGTTAAGAGCTTGGAGCGGGCTAATCGGCACGCTGAACGTCATAAACGTGTCGATCGCGTTAACGTATAACAAACTCACAGTTGGCAATCAAGTGAAAACGGTACCTACGAACACTTTGTCGTATGTGTTGCAAATAAAATTTTTGTGTCATAATTTAATAGAACCAGTATTATTCTTGACTCAAGCAAAAAGAAAACTAATAATAATCCGTTAGTTTAACGTTTGTGACGGCATAACTCTACTGGGACACTGAATATAAGTTGAAATTTGATTTTAAAATGATTGTGTATTAAGCATAATTTCTTTTTGTTTCAAATTAATATATACCATATCGTAGTTCTTCCATGTACATAAATGTCGATAAATCCAGCACAGACTGCTAAAACTATACTTCTTAGGAGTCAAGGGCTTACTCAACAGAAGATCGCTAAAACTTTAAATGTACCTCATACAACTTAAAGATACTCATTGAAAAGGTACAACAAGACTGATTCTTACACGAAAATACCAGGAAGCGGTGGATTTAGATATGCTTCAGGGCGCAATCATTGATTTATTGATTTGGAAATTTAGAAAAATGATTTCTCACTGCGGTGAAGATATGGCAGCATCATTAAACAGCAAAATGAGTTGACGTTCATGAGCGTACAGTCAGAAGAAGAATAGAGCAACAAGACCTGTATGCTAAAATACCAGCTCCTGGTTCAGAACATTCCGGACAACATCGTGTAGCTCTACTTTGATTTGCCAAAAATAGTCAATTTCAATAGTCAATTCATGAGCAATGGAGTCAATTTTAGCCTAATATTGATCCTTTTCTGTTTTTGTTGGTAGAACCAGGTGACATCAGAAAGATAATCCTGTCGATCAAATCTAATGCTGTGGGCTGTGATGGTCTTAGTCACCCTATGATCACACCAATTCTTAATCAACTCCTTCCCACCATATCCCAAATCGTCATTTTTTCCCTTAACAATGGGATATTTCCTTTCTTGTGGCGTAATGCCTTTGTCATCCCTCTTCCTAAGGTACCTAGTCCTTCCCTTCCAAACCACTACTGACCGATATGCATTCTTCCTTTCCTTTCTAAAGTGCTTGAGGCCTATGTACACAAACAACTTGCACAGTTTGTGAACATAAATGACCTATTGAATCCTCTCCAATCTGGCTTCAGGCCCAGGCACAGCACTTCTTTCGCACTCCTTAAAGTGACTGGAGATATCAGGGCTGGAATGGAGGATACCAAACTCACTGTGTTAGCCTTGGTCGACTTCTCGAACGCCTTCAATACCGTCAGCCACGATATCTTACTAGCGATCCTACCCCATCTTAATATCTCACCTGGTGTACTTGAATGATTCTCGAGATATCTTCAGGGGTGCCAGCAGTCAATACGCATCGATGATACATCATCGCCTTGGCGTGACCTCAACTCTGGTGTTCCTCAAGGCGGCATTCTATCTCCGTTTATACTTTCTCTATTAATAACTTCATAACTCAGAATCTACAGTGCACGTATCATCTTTATGCCGATGACTTGCAGCTATATGCTCAAGACACTGCAGATAATCTACCTAAAGCCATTTCTAAAGTAAATGCTGATCTCGAAGCAATTAGACGTTGGTCTTGCAAATTTGGATTGTCTGTTAACCCGACTAAGTGTCAGTCAATTTTAGTTGCAAGTCAACGACTGATATACAGGCTGGACTCCAGTACTTTACCGCCTGTTGTGTATGATGGGACATCTATACCGTTTATTCCTACTGTAAAGGATCTGGGTTCGCTCATTGACTTAAATTTAAATTGGCAAGCTCAGGTTACTAGTTTCAGTCGGAGAGTAACCGGAACGCTACGCGCCTTGTATCGCCTAAAGAATTTTCTCCCATCTAAGACGAAAATAAAAATAATGCTTGTGCAGACTCGATATTTCCCTTAATAGACTATGGTGACGTGTGTTACTATGACCTGAATGCAGATCTATCTACTCAATAAATATGACCGACTTCCAAATTCCAAATTATTCGATTCATTTATAATCTTTGTAAATATGAACATATTTCGTCTTATAGATCCACTTTAAAATGGTTATCCGTTCATCAACGCCATAGTTTGCGTGCTTTTACAATATTATTTTTTATTCTAACCTCACCAAATGCCCCCACTTATTTAACCTGCCTTTTCCAATACCTATGTTCCAATCATGATAGAAATCTTCGTTCCTCCAATAACCTCCTCTTACTTTGTCCCTCCCATATATCTGGTTTCCTACATTATTCCTTCTTCGTCCAGTCCATTTTCATCTATTATATGCGTATGCACCTACTTCTTTTGATCTCAGCATCACCCTAGAGTGATGAAAAAATTATAATGCTTCAAAAAGCTGCTATTCTGAACACTTGTAGAATAGTTAGATAATTCATGTATATTGATGAAAACGAGGTAACACAAAACTCTTCATCAATATGACACACCACCCGCTACATTTACTTGGTTTCAGCCCGTAGTCAAGAGAAAAAGTACTGAAAATAATGATAAAAATAATAGATTTATGACCAACTAAATAAATTACAAATTAAGGCGAGCTCTGCCTCGTTGCAGCCTGTATCCGAGGAAAATTTGTGTTCCCCACGACTTGGGTCTTATACTTTAATTTGGTCTTACAAAAAATAAGACGCAATGCAAAATAAAAAATAAAATAAAATACACATCAATAAGCAAACGTCAAGTATTTTTTTTACCCAAGATGTCGTTTTTTAATCCTGAGTTACCGAAGAAACAAAAAATAGTATTACATCATCCATGGGAGAAAACCATTAAATATGCGTATTCTGGTACATATAAATATGGTCACAATTCTGCGAACAATCCTGTTTATCCGCCGAGAAAAGTGACAGCTAACGAAGATCGTTTAAAGTTTACCGTAATTGGTAACTGCGTAGGTAACTAAAGAATTCATTTTCTGCTACTATTTGGTTAAGTTATTATATAAATACCTACAGACAGAAACAATTTGAAGCTCCTTTAATACGAGGTACCTAAGTGTATTTATAGCGATAACTCTACCTTAAGTCAAGTGGAAGCTTAATGTACGTTGACAAAGTGAGTCAAAGTCTTTCTACTCAAAAATATAACAAAGAATTCTAAACTCTATATCTACTAGGTAAAGTTCAAATTTATATGAAGCAAAGTACAAGCTACTACTGCATCTTTGACCATGTAGCGCCATTAAACCCTGGGATTAGACCTAGTTACTATGATAATCGCTAGGATATTTGAAGTTATGGTGATAATAATAATAATTATTATAACATTCGACAGTAACTCTTGCCACGTTACACAAATTTTTACAAAGCATGTGTTTTGTAAAAATCAACAAAATGGCAATATAATTAAGCCATTGCTGTTGCTATATATTATACTATAGGCTGATTACATTGGCAATAATATGAATCGTTTACAAGAATACTAGTCATTTGCAATACAAATTCCTAAAAACCTTTTTAAAACATTTGCTGCATAAGTTCGTTACTGCGATTCGTATCCAACTCAGTAACGTAATCTTTGGTTTACAACTTACTTACAGCCTGATTTTAGGTGTAACCAGCGTAGAATGGCAAAAAGCGTGGAACAACTTCAAGCTCCAGTTCGGTGGATTCGCATATTGCTTATACTCTCAAGTCGCGGTACTGGTAAACGAAATTCTTTGGCGGAGAAAAAGAACTAAAGAAATTTGTCAGCTCTATATAATATATCTATCACTTATGTATAGATTATTATAAAGAAGGAATTCAGCAGTTTGCTAATTATATTAAGTCTTCTGGCGTGAGTATGTTGTCTGCCGATGAAAACATATTTTCCGATTGCCATGTTTATGCTTTGCAACTAAGTATATGTAACTGTGTGCATATTTCAGAGACCATGCGCTTACATGCAAATTTCAATCGATGGCAAAGAAATTGGAACTTTGATATTTATGGTAAGCTTTTATCAAAACATAAACTCGTTATCTGAAATTGCTTTTGTGTAGCGGCAGTGATTGAATACATTTAATAATTAATATGGCTTATAACATGCATGCATGCTAAAACCACTGCTTGTTCATAGAACGCCAGATAATTGAAATTGGTAGGTACTTAGGATGTGATTCAACCGTTTAGGACAAGATATTAGGATAAATTAAAACATTTTACTGTAGAAAATAAATACTGGCACAATCAAGACATCTATCTCCGATCGTGTCAGACAAAACAGAACCTTTAGACCTTAAACTGAACGAGATCAGCGTATTGCTGAAACAGATTTACGCACGACATCTAATTCATTTTTCAGCTGTATGCAGATATAGTCCCGCTTATATCTGAGAACCTCGATGGCGTAGTGGTTAGTGTAACTGACTGTTACGACTGAGGTCGCGGGTTCGATTCCCGCACAAGTCAAACATTTGTGTGCATGAACATGGATGTTTGACTTGGTCTGGGTGTTTCTATGTATAATATGTATGTATTTACAAACAAAAATTGTATATATGTATGTTTATCCATTGTCTAGAACCCATAGCACAAGCTCTGCTTAGTTTGGGCTAGATGGTGTTGTGTATATGTGTAGAATATTATTATTATTATTATATTATTATTATTATCTGAGAACTTTCTGCGGTTGTGTGAGACAACTAGGGGTGGGTATGCGGGCACGCTAGTACACCGGATCGTAGAAGAGGGTTGGATACAGTGCAGAGGATTTGGTTTAAAAGACAACCCTTCGCTCAATTGTGAAAACTTTATCGTTCAGCATGATAGACGTGGAGTGATCTGTATGGCTAATAATGACAGGCAATAAATAAAAAAACTTTTATTAAAGGCAATTTGGCTTTTGGTGCAACGCCTTTAGGCGACGCAGGACCCATGGTCACCCAATGCCCGGGGCTCAGCTCAGCGCCTACGCTGTCTCTGTGATATCATATTTCAACATTAGAACTTTCAGTTTCAGAAAAGAAGATTGTGAGCATATTATTATCTTCACATTTTAAAGTACCAGGTAGAATAAGAGGCTATTTATTATCTCTGGCATTACGATTTCAGACACGTTGACTGTTCAACACAATTCTTTGTGTTGCTTCAACCTGCTCCTTGGATGGCACACAAATACGTTCGCGTTCGGACAACTCATCGAGGGAGAAGCAACTCTTAAAAAAATAGAGAGTATATCCACGTGGTACGAATCACCAACCGCTGACATTAAAATATATAAAGCTTGAATATTTAACATGGACTGCCATTGGATACCGATAAACAAAAATACCCATGAGTACATACACAGCCATATCGAAAATCTTATAGAGATCGGAGAAATATTTAATGAGGTAAATGTAATCTTGAGATGGATTTTTAAAGGGACTTGTCTCACAGATTACGTGATCACATTAAGGTTTCTAATAAAACGATTCGTTTTCCATTAGAATATTCATAATGTAGCAGCATTTACTCTACTAAAGTAAAATAGAGAAGAGCTACACATAACGTGATCTGTTTACACAAAAAATATAAAATTCCTCACGCTACTTCTCTCGCTCGACTGCACTTAAATAGCAGTTATAACACAGAATATTCATAATGTAGCATGTACTCTATTAAAGCAAAATAGATTAGGTGATCTATTAACACAAATATTATGAGAATTCTCGCGCTACTTTTATCCCTTGACTGCATTTAAATAGCAGTTATGACACAGCTTGTATCGCGTGCTTCCTTTTTTGTCATTGCACAATTAGGTACCACTACAACCACTCAAAGAGTTGTTGAATTCAAAAAAATATAGCAGTAAAGGATTTAAAAATATTAATGTATTTTAGATTTTTGCCAATCATTCATTGTTTCTGGTATGTTACTGTTTCACTATTTTCGCCTCTTTCCATGTTTTGTTATTGTATCGTACTCGTTATATTTATAGACCTCATTAAGCACATAAGGTTTTTATTAGTTACGCAATTTTACTTAGAATGTTTAATAGTACCCATTATATTTTAGGAACTATTACAAAAAGTGTTTTTGGAAGTTCAATTTAGATACTTACAACGATTGAAATACACAAACGCGAATTCGAAGAGAAAGAAGAAATACTAGGAAAAGAAGTGCAAGATATACACACAACAAAAAGGTAGGTAATTAATTAGAAAACCTATATTTCTAGATCATCGTTACTGTGTAATAATTTATTACTGAATCTAGACAATAGCTTGTCGTGCCTTTTCGAAACTTTTCATAACAATCAACCAAAATATATGGAATTACAGTAATACGAGACTTAAATATCGGCAACATGGCTAAGAATTCCAGGGAGATGAAACTGGCTAATGTCTCATATAATATCTCTCCAATTTCAATAAGGATTTCGGTATGCTTCTGTAGGTATGCATTTTTGTTGATTGGAACATACTGACAGTTTATGTTAAACACTCCAGCTTTATAAATCACTATTTCAGCAGTTGGGAATTCGTATCACGTGGGGACATTTTCTATCTTGTTGAGAGTTCCTTCACCCTCGATGAGCTGGCCGAACGCGACGTATTTCTGTGCCATCCAGGTAGCAGGTTGGAGTAGCACAAAGAATTGCGTTGAACAATCATTACGTCTGGAAATATGAATTCTATAATAGTTTAACGACCTTATTTATAAAAAAATATCTTTCTAAAGGTTTAATACAGTAGTAAACAGTTGAAATACTCAGTAGGGGAGCCAGGGGCATGTACTAACAGGTTTAGCTTTTTTATTAATTGAACGTAATTTATATTAGTGATATACTTTAAGCCTTATGAGTCGTCAACTACCTCTTTATGATTTATGATTAAAAATACCTAAAAATGCCTTGTACTTTCTTCGCAAACATACTTTTTTATTTAATGTACTTTTTAATACTTACCCCACTTTTGGGGTAAGTTTTAACTACCTTGGGGTAAGTATTAACAGTAGTACCTTGATATGATTATAATAATATTTTATAAATATGAGTGAAAATAAAACAGAATATATCATGTTTAACGTTTTTATTATCACAACGTAATCAACTTGAAATATAAAATTCTTATTTTGACTGATATATTATTTGCTTAATTTAAAATAAAACTGGTTAACATTTGAACTATTTGAGGTAATAGATAGTCAGTCATTAAAGTAATAATGATATTAAAAATAATCAACTCAACAAAATAAGGTAAATCCAACCTTAAAAACCAAAAGCTAACGACAAAGACACATTATTTTAAAATTCTTTTGTATTAATATATATGTCTTTAACACTTTGCTTAAAATTATTATAATTCTTTATACTGTAAATGTTAACTTATATTCATGTTCGAAGAAGTGCGAGAAATATGAAATATTATATTATATAATTTTAGTTTAGATTCACAATTACGACACAAAAAGAAATAGTGAAGAAACAAACCAAAAATATCATTACTTACAGATGAAAACGTGTTCTTAATATCCGAGATACTATCTAATAGAGAGGGCTATCACCTGGCAATCGTAGACCGACTCGATCTATGGAATAATGAATTCAGTAGGTACCTCATACCAGGATTAGTTTACTTCTAAATGCATAGTAGACATTTATTGAATGGGTTCGTCGTGTGGATTTTATGTTCTGTGCTGCTATTGGTTAAGAATAATGTCCTCCAGGCCAAATTTCAGTCACGGTGGCCAATCTTAACGAATAGGTACTAGCCATCTGCGCAAGAGATATTATAGTGCACAAGTATGTGCGCAAACACAAGTGCACTCTCTGCTCCGACTCTCATGATCCGATGGGAAGTTAATCCGACCCGACCAGAGAGAGATCAGGCGCAGAACCAACGGCATTAGGTGCTTTCCGAGCGACGAGGGTGTCTGACACTGCCAACTTCCTAACCCCGAGCTAATATAGAGATTTCTTAACAGAAAAATTTAATAAGTAACCCGAGACCTTATGCACAGCAGTCACATACACTACCATTGCGTCAGGGAGGCAGTATACCAACTATTACAGTGTGCCCATGAACGCTGTCTTTTTTTCCATAGACGCTTTACTCATTTGGTGGCTGCTTGTAGAGATCCGACGGTACACCAGTTCGCACCATTCATTATTCTTTCTTTAATTGCTATAAATAGGGTAATTACATACTGAATTACATAAAGCATTTGTTTAATGCACACACAAGTTCAAAAAGATTATTGTCTAACTCGACACCGCCGGGCAGCGACATTCTCCGTATCTCTAATTCACGGCCCGGGGCTGCACCAGGGATACCCCTTCCTACTTGCGAACATCTGTGCGGTCGCATCGTAGAATTACGTAACCATTCAGTTCTCCATCGTGTATTGATGCATTCAACCCACTCTCCGTCATGGCAATTATGTCAGCTGAGGATCCTAACAAGTTTTTATAAAATGTTTTTAATTTCTTACGCAACCCTCGAAAATTTTGATAATACAGTTTCATACTATAATTATTACATTGCCTCTTTTTCGGTTGTCCTGCAAGGGTTTCAAAGCCATTCACTGAGCCGCGTGTTCACCGGCCACACTTCTGTATTAGCTATTTTTTCATATTTACTTTCCGGAATTCCTATTTTAAATAATGAGTAATCGCGCTCTGTTTTTGGATTTGGTGTCGCTTTTCCACGCATTATTATAACTAGCATGTGTCACAAGTCACGTTGATTTATGTTTATCCATATGGACAAGCCAAGTTTCACAAACCATGTAGATGGCACTGGTACAATTGGATCTGAGATCGTACTGGAATAATACGTACCTTGTATTAAACGACCTTCAAATTTTTTCCGCCTGTACTTATGCAATAATGACTGATGAGTTCTTTATAAATATGCGTCTTTGATCGTTTTGTTCCATGGATGATGTGACTCCTTTTTCTGTTTTCCGGTAACTCAGGATTAAATAACGACATCATAGAACTCTTGACTTTTCACTTATTTGTTTATGTCAAAGATGTTTCAGTGTTGTCTATTTTAGCTTTTAATTTATTGTCTTTGTTCAAATTATACATAGTGGCCTGTATTTTTTGCAAAGAGATTAAAATGAAATGTACTTTATACATAAAAAGAGTCTATACCTTTATATTTTAATTAATTTTGGTTTGTGCCTACTTTTATATGATCAGTCTACGAGATGTGAGAATTTATTTCATATAATCTTCTTATTAAATTAGTTATTCTTATAAAAATATAACTATCAACTGTTATTCCTGCATAATATGTCATCCGTTTACGGTCAATTAATACATATGTAAAACTGTTAGTGTCTATGAATTTATCGTCATTATCATATCATATCTGTTTTATGTAATGAACATTGATTGAACCTGTAGATATTATGAAAATCAAAATGTTAAAAATCTCTGACCGTGTAATTACATTTTTCTCGACTTATTGCCCTAATTTTAGGTAGTATTTATACGCAATCCATTGTTTACTCTGCAAGTAGGTTAGATGCAAATTGGTTATATCACTGACGGATCCAATACTCTGCCTAATTCCTTAAATGAAGATATACTTCACATACAAGCGTTAAAACACTTGATATTAATGGTGAAACAGTGAAAAACGAGCAAACGGCGTTTACATTCCTTCTTCAATATGCTAAACGTTAATCATATTTTGTTTTCATAGTACCTAGTGTCCGATAAATCAAATAACAATAAAAAATAAAAATCACATGGCAATTAATTTTCTATTGTATCCTATTATGGAGCAGCGAAATAATTAAACTTCAAATGAACCTTATCGGAGTATAGTGTACTGATTTACATGTAGGTTTATATTATATAAATTCGTATTGTTACGATGTCATTTTTGGTATATACCACTAGTCCCTGCCACTCCCTCTGGTGGGAACAAGTGGCTTATTGGCAATTTTATTATATGGGGATGACGATGATGATAATAAAACAATTTTATTTATATCTTAATGTTTATTTTTAATAGAACTACTGACTTACAAAAAATAACAAGAAATTATAAGAAATTATAATTAAAATAAACGTTATATAATATCCTTCTGCTATACTAGTGAGCTGTTCTTGTGGTTGTTCGCTCATTTTCGTCATTAAAAAGGTAGTAATAAGTTAGTATGTAAAGTCGCATACTCTCCACATAATTTAATAACGTTATTTCATCGTGGTATCCTCGAAATCATTTCTTACGTATGTCGAAGAAGATTAAAAGGCAAAGTAGTCAAGCAGTTAGAGTTAGTAAACAGATTAACAGAGTATTAATTAGACCGAACATTAGCGTATAACTTTTGAAACAGAAATATTTTACCAGAGTTACTAACCTATCACCCCATTTCTCCAGAAAGTTCCTTAAATATGAATCGATTTTTATTGATAAACGAACGTAAATTACCGAGTGCGTATATATATATTAGGTACATGTTTATATTAATTATCCGAATAAAACTAAATGGTTAAGGTTTACAAAACTCGCAATGGCAACGTAAAGCTAATGATACTAACGACATTAAAATAACACAATTAAAATAACGTAATTTATTTTAATATTTTAGGCTACTGCCACAGCAGAAGAGTAGTTATATATATTTGTATCGATTATATGTAAGTATTTCAGTACATCGGTTCGTTAATCCTAAAAAAGAATAGATCGTTATCGAATCTTCACAACGCGAGGGATATTAACATATTTTTGTCTATAACACATAAAACGCGCTTGACTCACTTTGCCAGTTACTTCTCGATGTATACATGGATAATAATAAAAACTAATTATTACAAAAGAAAATCCTTAAAAATAATTGTAAATTAAATCTAAAATACATGAGCAAACATATTTTATGCTCTAGACCAATATACGCCTGCAGTTGAAATAAACACAATAAATATAGGCATTAGGCAGTGAGGACTAAGAATAATTAAGTTTAAATTGTTGACAATATGGACATGGTCATATAAAAATATTTAGACCTGCAATGTCAATGACGGTCTAAACCATAAAGGATACCTAGTTCACTTAATCCAATACAATTGAATTACACGCGTTGGATCTCAAAATTGACTGTTATTGTAAATCACGCCAATATATTTTATAATTAAATAAAATCTATTCGAAGTACTTCTTGTTTGTTTTGTGATCGTTTCAGATTATATTATCAACCTTCTTATGATCTAGTAAAATATTAACTTCTACTCCCTAGCCTTTATTATTCCCAAGTCACTTAGGGTCGGCTTTTCTAGTCTAACCGGATTTGACTGGATATCAGTTTTTACACGGAGCGGCTGCCACCTGACCTCCGCAACCCGAAGGCTAACGATACCCTAAGGCTAGACCAGTGTCAGGATATTATAGGGCACTGACTTCCCAGTAACGACTGCCATGGATGTTCATGGCAGCCGGGACCAACGGCTTAACGTGCTCGCCCAGGCACGCAGCAGGCGATAATTGTCAATCAATACGCACATAATTTCGAAAAGTCATATAACTTCCGAAAGTATAGGTGCGCAACGTGGGTTCGAACCCGAGACCCTCTGCATTGCAGTCTGTTGGTCTCCGCACTGTGCTATCGCTGCTGATAAAATATTAACAATAACCAATTAAAATATCTAAAACATTGCTGACTTTCTTTTATTGGGTAAAGAAGACTAACGGCGAGACTTAACGATAACGTAAAAATCTCACCGTCATTCTTCTAGTCTGAGTTGCGTTTATCCATAAGGATAAACGCTATTTGTAGATTGTGAATCAGTCTTAAAGTTACAAATGACAAGAATACGCGTTTGTATCTATTTATTTACCTATACGCTTACATTATAAAACAAAATTGCTATTTGACACAAATAAAATGCGAATCTATACAACCCGATGTGATTTCATTTATATTGTCAGAGGGAATTTCTAAAATGTAATCATCATATTTATTGGATCAAAGACTCACAGTTAAAAGGATTTATGTATATATTTAAATGTAAATGCTTAAATTAAACTATATAACTTTAAGGTAGGTAGTATTCCTCTTCAAGGAGATTGCCATTTAGAACTACATAGGTTACTGTCAAATTTACCACATCGCATGTTCAATCTGTAAGTAGAATAAGTAAGAGTCATACAAACACGACTAATTATAATTATTAAAAGTCAGAGCGCCTCAACTTACACTCCTCTAGACTGAATAGAAATTGGTTTAATGTCATTGTAATAAGTCACAGGTTGACACCGCAGGTGACAAGCATATTTGGCAAATATGAGAGTTGATTGAAATTAAAAACTTTACACGCATTTTGTCGCGTTGTCTATTTTAAAATAAACAACGCGACAAAATCCGTATTCGCGTAAACATAAGACAATATTATGAGAGTTGATTTAATCCAAAATTCTTATGCAACACAAAACATTTTGTCCTGTCATATCTACATGTCATATTGTATCGAGAATTTGTTATAATGTGAACGGTATATTTGTTTGTAGTCATAGTCAGTCACAGCTCGATTCCACATGCCGACTTCAAATTGACCTGCTTTGGGCGGCTGCCATTGGAGGATTTTTTAGGCAACTAATGTCATGCTGCGTGGAAATCCAATCATAGCATTAATCGATGTATGACTGCGTCTACAGCACCGTGCGCCACGATCGGATTTGCGAAGAAAATTTCTCAACTGCTCGTATGGGACCCGAGTAGATAGGGTTTCGGGAGGAGAACTACAGGTCTCCCCCTTAAGATCAGGTTAGTACAGTGGGCTAGCCTGACCCCGTGGTCAGGCTAGCCCACTGCGCCTCGAAAGGCGTGTTCTATTGGCCGCCGATTAGGGTGCGCGGTGCCTGACATTGTGGTTGGACTCGTAGTGGCTATGTGGTTAGCTGCAGAGGACGACATTTTCGTTGCTCGGCAAGCACGTGGCGTTCGAGCGTCGGACTCATGCGCGGCTAGTGCGAACCAGCCGGTCGCGCGAGGCACGGAGTTGTTGTCTTTAGCGAAGTGGCAGTGTGGTTTCACTGCCACAACACATCTCGGGCGCTCGTCTGCTCAGCAACTAAGAGTCATAGCTAGAGCGATTCGGGCAGTACCCGGTTGTAGGCCAAAATGGGTAGACGTATGGATGTACGTCCGGTAGCTATCTGGACAATAGGTAGTGCCACTTAGGCATGAAGTATAACGCTATAACGAGAACCGGGTTTCAGGATTTGAGGACAAGACCTGTCTATAACTGGTCCCTGAAGGTGCTTTCGGGCACTGGAAGGTACAGCGGCTCTCACTATATATCGAAATGTTGGTGAGTGAGAACGCTATAACATAAACTTAAGTAGCTTGTATAAGAAGGGTCTACTCGCGTGGGATCTCCACTGACCCCAAATTTATATGGTGATTTCTAATTGAATTATTAGGGAATTAAATAATAAAAGTACATGTTATTAAAATACAATGTTTATTTATATAATTAAATTTCTAATTGTCCCAGAAACTATTAGGCACTCTTCCAAAACACTAAGATCAACAGAACTTATTTATTATTTTTTACAAACCTTGAAGTGATTATTGCACATGAATTTACTGCATTGCATGCATTTGCTTGGCACTTTTCGACCATTGCTTCTAGGGCAATTATTACAGCGTCCTCTTTTGACTGAGTTTGCAGGTCATGTACCTTACGATTTACGTAAGTTAACAGGTTTCATTATGTATTCTTGGACAAGTTGCGCAGTCAGATGCCGTAGGAAATGTAGTTTCACGTGAGTAAGAATGTTGCTAGTATTTACGCGATGCATAAGTGCGTTTATGCATGTGACGTTCAATAAATAAAATAATAGGTTTAGAGGCCACCGTTTGGTTCTTTTGGTTATTATCATCAACTCCTCCTTTATTAGCATTATAATAGGTTATAATCTCTGGCTTTAGTTTGTCGCGAGACGTTGAATCGGTGTCAACTCCATGATGCACATTACGGCTTTATTTGGTTCGGACACATAAAGAGACCATGGTCATATTATGCTGGAACCCAAACATAGATCTAAAAGTCCTCCAACAAGCTGTTTTCTTCAACAAGTGTTCTTCATCTGACGCCTCACCTGGCTTTTGTAATATATTTTCCTCTCTCCTATCAATGGCGAAAATCTATAATAATAAAAAACATATATAAGGGCTCCACTATTTTTGCTACGTTAAAAAACCATGCAAATATTATTATAATAGTTACATTATAGATATACTATAAACTTACCACGAACAAAAAGAGTAACGTAATTACGCACACTGGGTCACGTACCTACTAAGACTGCGACGAGTGCCTAATCTCTGACGTCTTGTTTGAAACTGAAACGACAACTTTAGCGGGAATAAGGAAGCTACTGTTGGTGGGGTGTGTTGCGGCCGAGCAAAGATAGAATTTTCGGCTCGCCAACGTAGGTTGACCCATGCGGGTTTACCAGTTAAGAGTTACAGACGGCGCGTAAAGTAATGGATATTAGGCGTGACAACGTTTTACATATTCGAACGAACACTTAAAAGTACGAGGCGCCCCAGTTGCCTCAACAAAAGCCGCTTGCAGACATTCAATAAAATAAGAATATTGATAACTATATATATATATTTCTCATATCAAACACAGCCCGTAACCGTTACGTATCGCATCTTTCTTCTGTCTTCACATACAAGAAGTCACGCTGATTTGTGTGTTGCGCTTTTTATGTGGACGACCGATAACTTGGCTGTTCCAACTTAATTAGTATTTTCAATGGTTGTTCAGTATTTTTGTTGTTTTTTGTTGCACCAAAGATAGGAAATAATAAAGCAAAAATAATAAATAAAACAAAAATATAGTTACTCACACGTGATTTTCTTAGCCTTAAATCGTCCTTACTACCTATGTAGAGAGGGCTATCGCCTGGCAATCTAAGGCCGACCCGATCTAAATGCGGAAAAAAAATTATGTAGTAACACCAGGATTGTTTCTACGTACTTTCATTATCTCATCCGAAAGACGTCCACTGCTGGACGTAGCCCGCCCCCGAGGTTTTTACACACAGACCGGTCTTTGGCCACCCGCATCCAAACGCTTCCCGCGACCCTTACCAGAGCGTCGGTCCACCTTGTGGAGAGGTACTTTACAGACGAATTTGAGCAATCTATGGGACAAGCCCATGAGATGTGGCTTATGCGGCGAACTCTACGACAGATGAAGTGCACAGTTAAATTTGAATAAGTAATATCCAGGTTATAACATGTGTGGTCATATTCCTGGGTCTTAAAGTATCAAAGGTAAGTAACGAGTTAATGACAGACGTGACAGAAATATATAGTGAGTACCTAGTGAGAGATTTAAATTTAATTTAATTTGTTAAATTATGTTGTTTTATATATAAAGGTTAGACATAATATTTGCATGGCATGAACCGCAGGTGGTGAATGTGTTGGATGTATCTTTACAGTGATTTGACGCCAATGTTAAAATTTTAATTTGATTTTAGCAACATAAGTAGGTATTACTTTTATAAACAAATCTATGCCAAAATGTTGCTATAGTGGTTTTATTTGCACGTGACTGTGACAACTCTGGCTCCCTGGCGTAAACTTACGTTTTACTTCAGGCTTGGTTTTTGACGTAGCGTTAAGCTGTTCATGATAATCTCTGTTCATCTGTTTATATTGCATCACTGACATTGACGGCCGCAATTTTGCGAATTCTATAGATCTAATAGACACGTCAGGCTTATTTTCCATTCGCCTTATAGTGCCTACGTAATCGTAAGATATCTTGCGAGAAATTGTGTTGCCATATTGTACGTCGAGGACGTGACCGATAGACTTCGGTTCATCCAAACTTGGACGATATATCATTTTTTCTCGTGATTCGTCCTCGAGTAAATATTTCGTGTCGGTTTTCTTGAGGAACGTTGAGGACTTCTGCTCTGAATATGGTCTGTAATGAATAAATTAAATAATTAATTGATAATTAAAATTGATCTTCTTTTAGGACTCGTTTATGCTTTTTACTTCTCCTGTTTATCAATATCAATTGGCTTTTGCCCATGGCCTGTGAATTCGCTCACGAGAACGCATAGGTACCGGGATAAGAAGTATTTTATGTAGTAGATACTTTCGGAAAATTGACTATCGGTATGATAAGGTTCATCCAAATCCGTCTAACGCTTCAGAAGAGATCAAGTCACAAAGATCCAAACATCTCACAAATTTTCACATTTATCCTAACTAATGTTATAAATGCGAATGTGAGTTTATTTATTAGGCTTCCAAGCTTTAACTACTTCACCGATCATCATGAAATTTCGCATACACATTGTCATGGGTACCGAAAGCGACAAAGGGTATGTTGCTTAGCGAAGCCGCGGACAAAAGCTAGTAATATTATTGGAGCGATACAAAGCTATACACATGTAACACACCGTCTTGATCTATATCGCTTATACATATATATATATATATATATATATATATAATATTGCTTAAAGAGATGGTGGAACGGCTTCAAGTACTAAGTAAATATGTAATATTTTCTAAATTACGTTACTATAATAGATATTTTATTGCGTTGCATTTTGCATCACTTATAGATTTTTTTAAGGGATAGCCGGGTATGACGTTCGCCCATTACGCATATAAATTAACTTTAAGTAGATATTCAATGTGTAAGGTTTTCTATACAAAATTGTATGAATAGAATTTGTTGGAGGCGTGATTTATATGTTCCCTCCTCCCCACAAGGGCATAGTAAGGCAATTAGTCTATATTTGGGTACGGTGGTTTCGTTTAATGTCTGTTCCGTCGTTTCACACGGCGGGCCCAAATATCGGCAAGGTCGCGATCTGCATGTGAAAATGATCGCGCGGCCCTGCCGACTCTGGTAAGGTCGATCAACACCGTGGTAGGTTTAGTCGGTATGACCGGGATGTCGCCATCTTTCCCTGGGTGGGTACTTACTTAAAGTCTTTTAAAGTAGGCCTCGCATCATCATCATCGAGTTTCACGTCGACATAAAGGCGGGCGAGGACTGAAGGCCTCGGCGCATCGCCAGGCTGCCCATGTACGGTTGATCGATGCGTCGCACTTGCAGCACCCGCCACGATACGGACTTTCCTAAAGTCAATCATCACAACTTATTATAAAGCAAAGTCACCCGCTGCGTCTGTCTGTCTGTTCGCGATAAACTCAAAAACTACTGAACGGATTTTCATGCGGTTTTACCAACAGACAGAGTTCATGGGAAGATTTATGTGAATAATTTATTAAGGTTATGTACTACTCATGCAAAGACGGGGCGGGTTGCTAGTAGATAATAATTGTCATCTATTCTAATAATAAAATTTAAGACAGGTAAATTCTGCACATTGAATATATTTATATGATTGATAATCGATACTGATGCCAAAAATGCAATAAGTAAATTTTTTGTCTGTCTGTCTGTATGTGCACGCATAGATCAAAATCTACTGAAGGGATTTTAATCGATCTTGGTACAGTTATAGTTCTTAATCCTGGGCAGGTTATAGGATAGATTTTATACCAAAAAATAATTGGGAATCGAGGTATTCGTTCAAAATTTACTTACTAAAATATAAAAAAGTCGTATTGCACATAGCTGTATCTTCACAACATTCTCACGATTAAAAAGAAGACTCTAATATCTAACTAATAAAAAAAGAATTATAGAAATCGGTTTATAACCACACAAGATTCTCATGAAACAAAATTTCAAGTAATTACGGTGTGGTAGGTGATTTGCGAGTTGCGAATGTATCAACATGCAATACGTATGCTATACGGTTGATTTTAGTATAACGCACGGCACGGCCCGGACCGACAACTATAAAACAACGGGGCTTTGAAGCGCGACCTTTACGGGTACGTGCAATACGTATGCTATACGGTTGATTTTAGTATAACGCACGGCACGGCCCGGACCGACAACTATAAAACAACGGGGCTTTGAAGCGCGACCTTTACGGGTTGGGAGCCTTCTGAGCTCACCCACAGTCCGCGTAAAGTTATAAAGGCCATCCGAGGCCAACAAATAAAACACACACGAAAAAGCACGACCTTTATATGTATATGATTTGGCTGTCGATGCAAACAGACGTTCTAAGCGTAGACATTTCGTAAACAAACCGTGCTTATCAGCGCGACTTTTATTCTTTAGATATAATAAGTAGTGTTTAAGTATTAGCTATATATAGGTGTAGTTAGGCTTATTTTCTTTAGTTGTAGTTTTATAATATATAATTATTTTAATAGCTAGATCGTTATTTTATGTGAATCAGACGAAGTTGCGTGGGTCAGCTAGTTAATAATTATTAAGATCATGAAGAAGTTAGCTACACCACTTGAACGAAAAGTGCCTTTTATTTATTGCATTTACATAAATCTCATTAATTTATCCCAAAGGGGTAGGCATAGGTATATTATACCTACCCATATTTCACCAGCTATGGTTTTAAGTACCAGCTTATAGGGGATGACCTATTTCCATCTACCGCAAACAGGACCAAACTCGATGCTTCTATTGGGATTTTCACAGAAAACCCCATTAACCCCCTACCTGATCCGGGCATTGAACCCTAAACTGGCAATGAACTGTTATAATCATGCAAGTACGAGTGCGAGGTCCAGTGCTGGTTTGCAGACTTCACATATCTTCGAGAACATTATGGAGAACTCTGAGACATGTCGGTTTCCTCACGATGTTTACCTTCACTTGTAAAGCAAGCGGAAAAATAACTATTTGCAAAGGTATGTGCACCTTCGAAAATAGAGAGATGCGCGCCTTTGGATCGAATTCAGGACCTCTGCGTGGGTCGAACTGCCACGCAGAGGTCTAATATGTTGCTGTATGAGTATAATATAGTCCGAAATTATTTAAAATAGCTGAGAAAATATTGGCAGTGTCCTCATCGATCAATGATAACCACTCACTTAACGTCTTTGTCTGAATCCGATTCCTCTTCTAAGCTTTCAAAGTTACCACTGTCGATTCCGTAGATAGTTGCTAAATCAGACATGCGAACAAACCCAGTCGCCCGTCTTTGAATCTTCATACGAGTTAATGTTGAGGCTGACATGCTAATGGACACTTGCCTAAAATTATAAGCGAATGGGTTAGCGTAAATAAATTACCGGTTATATACCTATTCTGAAAAGGAATAGTAACATTAGTACAAGACCGCAAGTCGTAAATACCAGAATTTTAATTATTTTGAACGGTTTTGTAGTAGATTCTTTTGTATCCATTACAAAATCAGTGATGCGTAAAGTATTATTAACAAGGCGATGTAGAGCCACTGCAGTGTGAATAAGTCTCTCTCGGATGTTAGTGCTGAAGTTACTGAGCAGTGTGTGGCATAAGCACCGCGCTACCACCGACGCAAGCTAACCCTGCATCCCGGTGGCACAAGTGGCGCGGAGTCGGTAAGCTGAGCCTTTGACCCTGGCTGTACCATGGTTTTCTATGAAGGATACATTACAAAAACAACTTTTATGAGAAATTTATATGCAATTAAGTTATCAAAGTAGATATTGTGCTTTATTAAAGACTGATTTCCAAGAAAGTTATATACTTATGGCCAATGGCCATAGGGGTATTCAAAATTGCATATAAATGTCTCTGGGGGGTAGGCAAAGCGTGAGAGACACTTCTAAAGATACAAAGGTCTTACTGGACGGACCATAACATTGGTGGCCAACTTACGACTACAAAAAAAAACTAATACTAAGACTAATGCCAGTATACTTACTAATCTCAAGCGTTTTTTAAATAAAGAATCTAGTATAATACTAATAGAAAATGCATACTTACTTGGTTTTCATGTTTTTCATTTCAAGTTCAGCCATTCTATAAGATTAATAGTTAGAAAATAAAGTAAATATAAAAAATATGTAAATTATAATTACAAAAATTAATATACAAAAGAATATAACATAAATTTAAAATACAACTTCGTTTACCGTATAATCCTGAGTTCATCGTCAGTAAGTAGGTTTGTTCTGAAAGGAAAAAACAAACGACAGTCACATAATTTGAACTAATCCGGTTCTAGCTTTTAGTACATCATAAAAAAACAGGTAATATTTATATTTTCTTCTACAGCTTTTCCAAATACTCTATCTAATTCCTTAGTTCTGTTTACATGAATGAGATGAAAGGCTAACACTTAAAGTAGTATCATATTTTCTAGAAGCTTTCTTTCCGATAGTTACCGACATATGCACGTCCAGAAAAATCTCATCCCAATAATTTCGTATTTATTTTGACCTCTCTTTTGTTTCAAAGACTACCAACATAAAATACCTACTGGAGTATTACTTAATGAGCGATTCTTAAATGCTACAATCGTCATCCTGTCTTAACATATCACAAAACATAGAAACCAGTAGCTACTACTGAATGATTGTAATTAGGCGATTAAATATAAAATTACCGCTATGTATGAAGCAAAACGGTGAGCGAATAACTTAAAAAACCAATTGTATAAAAGGTTTTTGATATTTATTAATAATTATACATGTTATTAATAATATATGTATATAGTCTACTCTCGAAATATAAATGAATGATTAAAATATCGGTTGCATTTTGTATATAAATCGTAATAAATCAAATCAAATGACATAAACGACAATTTCATATATAATAATAAAGGCTAGGGAGAAGAGGAGTCTAGGTACTCTCGAAATATAAATAAATGATTAAAATATCGGTTGCATTTTGTATGTAAATCATAAAATTATATGTAGGACATAAACGGCAATTTCATATTTAAAGACCTAATATTTAGTACTCACATCGGTATATGTTTGTTATTTTCATCAAATATAGCATATCTTTGACGTATGTTGGCCATTTTTTTGATAACTTGTCCTGCAAAACTAGCTGAGTCACCATTTTCTCTAGAAGTACAAGTAGAGGTATCAATGTTGTGCCATTTAATAATAAAACTTAGTACCATAATAATATCAGCCTTGTGTTAAGTTATCCGACTGCTGGGCATGGGCCCCTCTCAGTGCGAGACCGGCCATGTAAAGAAACAAAATTACGTGATGTAAATAATTATTATTTGTAATTACTTTAGGTAATTCCTGATCTCATTCTGGTCTTCAGAGTCTAATGATGAATCTGCAAGTAAATGTTAAGATTAGTAATAAAATCATAAAAATCATGTAATCGTTTATAAGGTGTTACTGTAAGGTGTGGTCGTATTATAACCTCATAAAGTGAACTCAGCGACTAACGTAAAGCTTATTTCTTTCTTAGAGTCTTCTTCGACACTTATGTTATGTTCTTTCGTTATGATTTCCATGTCGCGAAGAACCTTACAAATCTTTAAACAACGAACACAATTCGACACAATCATCTATGGATCTCACAAATAATTGTCCTATGTGGGATTCAAATCCATTTAGAATTATGTATCTTAATGCGGTAAAGTAAATGAAAAATATTTTTAATTAAATATCCATATCAAAATTATTTTACATAAAAAGCTTTTTATCACCATTAAAATTTGAAATTTGACCATTCCTTTTTCTTACACACTGTACGGTGTAAAAACTACTAATCCAACTATAAATTATATTAGTGTAGTGCAGTATTCTATAGCCGGATAACTCAACTAAATAAAAAACACTATAGTAAGGCCGATGAGTTGACAGAAATAATGTAAATAACGGTCTGCGGTTCTTAACATTTTTATACTGGGTGTATTTAAGGGACAGCGTACCGAAAACTGAAATAGTAGTGTAGGGAGCGATATAATGATGATGTGATGTGAAAGAAATGATGGTCACATTGATATATACTTTCTTTACTATTACCAGAAACTTATAATAGATATATAAAATAAACTACATAATTACGCGACCTAGCTGAGCGGGTGTGGGGAGACGACTGCTGCGCTGCGCACACACAAGAGCTCGCCTTGTATTTAAATTTGTACCGTCAAAAGCCGCTACAGAAGATTTAGACCATTATTGCCTCGATGTCGTAGTGGTTAGTGTAACCGACTGCCACGTCTGGTCGCGAGTTCGATTCCCGCACAAGTCAAACATTTGTGTGCATAAACATGGATGTTTGTCTTGGTCTGGGTGTTTCTATGTATAAAAAGTATGTATTTACAAAAAGAAAGTATATATGTATGTTTATCCATTGTTTAATACCCATAGTACAAGCTCTGCTTAGTTTGGATTAGATGGTGTTGTGTGTATGTGGTAGAATATTATTATATTATTATTATTATTATTCTGAGTTAAAAGTTTGGCTTGCAGTTAAAATATCTACGTATTCTCAGTAAACGTATATAAAACATAGAAGCAGTACTTTCATACCAACCACAGTTTATTAGAGACACTACAGCTATAATGCTTATTCAACTAAAAATAATTCAAACCCATTGATAGAACTATAAGTTACTATAATAACACGGTTTAGATATTACTTTGGTGGAAATACGGTAATGTCTTTTTTATTTTTAGCGGTAAGAATACTTCTATGATTTATTTCCATTCACTGCTTTTTCTTCTATATTATAATATCATAGTCCGACTGATCTAAAGTCCACGCCACATCACAATCAGTCGCAAATTAACGCCACGGGAGTAACGAAATAGTTAAAGTTTTAATCCTTACTTCCCTATCCTTACCAATAATAGGTCTTTACCTATGAAATTGCTGTTCTGCCGTACTGGCCATTTCAAATCAAAATATTTTTTTTGGCTGATGTTTCTAATTAGAAATTGATTTTATTTTAATAACATGAAATTCTTTTTCTAAAATCGGCATTTGTTTAATAGTTAGTGTTTTGTTTTCATCGCATTCAAACATTTTTCGTCATTATGGATACGTTAAAAATTCGAGTAATTATGGAGTATGAGTACCGTCGTGGCAGCAAAGCGGCACAAGCGGTACGCAACATCAACGACGTTTACGGAGCGAACACTACAAACGAACGCACCACCCGTTATTGGTTTGCACGCTTCCGTTCTGGAAATTTTGATCGGAAATGTGAACCCCGTGGTCGTCCGAAAACTTTGGTCGACAATGACGAATTAAAGGCGATTGTGGAAGCTGATGATACTCAATCTACGGCTGAATTAGTAGCAGCTTTCGACGTTAGCATCAAAACAATATTGGTGCATTTGCGTCAAATTGGCAAGGTAAAAAAGCTTGACAAATGGATACCCAACGAACTCAATGATCACCAGCGCGAAGTACGCGTCGGGACGTGCCTTGCACTGCTCAACAGGCATACAAATGAAGGAATTTTGAACCGCATTGTTACTTGTGACGAGAAATGGATCCTGTTCGACAATCGTAAGCGCTCAGCAAGTTGGTTGGACCCTGGTTCAGCACCCAAACAATGCCCTAAACAAAAACTTACCCCTAGAAAAGTGATGGTCACTGTTTGGTGGTCTAACGCCGGTGTAATATTCATCACAGCTTCTTACCAAACGGGACGAGCATTACTGCAGATGTGTACTGTGAAGAACTGAACACAATGATGGAGAAGTTTGCACGTCTCCAACCAGCTTTGGTCAATCGCTGGGCTCCTCCTGCACAACAACGCGTGACCTCATACTGCACAGCAGACGGTCTCCAAGCTACAAGAGCTGGGGTAGGAAATTCTCCGTCATCCGCCGTACTCACCAGACCTTGCGCCTACAGACTTCTACTTTTCCAGAATTTGGATAACTTCTTGGCGGGAAAAAAATTCAATACCCGAGAGGCAGTACAAAATGCCTTTGAAGAATTTGTTGCCTCCCACTGATTTCTTCAAGAAGGGCATCAATAAGCTACCAATGCGTTGGCAAAGATGCATTGATTGCATAGGTGATTACTTTGATTAATAGAAGTAAAAATATAGAAAAACAATACGCTTAATTTATTTAATGACAAACGGCAATTTCATAGGTAAAGACCTAATATTATAAATGCGAATGTGAGTTTGTTTGTTACGCTTTCACGTCTTAATTACACGACTATTCATCATGAAATTTTACATACACATTGCTAGAGGTGCAGAAAAGGACAGCGCGTACGTTTTTTCAGAAAAAGCTCTGTTATTAACATAACCTAACCTACATTTACGCGGGCGAAGCTTAGTAATAATATATAAACGGGTTTTAGACGCAGTTTTCACATTTATAAAAACCTTTCAACAAAAAATATTACCAGAGGAAAGGTCATCATCTTCGAAACATTCGAATAAAGCGCTAATTAATGACTCAGGAATAGACATTCTTCTTTGTTTATTTTGTTGAATTCTCTTAGTTCGGTCTTCCATCAGATCAGTCTCGTGGCACATATCACCTTGCAAAAGTCTACGGACAATAATGTTATTTTATTCTAAAGCTACGTTGTAACACAAGAGACTCAAAGCCCCCCAGGCTTCAGGATCTGACCTCTAGACGAATATGTGCTCGTGGAAATGCTTAACCAAAAGAAAAAGAGACCATGAGATGTAAAATTAACACAATTTGTTACATTTATCATTAACTATATCTAACAGAATCGGTTTACAAAAGACACAATCCTGGGGCGTGACTACCCGTCGATACGTAGATTCCAGGCGGAGAACGAGTCAGGATCACTTAACTTAAGTATGGCCAAGCGTCGATAAAAAGAGCGTCCCTTTTTTTTGTGAGTGTAATAGTTGTTGGCCTCAGATGGCCTTGACAACTTTACGCGGACTGTGGGTGAGCGCAGAAGGCTCCCAACCCGTAAAAAAGCGTCCACCTCGCACCTTCCTTATATATGTAATTTCGGCGCGAGCTAGCCCGCGCAGAGTGGAGCTAACTCGGTGACGCGCCTACACACGCCGATCGCGAGACAATATACAGTATATTAATTACCAAAGTATGACAGAGGTGCAGGAGGTACCGACCCCCTATCTCAGGACTCGAGTAGATAGGGTTTCGAGGGGAGAACTACGGGTCTTCGCCTTAAGACCACGGTACTGCGGGGTCAGGAAGCCCACTGCACCTCGAAAGGCGTCTTCTATCGACCGCTGACTAGAGTGCGCGGTGCCTGACATTGAGGTTGGACTCGCAAGGGCTATGAGGTTAGCCGCTGAGGACGACATGTTCGTTGCTCTGCAAACACGTGGCGTTCGAGCATCGGAGTCGCAGGGGCTATGTGGTAAGCCGCTGAGGACGACATGTTTGTTGCTCGGCAATAAGTGGCGTTCGAGCGTCGGACTCATGCGCGGCTAGTTCGAACTAGTCGGTCGCGCAAGGCACGGCGTTGTCTTTAGCGAAATGGCAGCGTAGTTTCGCTGTCACAACGGATCTCGGGTGCTTGCCTGCTCAGCAAGTAAGAGACATAGCTAGAGTAACTCGGGCCAACTCGGCTTGTAGGCCTATTTGGGTTGGCGTATTGGATGTACGCCGGGAAGTGAGCGTGCATTATACAGCTCTGGTACCATACTGAAGATATGGGAAGCGGTTTCTCCGTAAGTTTCAGCGAGGTTTTCGTTAGCAACTCCCAGAATTGCGAGTGGTGAGTGGCTTTATTGCTACGGGTCGGGCTTGGAAAACGTTACTAAGATTTTTCGTCAAGAATTTCTTAGTAGCAATTTATTAAGAATTTCTGTCAAGAAGTTCTTAATAATTAGCCCGGAGTTAGGAAGTTGGCTGTGTTTCACCCCCGTGCGTCAGTCCCGGAAGGTGCTCTCCGGCACTGGAATGTACAGCGGCTCCCACTATGATAACCTGACGGTTGGTGTAGGGAAACGCTACACGAGGACGTCATCTCACAGAAGGAGGCGGCGGAGCGGATTCGTGAGGAAAGTATCCTTGCGGATCCGAGCTGCCGCCGGTGGGCCGGGTGGTGAAGGCGCGCATATGCGCGCCTTCACCGTTTCTGCCGCCGTAGTGAAGGCCGCAGGTGGGAGAATGGGGATATACCACCCGCCAGCCGTTGAGTTGCTGCGACGCCCTCTGTTGTGCCAGGGCGTCGTCCAGGTGCCGTCAGCCGCAGACACAACATCTCTACATTGGGCACTGCTGGGTGGGTCGCTGATGTAGTTTCAGTTCCAGCGACCCTCACCATACAAAATAGCGAGCTGGCACACCATAGTGGTTTTAGTCGGTAGGCCCGCAGTTTCGAGAGAGCTCGACATAACCGTCTCGCCTCCCCTTGTGGCGAGTGGGTATGCAGAAAAAGCATTACATCACGTAAAAAACAAGAGGAACGTTATATCATAAACTGGACTAGTCGTAGAAAGAGGGGATGATCAAGAGCTTAGTCGCTATTCACCTCACACATCTTGCCACGCAACTCTGCGCAAGACGTCTTTCGTGCATTTGATAGCAGACTGTTTGGATATTTTTTTATATTATGATAAGAACTTTTTATAAATTCATCACATACCGCATCAAATGGTATCTATATTGAGTTTGTACAATATTTGATCATTTGAGCCCGTAAAACACAACAAATAACAAGAGGAAAGAAATAAAAAACGCTTACTTTCGGATGTTAGTTGTCGATTCGACCTCTCCGGGATAAGGAACGTCTGTCAACGGTATATAGAACGGCTTTTCTGGCATCACTTGGACTTCACTTGGTGTTGAGATTTTTGAGTAAGAATACGCTTCAAACTCGTAAATATATTCTTCCACGTCAAAGTCTTTGTTTTCCGCAGATGCGCGGCTAACGGACATGCCGGGATCGATGCCTGATGTAAGTTTCTTACTTTCTTTTTCGTCCTTGCCTATTTCATTCTTTTTACGTATAAACCTAAAGGAAAATATCAACAATTATCTCATGACGTCTATCTTAGAAGTTTGGGTTTTATTGGCTTAATTATAGTAAGTTATGTACTAAATAGAAATTGATAACAAAATGGCTTACATTTTAAATAGATCTCCATGGTTCTCAACTACGAAAATTGCATTAAAATGGACAAGGGGTTTTTGCGTAATGGCAAAACAAACAAATAAACAGAAGGACAATTTTATACATATACACTACGGCCTACGACCTGAACTCGTTCGTTCGAAAATAAAATGTTTAGGCGGAGAAGACATTAGCCAATTTCATCTGCCTGGAATTTTTAGCCATGTTGGCGATATTTAAGTCTCGTATTATTATAATTCCCTATATTTTGGTTGATTGTTATGAAAATTTCCGAAAAGGCATGACAAGCTATTGTCTAGATTTAGTAATATATTATTACATAGTAACGATAGTCTAAAATACAGGTTTTCTAATTAATGACCTTTTTGTTGCGTGTATATCTTGCACTTCTTTTCCTTCTATCTCTTCTTCCTCTTCGATTACGCGTTCTGCGTATTGCAATCGTTGTATGTATCTAAATTGAGCTTCCAAAAACACTTTTTGTAATAGTTCCTAAAATATAATGGGTACTATTAAATATTATAAGTAAAATTGCGTAACTAATAAAAAACTTATGTGCTTAATTAGGTCTATAAATATAACGAGTACGATACAATAACAAAAACATGGAAAGAGGTGAAAACAGTGGAACAGTAACATACCAGAAACAATGAATGATTGATAAAAATCTAAAATACATTCATATTTTTAAATCCCTTACTGCTATATTTTTATGAATTCAACAACTCTTTGAGTGATTGTAGTGGTACCTAATTGTGCAATGACAAAAAAGGAAGCACGCGATACAAGCTGTGTCATAACTGCTGTTGTGTACGTTTAACTAAGTATATTAGTGTTTGTATGTTATTCGCACAACCAGTCGCAATAAAACTTCACTCAAGCAAGCACGCATATCATTTAAAATACATCCTGCTCCGAAAAAGCCAACCTTATCACCCAAAACATAGTGGTCATATTCGCGCCGGATAAATACAAGTGATAAACAAGTTATCGAAGCGACCGGCTGGCCGACGAAAACAATAGCGAGCCGCATTCTATAAGGTGATTAGTGTTTATTACAAATAATAAAAAGGTGCTATGAGTACTACGGCGGAGTTAATTAATCTATTAGAAGACACGGCTGCCTTATTACAAAAAACTCAAACGAATTTGAAGAAATGCCCTAAAGCGAGGTTAACAAAAGGTTACATTGAAGCAAGAATTAGATGTATAGAAGAGTACTGGACAACATTTAAGGATACTCATCAACAATTAGTCAAGACGACGCCAAAGGAACAAAAACAGCTGATTCCTTATTTTGCCAATGAAGACTTCTTTGTTTATGAAGACTTATACCTCGTTTTATTAGCTGATTTACAAGATCTTTTATTAAAATTGAATGCAGCGGCCGCGCCCGAATCATCGCTAAACAACTCCAATACAAATGAGGCCAGCAGTGACGCACTCATCAAGCTGCCGAGGATACAATTACCTACTTTTAGTGGTAATTATAAGACTGGCCTACGTTTCAAGATTTATTTATTTCGTTAGTGCATAGAAACAAAGCGATTAGTGACGCTCAAAAGCTACATTATTTGAAGAGTAGTGTTACTGGGGAAGCACAGTTATTATTGAAGCCGATTCAAATAACACATTGTAACTATGAACAAGCATGGAATGTTCTTAAAACCAGGTACGGAAACAAGAGATTAATTGTCAACTCGGTTCTAACAAAGTTATTTACCCAAAGAAAAATTAGTTCTCTGTCTGCCAATCAAATAAAGAATTTATTAGACGTTACGACTAATTGTTTGAATAATTTAGAAAATTTAAACATACCTACGAATTCATGGGATCCTATAATTATATTTCTTGTGATACAGAAATTGGACCCTGAGTCGCACAAAGAATGGGAACAGACAGCATATACCAAGGAAGACGACAAATTACCTACCTGGAATGATTTAAAGGATTTCCTGCAGTCAAGGTATCGAACATTAGAACTTGTTATGTCAACATCGGGCACCCGTGACAAACCTATAAAGGAGCGTACACACCATGTTACTGCTACGGCCACATCCACCACGTCACCATCTCCGACAGATAAGATATGCGTGCTGTGTAAGGAGAAACACACTTTATGTCATTGTAAAAATTTCACCAAACTGCAACCTACTGAGAGAACTGAGTACGTGAAGATAAACAAACTGTGCTTTAATTGTTTGGCATCGGGACATTCTGCGCACCAATGTAAGCTGCAAATGTTCTGTCGTATATGTACTCGACGCCATCACACTCTTCTACATCGAAATAAAGATAATGCTTCTTCGGAACAAACTGAAAGCACTATACCACCGAAAGCATCTCATCACAGTGTAGAAGAAAAAGAAGAATTAGTAAATACCATGATTGCGTCACATCACAGTGCCAAACAACGCACGAGCATAGCACTACTGGCCACAGCAACAGTTTTAGCAAGAGATAGGTATAACCAGACTGTTGTTCTACGTGCGCTAGTGGACCAAGGTTCGCAGGCTTCATTTATCAGCGAGAAGGCGACACAAATGCTGAAACTAGCTAAGCAAACAGCAAGAGGTAGTATCATTGGGGTGGGATCTACAAGAACAAACGTCGATCATGTAGTGCAGCTGAGGATTGGTTCTCGCTGGAAACCAAGCTTCGAGATCAACATTCAAGCATACGTTATGAGTAAACAGCTGACTACAAAAATCCCCTCCAAAGCTGTAAATGTTACACCTTGGCCACACCTAGAAGGACTCGATTTGGCAGATCCAGACTACCACAAACCAGGTCCAATTGATTTACTTCTAGGTGTCAAAGAGTATGCACAGGTAGTGCAACAACCGCTTATCAAGGGTCCTCCCGGTTCTCCGTGTGCACAAATGACGAGCCTAGGGTGGATCTTGTTCGGAGAAATCAACAATAAGTTGCAAGATGAATCTTTTCTGGTCCTTCATCATCAAATAGACGTGGAGAATATGTTGAAAGGCTTCTGGGAAATTGACACTGAAAATAAAAGAAATTTAACAGGAGAAGAAAAATTATGTGAAACGATATATAAAAACACTCATGCAAGAACAAAGGAAGGAAGATATATAGTAAAGTTACCTTTTAAAAATGATAATCCCATTTCGCCTGATGGAAATACTAAGGATATGGCAAGATACAGATTACTACAGCTAGAAAGAAGATTTAGAAAAGCACCTAAACTTAAAGAAGACTATCAGAAGGCCATGCAAGAATATATAGAATCAAATTATATGGAAGAGATACATGAAAATGAACCAAACGAAAGGAAAGCAGTGTACTTACCTCACCACGCTGTTGTCCGCTCCGATAAAGAATCCACGAAGACACGCGTCGTATTCGATGCATCAGCTAAGGGCATGAATAATGTCTCTCTGAATGATGAACTGCTTGTGGGTCCTCAATTACAATGTGACCTCAGAGATATTGTAATGAGATCGAGATTACATCGTGTCTGTTACGCAAGTGATATACAAAAAATGTACTTACAAGTATTGTTAGCTAAAGAAGACGCCGATAGGTATCAACGTCTTTTATGGAGAGAGGAAGAGTCGGACCCAATCAAAGAATACCGTATGCTTCGTGTCACATTTGGCACAGCATCAGCACCTTACCTCGCAATAAGAACCCTTCATCAAGTGGCCGAAGATGAGGGTCAAAATCAGGCAAAGGCTGTCCGCATTATCAAAACTGACTTCTACATGGACGATTTGATGTCTGGTGATGACTCTGTAGAAAATGCCATAGACACTACTCAAGCAATATCAAATATACTGTCAAAGGGTGGCTTCACACTTGCTAAATGGGCTTCCAATTCTGCTAAGTTTATGAAAACTATCGAACCAAATAAAAGAACAACTCGAGCCCAATTGGATTTTAAATTAGATGGTACTGTGCAAGCCCTAGGTGTGATTTGGAACCTTGGAACAGATCAATTTCAATATAAAATAAATTTACCGCTGGTGTCTGATACTATTACTAAGAGAACAATCTTATCAGACATTCAGAAACTGTTCGATCCGCTGGGATGGATTGCTCCGAGTTTAATCTTAGTTAAAATGATCATACAAAGATTATGGCTAGAAAAGGTTGCTTGGGATGATAAAATAAGTAAGCCCATAGCAGATGAGTGGATGACTATTCGAGAAGACTTAGAAGGAGCTGAGGAGATACACATTGATCGATGGCTTGGTACGTTAAGTAGTGACATTGAAAATGTACAAATACATGGCTTCAGCGATGCCTCCATGCAAGCATACGCAGCAGCAGCTTACATTCGAGTAGAGAAACAAAACGGTTCGATTTTGACAAAACTGCTGGCTGCGAGGACTAGAGTGGCACCACTACGTACTATTTCGTTACCGCGTCTGGAGCTGTGTGGAGCATTATTGCTATCAAAATTGCTTAAGCAAATAGAACACGCGATGCAAATACCAAAATCCAATATTTATGCGTGGACAGATTCAGAAATTGTTCTGGCATGGTTATCTGGTGATCCGCATAAATGGAAAACATTTGTAGCTAACAGGGTTGTAGAAATAGTTGAGAACGTGAACAATAACCGGTGGTTTCATGTATTATCTGAAGACAATCCTGCAGACATTGGATCGCGAGGCATGCTACTATCTAATTTGAAAAATGCTGATTTGTGGTGGAAGGGTCCCGCGTGGCTATCTGGAAAAGAAATAGTATTAAAACAAGAAAAGTTATCTACAGATTTGGAAATAAAAAGGGACAAATTACAAGCAAATTTAAAAATAGAAGATGAAGAAGGTATAATAACCTCACAATTTATGGGATTCAATAATCTAAAGGAATTAATAAAAACAATAACCTATTGCTACAGATTTTTAAATTTTAAGAGAAATTCAGAAAATATAAATGGAAATTTTACAACAATAGAGTTGGAAAGGTCATTAATGAAGTGCATACAGTTAGTACAACAAGAAGAGTTTAGTGATGAAATAGCAAGATTAAAGATAAATAAAGCAATTAAAGGAGATAGTAAACTTAAAATGTTGAGTCCTTACCTTGACGGAGACGGCATCCTCAGGGTGGGCGGTCGACTTCGTAAGGCGAAATTAGATGAGCAGGTTAAACATCCAATTATCCTTGGTCACAAGAACAACTTGGTGACATTGATTGTCGCTGATGCGCACGCTCATACATTACACGGTGGTGTACAACTTATGTTAACATATCTAAGTTCAAGATACTGGATTATACGGAGCAAAACATTAGTAAAGGCCTGCATACACAAATGTCTCGTGTGTGCCAGACTACGTGCAATATCTAGAACTCAAATCATGGGTGACTTACCAAAGGTGAGGGTAACTCCTGCTCGACCTTTCTTACATGCGGGAGTCGATTTTGCCGGACCATTTCAAATCACCATGTGTAAAGGAAGGGGCCTCAGAACGCAGAAAGCTTATATTTGTGTGTTCATCTGCATGTCAACCAAAGCCATGCACCTCGAGCTGGTTAGCGATTTATCTTCGGAAGCTTTTATCGCAGCATTTAAGCGTTTTGTGGCGCGTAGAGGAAAATGCAGCGATGTGTGGAGCGATCAGGGTCGCAACTTTGTTGGTGCCAATAAAGAGCTGATAGCTGCATGGAAGGAAGCTAACCTAGTCTTTGAAGGTGATATATTGAACACGTTAGCACTGGAAGGAACGCAATGGCATTACATACCTGCTTACTCCCCGAACTTTGGAGGCTTATGGGAGGCCGGTGTAAAATCGGTCAAATATCACCTGAAACGTGTGCTCACAACCCATCTCACCTACGAAGAAATGTCAACAGTACTGTGCCAAATAGAGGCCTGCCTCAATTCCAGGCCACTGTGTCCTATCCTTAATGCAGATCCAGATTGTATAGAAGTGTTAACTCCTGGACACTTTCTAATCGGTGAAGCACCAATTGTTGTACCGGCGCCAGATTACGAACATACAAAAATTAATTGTTTGTCCCGTTGGCAATATACACAAAAATTACTTGGTGACTTCTGGAGACGTTGGCAACAAGAATATTTGACAAGGCTACAACAACGCCCTATCTGGATCAGGAAAACAGAAGAATTCAAACTTGGCGATATTGTTTTAATAAAGACCGATGGTTTAGCACCTGGTAAATTTCTGCTGGGTCGGGTGGTTGACAAGCATCCTGGAGAAGATGGCATAACTAGAGTGTACAGTATAAAAAGTGGTAACAATGTAGTGAAAAGATGTGTTTCAAAACTTTGCCCCTTACCAATAGATACCGATTAGTAAAGTTAGGATGTACTTTAGAACTTTAATCACTTTTATCAACCTTTTGTATCCATGTAACACTATCTTACCTGTACCATGAATATTTAAGTATATGATTTTTAGTAAATAACTTTGATTGTTAGTGGAAAGGTACTACGTCCTTTGGTGGGCGGAATGTTGTGTACGTTTAACTAAGTATATTAGTGTTTGTATGTTATTCGCACAACCAGTCGCAATAAAACTTCACTCAAGCAAGCACGCATATCATTTAAAATACATCCTGCTCCGAAAAAGCCAACCTTATCACCCAAAACAACTGCTATTTAAATGCAGTCAAGGGATAAAAGTAGCGAGAGAATTCTCATAATATTTGTGTTAATAGATCACCTAATCTATTTTGCTTTAATAGAGTACATGCTACATTATGAATATTCTAATCGAAAATGAATCGTGTTATTAGTAACCTTAATGTGATCGTGTCATCTGTGAGACAAATCCCTTTAAAAATCCATCTCAAAATTACATTTACCTCATAAAATATATCTCCGATCTCTATAAGATTTTCGATATGGCTGTGTATGTACTCATGGGTATTTTTGTTTATCGGTATCCAATGGCAGTCCATGTTGAATATTCCAGCTTTATATATTTTAATGTCAGCGGTTGGTGATTCGTACCACGTGGATACACTCTCTATTTTGTTAAGAGTTGCTTCTCCCTCGATGAGTTGTCCGAACGCGACGTATTTGTGTGCCATCCAAGGAGTAGGTTGAAGCAGCACAAAGAATTGTGTTGAACAATCAACATTTCTGAAATCGTAATGCATAAATAGCCTCTTATTCTACCTGGTACTTTAAAATGTGAAGATAATAATATGCTCACAATCTTATTCTCTCCGACTGGACTTTCTTTAGATAACTTTTAGAGAAACTGAAAGATCTATGTTGAAATATTTTATCACAGAGACAGCGTAGGCGCTGAGCAGAGCCCCGGGTATCGGGTGACCATGGGTCCTGCGTCGCCTAAAGGCGTTGCACCAAAAGCCAAATTGCCTTTAATAAAAGTTTTAATTACCTGTCATTATTAGCCATACAGATCACTCCACGTCTATCATGCTGAATGATAAAGTTTTCACAATTAAGCGAAGGGTTGTCTTTTAAACCAAATCCTCCGCACTGTATCCAACCGTCTTCAACGATCCGGTGTACTGGCGTGCCCGCATACCCACCCCTAGTTGCCTCACACAACCGCAGAAAGTTCTCACATGTAAGCGGGACTATATCTGCATACAGCTGAAAATTGTATTATGTGGTGCGTAAATATCTGTTAAAGCAATACGCTGATCTTGTTCAGTTTAAGGTCTAAAGGTTCTGTTTTGTCTGACACAATCGGAGATAGATGTCTTGATTGTGCCAATATTTATTTGCGCCATTAAAATGTTTTAATGTATCCTAATATCTTGTCCTAAACGGTTGAAACACATCCTAAGCACCTTCCGATTTGAATTATCCGTTCTATGAACAAGCAGTGGTTTCAGCATGCATGCATGTTATGAGTCATATTAATTATTAAATGTATTCAATCACTGCCGCTACACAAAAGCAATTTTAGACAACGAGCTTAAGTTTATATTTTGATAAAAGCTTACCATAAATATCAAAGTTCCTATTTCTTTGCCATTGATTGAAATTTGCATGTAAGCGCATGGTCTCTGAAATATGTACACAGTTACATATACTTAGTTACAAAGTATAAACATGGCAATCGGAAAATATATGTTTTCATCGGCAGACAACATACTCACGCCAGAAGACTTAATATAATTAGCAAACTGCTGAATTCCTTCTTTATAATAATCTATACATAAATGATAGATATATTTAGAGCCGACGAATTTCTTTAGTTCTTTTTCTCCGCCAAGGAATTTGTCGTTTACCAATACCGCGACTTGAGCGTCTAAGCAATATGCGAATCCACCGAACTGGAGCTTCACGTCGTTCCACGCTTTTGGCCATTCTATGCTGGTTACACCTAAAATCAGGCTATAAGTAAGTTGTAAACCAAAGATTACGTTACTGAGTTGGATACGAATCGCAGTAACGAACTTATGCAGCAAATGTTTTAAAAAGGTTATTAGGAATTTGTATTGCAAATGACTAGTATTCTTGAAATTAAACTACTATATACGGATTTTATCGCGTTGTTTGTTTAACACTTTATTACATAATTTTGAAACTGTTACACTCCTACTACTATTGAATTTTACTAATTAATAAGCTAATTAAATTATTAAAACTATTTATATTTAGGTTTACACTTTCCCCTACGTTTCGGTTGCTTTTCACCAGCCATCGTCACGGGGAGACCAATAGACGATTGATATTATTGCCTATGTAATCAGCCTATAGTATAATATATAGCAACAACGATGGCTTAGTTATATTGCCATTTTGTTGATTTTTACAAACCACATGCTTTTTAAAAAATTGTGTAACTTGGCAAGAGTTATTGTCGAATGTTATAATAATTATTATTATTATCACCATAACTTCAAATATCCTAGCGATTATCATAGTAACTAGGTCTAATCCCAGGGTTCAATGGCGCTACGTGGTCAAAGATGCAGTAGTAGCTTGTACTTTGCTTCATATAAATTTGAACTTTACCTAGTAGATATAGAGTTTAGAATTCTTTTTTATATTTTCGAGTAGAAAGACTTTGACTCACTTTGTCAACGTACATTAAGCTTCCATTTGACTTATAAGGTAGAGTTATCGCTATGAATACACTTACCTCGTATTAAAGGAGCTTCAAATTGTTTCTGTCTGTATTTATACAATAACTTAACCAAATAGTAGCAGAAGATGAATTCTTTAGTTACGCAGTTACCAATTACGGTAAACTTTAAACGATCTTCGTTAACTGTCTCTTTTCTCGGCGGATAAACAGGATTATTCGCAGAATTGTGACCATATTTATATGTACCAGAATACGCATATTTAATGGTTTTCTCCCATGGATGATGTAATACAATTTTTTGTTTCTTCGGAAACTCAGGATTAAAAAACGACATCTTGAGTAAAAAAATACTTGACGTTTGCTTATTGATGTGTATTTTATTTTATTTTTTATTTTGCATTGCAACTTATTTTATATAAGACCAAATATAAGTATTAGACCTAAGTCGTGGGGAACACATATTTTCCTGGGATACAGGCTGCAACGAGGCAGAGCTCGCCTTAATTTGTAATATATTTAGTTGGTAATAAATCTATTATTATTATCATTATTTTGAGTCCGTTTTCTCTTGATTACGGGCAAACCAAGTAAATGTAGCAGGTGGTGTGTCATGTTGGTGAAGAGTTTTGTGTTACCTCGTTTTCATCAATATACATGAATTATCTAACTATTCTACAAGTCTTGAGAATAGCGGCTTTTTGGAGCATTATCATGTTTTTATTTTTTATTTATTTAAAAACTTCATGCACAGAATAATAAATTGGCGGACTTAATGCCAAGGGCATTCTCTACCAGACAACTGTAGGGTGATGCAGAGACAAAAAGAAGTAGGTGCATACGCATATAATAGCATTATAAATATACATGTAATTAAACTAAAGAATAACACAAAAGTAATGATATTTATATAATATATACTCGTACATACCTAAATATATCATATAGTTTAAATTAAGTATATATACATATAAATATATAGACGCCTACATACATACATACGTAACATATTATGATATCACTGATGATGGATGGAACAGATAAACTGTCAAGGAAGAGAGCACGTACTTTTAACTTGAAAGTGCAATGGTTTGTGGACATCCTGACTTTATGAGGGAGCGCATTCAAAAGTAAAACGGACTGGATGAAGAGGGAAGAATGTAGGAAACCAGATATATGGGAGGGACAAAGTAAGAGGAGGTTATTGGAAGAACGAAGATTTCTATTATGATTGGAACATAGGTATTAGAAAAGGCAGGTTAAATAAGTGGGGGCATTTGGTGAGGTTAGAATAGAAAATAATATTGTAAGAGCACGCAAACTACGGCGTTGACGAATAGAAGTTTTTTTTGAGGTATCATAAGCCCAAGTGTGGATTTTTCATAAAGCTAACTCAATCTACAAAGTTATCGTATCGACTAACAAATGTATGGTAACTTACAAAGCGCCCCTGGCGGAGACTATTCTAACTAAAACTAGTAAGTGTGAAATTGTTTGCACTACTACAATAGCGGTGTCGCGAAAGAGACGTCGAAATTATCGTGTCGGGCACGGTATCGATAGTTTCGGCAAACGATTTTCGAGATTTTGCGAGTGTGAGCTAAAATTTGACATTTACAATCGTCTCGAAACGTTAACGCAGTCGTGCAGTAAACTCACTAGGTGTTGGGATGGTGAGACGTAGTTGACATTGAATACGATATTAATAACTGTGTAATTTTGTGTTTATTTTTGGGTGAAAATGACGGCTCGTAGCTTTTTCTGGTGGAAACTGATGATGGGCCACTCATTACCAAGATGAAATAAATTACTTGAGAAAAAGAGAGCTGATTTTCGTGCCTCGTTTAATCCGGTTAAAAACCTCAAGTAACATTGAATTTAGAAATAGATATTGCTTATCAAAGGAAGCCTTCCTGTTTTTGTGTATAGGAAATATTCAATTAGAAGAACTAACAAATTTACAACCAACCAATCGTAGGCGTTGCCTTTGCAAAGATAGAGTATTGCATTACAAGCCTCTAAAATACGCACAAATTATTCAGGCACAATAGTGTGCTCTATAATATTGCATTAGGTTATAGTGTACCTGAACCAGATGCTTTAGGTAAGAATGGTTCATAATATTAAGATGAATCTATATTTCAAATGGACAGTATGAACATTAAGGATTTACTAAAACAAATTTCCTTTAATTTTAGATCTAAGTGAACATCATAAAGCTACAATAGGTCATGTCCAGCATATGGAAGAGCAACAAGCAACCACCGAGTTGATTTGAGGGAGAGCACTGCATGATCAAATAGCTAGACGTAGCCACTGGTTCTGTTTTATATTTTGATCTCAATTGGTATAATAATCATTACATTCGCTTTTCTCACTGTTATATTCATAAGTCATATTCTCATTTTCTTATAATGTTTTTGACAATATGAATTACTTACATGAATATGATTTAATATGTTTGTTTTTATTAAGAATCTGTATAAAAACTGTGCCAACGTGGCTTTATAAATAACACTACTGACACCATATTCAAATTTATTTATTTAATTAAAGAAGACAGGCGCATTAACATCAAAATAATGTTTCTCTTTTATTCAATTAACAACATCTGTTACATAGAAATCATTCTTATTTTCTTTATCTAAAATTAAAGTCAAAAACCATGTACTCATTTAGGTCACAAAGTAACACTTATGAACGTCAACATATATAGGTTAATGAGTTTACTAAGTTACTGAAGCTACATTTACGTAGTTTCAGGCAAACGATCGATATAAGAATATAAATGTGTGAAAGCCACACATTTATATTCTTATATGTCTGTGACACTTTATTGAGGTTGCTCTTCCACGTCGACGACGTTGGGATCCTGTTGATGTATCGGCTTCCGGTTGTGGTACGTGCGTATTGTTTGAACGTAGAGTATGGATACTCTGATGTGATGGTCCAGGCATATTCCTTATATCGCATTCAGCTAAAAAAGAAAGTTATTAAAATTCACACCTAAATATTATGAAGGTGAAGCACACACATTTATATTCTTATATGTCTGTCACGTATGAAAGTGATTAAACTTATTACAGCAATTTATCATTCACAATTCGAAACATTCGGCTTACAATGTTATAAATTATAATATTAATATTTTTATAATCAGTATGCTTTCTGCTTCAAGAACCTGAGAACTTCTAGCAGGCATAGGCGATGTTGGTGACAAAGTAATAGTATTAACGTCATTTTGGCTCTGCAAAAAATTAACTCTCCTCAGTTAAATGCATTATTTAAATAGGTATCTTTATTTATCGTAATCGATGAGCTAGATACCTTTCTTTACTTTTCCGTATTTTTCATTGCCCCGGTGGGATCACTATTTAATAAATTTGACAAGTTTTCCCAATCTTGAATTGCTTGATTTCTGCCTTTTGCATTATTCGACAGCTTATGTATGTCACCATCTCTGTAACATTAAAATGTATGACATTCGCGTATACGAAGTATAATATTATGTAAAATAACTAGTTTATGATTAAAATTTATATATAATTTACAATTAATCTGCTTTAAACACGATACATTCCATATAAAGCTGTTTAATTTTTATATCGTTACTTCGTTATAAAGTGATTATTTTTATATGTATATATGTATTTATTTACTTACTGCTCCATAAACTTTACCAAAATTTCAAATTGGAATGGCGCGGTCTACATTGCGCCGTTATAATATTATAACTACAATAAATTCAAAAAATCACAAGAAACCGCTGAGCTTTTGAAGGCGAACGTCAAAATTTAAGATAATTCAGAAATGTCGGTAGGTTTCTAACCCAAATCGGTACATGATAAAAGAAAATATTCAATCTTTGTTTAATATAAATAGAAATGGAAAACTGTATGGTACATACTGAATATTATAATATAACTTCCATACATTATAATATTATATTCATGGAAAATTATGAAATTTGATATTTCGATAACGCAGATATTGGTAGAAATACAGAAAAATAATTTGGGCTGAGATCACCATTTAAAGGACATTTACACTCGGGCTTCTAATCACCAGCACCAACACCTGTCTTAGTTTTCGGAAGCATTTCCTTGTGTGTATCGTCAATATTAAAAACTCCTCATCTTATTTTTCAGGTTCAATGGACTTTAAACCGCAATAGTTCATTACTATTTTGATGCGAAGCTCAAAATTTTGTATTTTGTTTTTCTTCTTTATGCTGTTGTAGTTTTACTTTAATCTAACTTCTACTGACATACACCATAAGAAATGTTATAAATATTTTGAATATTCTTCATAATAATTGTAACTACCTAGTAAAAATCGATTTGAATATTGAGCTGTGTGCCAAAGACAAAGGAATTTCACAATTTTTATGTTTGTTTTTATGTTACGTTGACATTTTTAACTATTTTTAAACGTTGATATTTATTTTTCCATTTTATTGTACTTTTATGATCTATTTTAATTTCTTTTGTAATCTTTGTTAGTTAGTTATTGTATTTTATTTATAAACCTTTATATGATTTTAGTTCTTAATAAAAGCGTCTAATCTTCTTATTTTGTTTCTTTTGATCCTGTTTGCCAAGTATGTATTGTTATTAACATACATCTTATACCACCAATATTAGAAGAAAAATTGGTGATCTGACTAGATATTTGCGAACAGGTTCCAAATCCTTATTGATGTAGAAATAAGAATCTAAAGTCTAAGGTGATTTGTGGAGTAACCCGTCGTGGAGCCTGGGGTTTCTTCCAGAAGTCCGTAGAATAGCACATAGTACTCAAACATAGGTTATAAACGATACAGCCCACATAAACGCACAGGCAGATAACAATTATTCATACTTATTTATCTGATAAGCCCTCTCCGCTAAGATACAAAGTATTAGAAAACAACAGTATGTTTAATTAAAAAGTAAAAAATGAGGTACGTAAGATAAAAATTACAAGAAGTAGGATAGAAACTTGTCTACAAGTACCTAAAATAGCGATGCCGCACGGTAGGCTGAGAAAAGCCAGCCACAGTCAAGCGCCAGCCTGCTATACTGCCTTATGTAAGGGGTGTCACTGACAAGATTGGCTACATCTTGAACCGAGCTTCAATCAACACATACTTCAAGCCGCCAACGAAGATAAGTCAATTTTTACCATCCGTCAAGTGCCAATTACCTTTACAAGATGCAGGGGTCTATAAAATAGATTGTGACTGCGGACTCTCATACATTGGTCACCAAGAGAAGCATAGGCACCCGCATAAAAGAACACATAGCTGACGTAAAACACAAACGCTCGTTGAAGTCTGCTGTGTGTGAACATGTACAACAGGGGACCAACCACTACCTGAGATTTGACAAACCACAGATTCTCGCTAAAGAACACCGATTCCTACCAAGGATGCTTCGCGAGGCTATTGAAATCAAAAAACATCCCAATTTCAATAGAGAAGATGGTTGGAATGTACCACCAGCTTAGGATCCAGTACTTCAAATAGTCAAACCCAAGAAGAAACAAACCACAGCTAGACTCCATGATACTTTGAGCTCATTCTGCGTTAATAGAAACACCAATAATTAAATTATGTTCGGGTACTTTGAAATAACTACACTGGAACATTGAGACAACTACCATCTTAGTCTCCCCGTGACCATGGCTGCTGAAAAGCAACCGAAACGTCGGGGAAAGTGTAAACCAAAAATAAATAGATTTAATAGTTTAAATAATGTTATTAGCTTATAAATTAGTAAAATAAAATCAATAGTAGTAGTAGTGTAATATTTTCAAAATTTTGTAATACAGTGATAAATAAACAACGCGATAAAATCCGTATATCGTAGTTTAATTTCAATGAATAACATTCGCGTAAACAGAAGACAATATTATGAAAAACGGCTTTCATAGACTTTGGGATTTCAACTTGCAAGTGTCGGTTTTTTGCCAGATATCGCTTCTATTAGTTATTACTATATACCAAAATGACACACGAGTTAATACTGCACAAATCGAAGGAATTCAATTTTTTTCACGATAAATTTGTATGAAGCTGGTATGAAAAATTTAATTATCTCTTAAACGGCAAGGAAAACCGAAATATCCTTACAGTTGGTTACAGTACTAATTATTTATGATTTTTTGTCATATGCCACATAACGGTTATCGACGACATTTTTTTTTAATCATCCTAATATTTTATTTATCTTTACCTATGAAACGGTTCCTTTTAATGTTTAAATTTAGAAACACAGACTTTTAACAATACGTAACATAAATAGGAACTCCCCCTATATCTCCGAAAGGGTAGGCAGAGGTTTATAGTACCTCCCACACTTAGACAACTATGTTAGAGCTAGATATTTATCAACACAAAATTACTTTTAAAACTTTGGCTACGACAAAAATACCAAATATCAATTTTTTTAGTCTTCTAATAGGTCTAAAAAGAAGTGATAAAGTAATTACAATTATTTAGTCTTCAAACAAGTCTGAATTGGTGATTAAACTTTCCATTCTAAGATTTTAGAGTCGCAGAGCAAAGAGAGTACTTCATTTAATCATGAAGTTTTATTTGGTGCAATTGTATCACGCATAGGCGATTGCCTTTCTACTGAGGATGGAGTAACTCTCAAAGAATTTTGTTGGAGTTTTACGCGAGCTGCTTTACAGAGGTGGCAGAAATCCAACCGATTCCTTGATAGTTTTATAAGCCGGTACGGAAATTGGCTGCAAGCAAATATTGATTGGCCAAGTTGTGTGCAAAGTTTAGTTAATCAAGAACCAACTACTGATGAGATACCAAGAGCACACTCAGTCTCTCAAGAACCATCAACGTCATCGTCTGTTAGAACAATGACAAAAAGGTCCCGAAAACCATTCAAAGTTCTGGGAAGCAAACAGAAAAAAAGATCTGATGATCATACAGGTGAAGATTCCGGAGAATTGGCATATGCAGTTGCAGCACGTTTAAAAGAAGAAGGAATAAGGATAAGGATAAGGATAAGGATATCGCATCTGTGATTGAATATATGATAAAAAATATATAATATAGTTCTAGAGATCCCAGTAAATTACAAGTCCATATGATGTCTACCAGCCTACATCAAAAAAATAGCAGTTGTATGTGTATACAAATATACAATAAAATTCCAAAGTCCATGCGAGAATTAACTCTTTCAAGATTTGTAAACACTTTTAAGAAATGGCTAACAGATAAGTGTTTTTACACAGTAGCCGAATATATGTCTCATAAAGGTTAGGAGGATATGTAAATAGAGATATAGTGGTAATAATATGGTATTTAATTTAGATTTAGTGTATAGGTAGATATAACTCATGTAACTTTTGTAAAAATTTGCACGCCTATTGTATGGCAAAGCATGTGAAACACAAACCATGTATCGATCAACTTTAAAACCATGTTTTATGCAAATAAAGATTTATTATTATTATTATTATGAAGCAGCCGTTAAAATTAATGAAACTCTTAAAAAATCAGTGAAAACGACCATATTTACACCTGAGAAAGCGCTTGGATTGCTTTTTTCACTAAAACTGTCAAAATGGCAATATATTACGTTACGAGAGGCTGCTATTCGCGAAAGTGGTAAGGATATTTATCCATCCTATTATAAAGTGCAACAAGCTAAGCTTGATTGCTACCCTCCGAAGCAATGAGTGTCAGTTACGGATTCATCGGCTAGGATTACACTTCAAACTTTACTTGACATGACGGTGACGAGGATCCTTCAAAGTATTTCTGACGATGTGCAAAATAAGCAGCTAAAGCTGATATCTAAGTGAAGATTTGATGGCGCTTCCAACCAAAGCCGATACAAGCAGAAAATGGAGGGTAAGCAAGATGATTCAAGCATTTTTATGACCTCCTTGGTGCCACTAAAACTGACAGATGGAGATAATACTTTATGGACGAACCCAAAACCATGCTCTGCTTTGTATTGTCATCCAGTTCACTTTACTTTTGTAAAGGAGAGCGAAACAGTTGTCATTGATCTCAAAAAACAAATGGATGATGAAATTGAGGCCCTTATCTCCACAGAGTACAGTAATAGTAACAGGGTGACTCATCTACTAATGATGACAATGATCGATGCTAAAGTCTGCACGAACCTTTCTGAAGCCAGATTAAATGCATCGTGCTACCTATGTTTAGCAAAACCTGCAGAAATGAACCGCTTAGATGCTGCATCATCAAAGACTGTGTGTTCTGACATGTACGAATTTGGCTTGTCATCCCTACACGCCCGTATAAGTTGCATGGAATGTCTATTACATATTGCGTACAGGCTCGACTTCAAACAGTGGGCAGCGACAAGTAACGAGCACAAAAGCGAAATGATGCAAACAATAAAAATATATTCAAATAAATTCAAAGATGAGCTCAATCTGTTGATTGAATACCGCAAGAAAGTTTTTCAGTTTTCCAATAAAACTGCAGCTATTACTGGGTTGGATGAAGACCTAATTAAAAAAATTGCTGTGATTTTGCAAGCTATAACATCTGGCGAGAAGATCAACGCAAGAAAATTTAAATATTTTGCCCGCAAAACCGCAGAAAATTACGTGAAATTATGCGACTGGTACTACATGTCGTCAACCGTACGTAAATTTATTAATACACGGGGCTGACATAATCGAAATAAATTATATTGTGCCGATTGGGAGTCTCGAAACAAAGATTTTAGGAAGTTCCGGTAACATCATTCGCGGAGAAGAAGCAGGTAAGATTCTAATCAAGATATACTTAATATGCTTGTTGTTTCTTCGGATAAGATCTTCTAGCGTTCGTCACGCACCTCTGGGGTGAGGCTATGGACATGCACGGCGAGTCTTTGACTGGCAGCCTAGACATAGCCAAAGCTTTCGATAGAGTCTGGCACCGGTCTCTTCTTTCCAAGCTTCCGGCCTATGGCTTGCCCCCTCAACTGTGCACCTGGATTGCAAGTTTCCTGCAGAAGCGTCGTATTCGGGTCCTTTGCGACGGTCGCGCTTCCAAATGTATGCAGGTCAATGCAGGAGTGCCTCAGGGGTCCGTCTTATCCCCTACGCTCTTTCTTCTGCATATCAATGATATGTTGAATCTCGGCAACATACATTGTTATACAGACGACAGTACCGTGCATGGGCGATATCTCGGACGTCCTGGGGCCAAACAGGCAGAGGTTGAGGGAAAAAGGCAGGATCTTGTCGTTGAACTTGACCAGATCTTGAACCGCATCTCTGAATGGGGTGGCAAGAACTTGGTCCAGTTCAACGCCAAGAAGACCCAGGCATGCGCGTTCTCAACAAAAAAGTCTCCGTTCCTTCCCCTCCCTTCTCTGAAGAACACTCCACTGGTGATACGTGACAGCCTCTCCATCTTAGGTATGGATCTTTGCCGCTCCCTTAATCCCAAAACCTACATCGAGAGCGTCATTAGGCAAGCTTCGCGAAAACTCGGAGTTCTGAACACGGTGAGGCGGTTCTTCGCGCCTGGGCAGCTGTGCCTATTGTATAAGGCACAAGTGCGCCCTTGCGTGGAGTACTGTTCTCATCTTTGGGATGGCTCCGCGTAGTACTTGCTAGACGCTCTTGACAGGTTACAGCGGCGGACTGTCCGTATCATCAGAGATCCAGAGGACACGAGTTCACTGGAACCTCTGCAACTCCGTAGGGATATTGCCTCTTTGGCATGTTTCTACAGAATATACCACGGGGAGTGCTCTGAAGAGTTATTCCACCTTATCCCGCCCTCCCCTTTCCTATCCAGAACAACGCGTGCTGGGCTCAGATGCCATCCTTACACGGTGGAGTCGACTAGAGTGCGTACTAACAAGTTTGGGTCCTCATACCTCTGCCGAACGATCAAGGCATGGAATTCTCTGGCAAGGCACGTGTTTCATTCTTCCTTCAATCCTGGGTCCTTTAAGCGGGGCGCGAAAAGCACCTTCTCAGGCCGTCAAAGTAGAGACCTCAACATCGCCTCGGCTGCTATGAGGACGATGTGGAGGCCACTGCTCTTAAACCACACGACTGCTTACCATCAGGCGGAGTGTGGTCATTTTGACGAGCCAAAAAAATTATTTATATTAGTTTATTGTACCAATACGTTTAGTTATTAATTCCATAAATTACATTTTAAAATATTTTGTATAATAATTGTATTTATAGTACTTGTAATGATATTTAAGTAACCTCTGTTTAATTAAAATTACCAACAAAAAAAAATGAGCAGCTATTTTTTTAAATATTGTCTTGTTTTATATATTCTTAATATTTGAGCCATAAAAAATAATCTTCATATCGATGTTCTTAACTCAGACACTAAAAGGAACCGTTTCATAATTATGTAAAATAAATAAAAAAACATGGACGATTTAAAAAAAAACGGCGTCGATAACCTTTATGTGGAATATGATAAAAATCATAAATTATTAGTACTATAACCAACTGTAAGGATATTACGGTTTCCTTACCGTTTAAGAGATAATTAGATTTTCATACCAGCTTCATACAAATTTTTCGTAAAAAGAAAAATACCTTCGTTTTTGTGCAGAATTAACTCGGGTGTCATTTTTGTATATAGTTTTTTTTTTATTCACTACATGAATAATAAAAGTTACAATTAATAATTTTTTTGTGATGCAAACTCAGACTCGTTCGAATTTTACCGAGCATCATATCAACGACGGCGACATAACTACGTCAATTCATGCATAGTAAAATACCTTATAGTTCAATGAACAAAAATTTTTATACACTACATAATATTAAATTTTTTTACATATTGAAGGTAGATTCCGAATACGAACATTGAATTAAGCATCGCACACGTCAACGCGTTGGCTGTATAAAAGAATATATACAGTCATATTATTATTTTTTATATATACACACTGTCTGTTTAATGTATTTTGTTATGTCTGTGAAATTAATATTGAGTGGGTTATCATGATAATTGTGGTGTTGTATATTTTTTTAATTAATAGATTTTATTGTATATACATATATATATATATATATATATATATATATATATATATATATATATATATATATATATATATATACACATACATACATATATTTATTTATATTTATCTATTTTGTACATAATAATGTTTTAACTTAAATTTTCCTGTAACTCTGTATATTTTAAAGTTCTTCTGCCATATAGATTTTTATATTGTGGAAGTAGTAGTTTCGCATTTGTGACACTACGTGTTCTAATTTCGTTATTTTGTAATATTTTAACTTTTTCAGATTTTCGTTATAGTATTCTTCTATTAATAAATTTAGTTTTACTTTCTGATAGATCGGTATAATTTTACAGAAGTCAAATATTTCATGGTAATCTTTCTTGTACTTTTTCTTTATGTTATATGGTAATATTGTTTTTAGTATACGTAGTTGGAGTGTGTATATTCGGTCGAGATGAGACATATATGTCCTTCCATAGCTGGAAAGGCCATAAGATATTATTGATTCTACCAGAGCTTTGTAAAGCATTATTAAGAGTGCTTTTATTATGGTTGGAACTGATATACATTAGTTTCGTTTTATTAGCATTTAATACTAGACCAGCGTCATGCGACCACTTGGTCAGTAAGTCAAAGTCAGATTGCAGTTGTTTTTGAGCTTCACCTATACTTCGCCCAGCAGCTAAAACGCAAGTGTCATCAGCGAATTGATAAACCTTGCATTTGTTAACTACATTGGCAAGGCTATTAACATATGTGAGGAAATGCAATGGCCCAAGGACTGAGCCTTGCGCGGTGCCTTCTGTCACACTAACTATTTCGCTAAACACGTCACTCACTTTCACAGTGTATTTTCTTTCATGAAGATAGTCTTTACATCAATCTAATAGCTTGCCTCTAATGCCACTTTCCTGTAGACACTCTATAAGCCTTTCGTGTCTAAGCGTTTCAAATGCCTTACTATAGTCTATAAATATTACTAAAACATGTCTTTTTTCATTAAGGTGTTCATATACACTGTCCGTAAACGCCAATAAGAACTGAGTAGTATTCTTTTTCGGTTGAAAACCATATTGTTTATCCGTTATAATCTTATTCCGGATCCCCCCTCCGCACCGCTAGCGATCGGACGTGTTTTTGTTTGCTCCGTGTTTATAAATTCATTACACAGTATTTAAAGTTATTATAATGAATATTTTTATGTAAAAACATATAACAACACCATAGTTATAAAAGCCAGTGCATCAATAAACCCTAAAGTGAGTGCTAATAACATTATTCCATTATTTTATACGTTAAAACTTCGTTAAAACACAAACTTGCAAAACTTATCGTGCTGTGTCATTATGTATACGACCTTGAACGATCGAGCGGTCATTGAACCCAACGACTTAACCACGCAAGTACAGAAGACTAATTTTACCAACTAATGTAAACGTCACTGCGGCGTAGCGGTTAAGACGGCTGCTCTAACTGCGCTGTCGCCGTGAGTCGGAGGATCGAGCCCTACTTGTCAGCCTGCTCTTTTTGTGTTCTATTTATATTTAAAAAATATTTATTAGAATGTTTTCAACAAAAAGAACACCGCCCGCTACTAAACACTCTCCGTCACGTTCCGAGTCTGACATTCGGAAATTACACCTAGAAGAGGACGACAATCCTTCGATATTCAACGCGGACAATATTACTCAACGAGCCAAGCGCCGCTGCCCATCAAGCGAAAACATAAGAGACAACTTTGACGACTTCAAAAATGAAATAAAAGAAATGTTACAGAATATGATGCGTTCACAAAACTCTCGACTAGATAAATTGGAGCATCATATATTAGAGATTAAAAATGTAAATTCTAAGATAGAGGAAACGAATTTGGAAATAGAGAAATCGGTGTCATTTGTGGGCGACCAACTAACCTCTCTGGAATCAAAAATTATAGGTCTCGAAAAAGAACGTAACACTATGGCCATTAAAATAAAATCACTCGAAGAGAAACTTGACTCGATTGAACGGTCTAACATAAAAACTTGTGTAGAACTCCGTAATGTACCGAAAAAATCGAATGAGACCAAAAATATGCTCTTTGATGCCATACTGCAGCTCTCGAAACATCTGGAACTGAATATCCAAAAGTCTGAAATCCGTGATGTGTCCCGACAACCGTCAAAAAAAGAACAAAATAACTCGTCGCTGACCGTTGAATTTACAAATACTCTTACCAAAAGCAATTTTTTGACTGCTGTTAGGGAGTACAACAAACACCATCCTAATGACAAGGTGAATTCAATGAACTTGGGTATTATAGGTCCTAAAACTCCTACGTACATTGCAGACCTACTAACCACCAACTCCAAGCGCCTCTTTTATCTATCTCGTAATTTTGCAAAGGCCAACAAATACCTCTACTGCTGGACCTCAAATGGACGCATACTGATGAAGAAGGACACTAACAGCCAGACCATCGTTATTAAATCAGAACCACAATTGGAACAAATAACTGTAGCAAATAGCGCATGACTAGTAATAATATCAAATTGTAATAGTTTTTATCCTAGTTATAATTCTGTTTTTTGCTTTTATAATTGTAATTTTTTTGTTATGTTTACTCTAACTAAAAATAGTCATACATATTTCAAAAACATACCCTACACCATAAATCGACACTTCTACCACCACTGATGTAAGATCACATGACTATCTAAACACTATGGCTTTTCACGGCTTTTTGCCAGCATTTACTGAACCAACACGAGCCAATAACTGCTTAGACCATGTTATGTTGCGAACCAAGTCTAAAACAATAACTCTATTGTATGACACAACGCTTACTGACCACTGTTCCTCATTAGTGTCTATACAGCGAATAGGGCCAAATGTGACACCTCAGAAAATTATGAACAAGGTTAACTATGTAGCACTTGACATTGCTATGAACAATATTGATTTTGCCCCTCTTTTTTTGATATCAGACCCAAATATTGCTACGGAAAATTGTATAAACTTAGTTAAATCAGCACTTACAAAATGTACAACTACAATTAAAGTACCCGCAGCCAAAAGAATTATTAAGCCCTGGATTACCCCTGGATTACTACGCTGCATACGTAACCGAGACACCCTGCACCGAAAATCAAAACAATCACCTCAAAATCAAACACTACTTATCACATACAGACGATACAGAAACTTTTGCACAAACATATTAAAGAAAGAAAAACGCAAATATGACACTGCAGAATTAAATAAGGCAACACATAATCCCAAGAAACTGTGGGAAACCATCAAGTCTATCACAAACACAACTCAACACAAAACATCCTCATCTCAGTTATTATCGCAATCACGCTCAACCACACAATCTTGCACACTCGTCAACGACTATTTTGTAAATATTGGAAAGCTACTAGCAGATAACCTTACCAATAGCCAAAGCCAGACACTACACATCACTCATGCCTCCTCTTGCACATCATCATTTGTACTAGAAGAAACTGATATTGACGAAGTTATACGTACCATATTCTCTCTAAAACCTAATGCTGCAGTTGGCTGGGATGGTATTTCTCAGAACTTTTTGAGAAGATACGCACGAACCCTTGCACCTATTCTCAGTCATATCTTTAACCTGTGTTTTCAAACTGCCACTTTTCCCACTCCGTTTAAAAAAGCCATAATTCATCCCATACTGAAAGGTGGCGACGGTTCCATACCAAATAACTACCGTCCTATAGCTGTACTCAGCTCTCTATCAAATATACTCGAACGCTTAATTAACACAAGACTAGTACAGTACCTTGAACACTTCCAATTACTTTCCCCAAATCAATTTGGCTTTCGCAAGAACAAGTCCACCAGCGATGCCGTACAAGGCTTAACCAGCTTTATAGTAGAGAAGCTTACGACTAAGAAGAAAGTTCTTACTATATTCCTGGATCTAGCAAGGGCCTTTGACACAGTCCCTGTTCCGACCCTCTTACGTAAACTAGAAAATATCGGTGTCAGAGGTCTTCAGCTAGATCTATTTAAAAGCTACCTAACAAATCGTACTCAGTATGTTAAAATTGACAACCACAGTAGTGAAGAGCTTCCTATCCAGTATGGCGTGCCTCAGGGTAGTATCTTGGGGCCCACGCTCTTCCTTATATTCATAAACGAGCTCAGTAACCTTAATCTATCTAATGCTAAAGTTGTATCCTTCGCTGACGACACCGCTATCACCTTTTTTGCCAACTCATGGATGGAGCTTCAAGCGACTGCCCAGCTCGGCTTTGATATCACCTTGCAGTGGCTCCACACACATACACTATCGCTCAATACTACAAAAACAAATTTTATAACCTTCTCTCTAAGTTCAATATCTCAGCCAACTGCACCTATTATCCTTAAAGCACACTCTTCATTTAACGAACCCCACATCCACTGCAGCTGTCCATCGCTAACCGCATTAGATCAAACTAAATACCTGGGTATTATATTAGACAAAACACTGACCTTTAAATCACACACAAACACTCTTGCTAACCGGTTGCGTAAATTAATATATATTTTTAAAACTATGAGGCATGTCGCTAACCATACAGTTATTCGCAACGTTTACTTCGCTTTATGCCAGTCAATCCTTATCTACTGCATCACTTGCTGGGGTGGAGCAGGTAAAACCATCTTAAAACCGGTAGAAATAGCACATAGAGCAATACTCAAAGTAGCATCTTTTAGACAAATCCTATTCCCATCCGCTACATTATACAAAGAATGGCATGTACTAAATGTAAGACAACAATATATTTTACAAACAACCTTACTTCAACACCGTAAAACACCCTTCAAACAAATTACTAAACGCCGAAAAGACAAGGTTTGTGTGATACCCCCTGCGCCTTTCGCTTTCATAAAAAGGTTTTCTATTTATTTAGCCCCATATCTTTATAACAAAATTAACGCAAGACGTGAAATATATGGAATGTCGTATTTTGTCTGTAAGAAGACCATACGTTCATTTTTACTGAACTTGAGCTATGATGATACTGAAGCATTTTTGGCAAAATAGTTTCACACGCACACACACACACACACACACACACACACACACACACACACACACACACACACACACACACACACAAACACCCACATACACACAACACACACACACACACACAACATGTAAAAATATATTTAAAGTAAAATAGCAATAATAATAGCAGCTTATACAATCACCGCCTACTGTTTGTCACACATATACTACAAACAAATCAAGCCTACTTTCTTACAATCGAGGGATCGGGACTGTATCTCCTTAACACAGGTTATTTTGTAGCCTAGCTAGGAGAACAGCGCTCCACCCAAAAAATTGTAGATGTACAATCATATGTAATTTATATGTGAAATTATTGTAAATCTGTCTGCAATCACTTTTCTTCAATAAACATTTATTATTATTATTATTATTATTATTCTTTTTGTAAAATTCGTGTATCTGATTACCAATGTATTTTTCTATAATTTTGTCTATGGCTGGCAATATGGATATAATAATAATAATAAGAGCCAAGGTATCTAAACATATTGATACAAATTCAATAATGTCAGCTTCTCAGAATGGATGTAAGAGGGGGGCTCGTGGCACTAAGGAGCTCCTCCTCATTGATATGGCCATTAGCCAACAGGTTCGCCGTAAACAAAGGGATCTGGCGGCATGTTGGATAGATTATAAGAAAGCGTATGATTCGGTGCCTCATACATGGCTTTTGAGGGTGTTAGAGTTGTATAAAGTAAATGCAACTCTGCGCACCTTTTTGAAGTCATGCATGGGGCAATGGAAAACAGTTCTTAATTATCCAGGATGTCGACAGATCCCTGGGAATGGCGAATTGATAAAAATTGAGCGGGGTATATTTCAGGGCGACAGCCTGAATCCTATTTGGTTCTGCCTAGCATTGAATTCTCTTAGTACATTACTAGAGGGTTCAGGGCTAGGTTACAGGTTACATAGAGGTGGTGGAGTGATATATCACTTGTTGTATATGGATGACTTAAAGTTGTTTGCCCACACTAAATTACAGCTGATGGATTTACTTAAAGTAACTGAAACTTTTAGTAAGTCTATCAGTATGGATTTTGGTGTGGACAAATGTGCTGTCATCCATGTAAAGCAAGGAAGGATAGTGCGGACGAAGTTATCAAGACGAATAACTACCGGAGATATATCTTGAGGCATGGTACGGTTGACATTTGTCGGGCGTGCCACCTACCTGGTGAGTCCCTCAGACATATAGTTTCCGGTTGTTCTCGTCTTGCTAACGGCGAATACTTGCACAGACATAACCAAATAGCCAGGATTATTCACCAGCAACTTGCTCTGAAATACAAACTTGTAGATGTTGAAGTGCCGTACTACAGGTATGTAGCTGAATCACTTCTCGAAAATGGTCATGTCACGATGTACTGGGATCGAACTATCATCACAGACAGAACTGCTGTGACCAACAAACCTGACATTGTGGTGATAAATCGATCAGAGCGCCGCGCATTGATTATCGATGTCACCATTCCGCATGACGGCAATCTCGCGAAAGCTGAAAAAGATAAACAAATTAAATATTTTGATTTGGCTCGCGAGGTTGTCGACATGTGGGATGTTGATTCAGCAATCATTGTGCCGATAGTCATATCTGTCAATGGTCTAATAGCCAAGAGCCTCGATCACCATCTAAAGAGGCTCGCGTTGGGTGCTTGGATCAAGGGTTTGATGCAGAAGGCAGTGCTTTTAGATACAGCACGCATTGTGAGGAGGTTCCTATCTCTGGAATCCTAACCACCGGCAGCTTGGACCCTGTTCCCGATGCCGGTGGGGTACCATATATTTTATATTTTTAAATGTATTTTTATAGGTATATGTATATTTAAAAATGAAAAGTATATTGAAAATATTTGAATAAAGAGTATAATAATAATAATATTCTATCACATACACACAACACCATCTAGCCCAAACTAAGCAGAGCTTGTACTATGGGTACTAGACAATACATAAACATACATATATACTTTTTTTTTTGTAAATACCTACATATTATACATAGAAACACCCAGAGAAAGACAAACATCCATGTTCATGCACACAAATGTTTGACTTGTGCGGGAATCGAACCCGCGACCTCAGGCGTGGCAGTCGGTTACACTGACCACTACGCCATCCATTGTTATAATCCATGTTACTGCCTTTTTTGTGGATTGGTCTTACAATTCCCGTGTTTAGTGTCGATGGATACTTGCTTTTTCCTATGCATATATTAATTAAATTAGAAATTACCGTTTTATTTTATCACAAATATTTTTTATATCCATAAATCTAATTCCAACTATTCCTGGTGCTTTTTTATTGTTTAAAGACAATAATTTTTTTAACAGTCTCTGGCTCTGCAGGTTTTAACCGCATAGTAACGTTAGACGAATTGTTGTATTCTTGTTTATTAAGCAATATTTTTGAACACTTGGGAATAATTGTCGTCAGATTTTCCCTGAACAATTGGGCAAAGTTATTTGCGATACGTTTACTGGACTTATTGAGACTTTTAAATGTATTTTGTAAGGCGTCATCTATGGATTTTTTTATTCTACCTGTAATTTTATTTACCCACACACTTACATTAAATACAGAGAAAACTAAATATATTACCTTTACCATTAGCTCAAAATCGCAACCTAGAACCCCACTAACCTTAAAAGCTTGTGACACCTCAACTAAACTTTCATGTAATTGCCCATCTGTATACTCAGTTGATAATATTAAATATTTAGGCGTAATTTTAGACAAATTTTTAAATTTTAAATTTCATATAAATACTCTAGTAGGCAGAGTCCGTAAACTCATTTACCTTTTTAAAACCTTGCGCCATATTGCAAATCAATCTATTATACGTAACGTATATCACGCTTTATGTTTGTCAATTGTCACATATTGTATTTCCTGCTGGGGGGTGCAGCAAAAACGGTTCTTAAGCCGCTAGAAGTTGCACACAGGGCCATACTAAAGGTAGCAACATTTAGAACAAAATATGTAACGTCCTCAATGTACGACAGTTATTTTTATTACACACAATCCTTTTACAACACAGAAACACTTCATACAAAAAGGTAACAAAACGTCGAAAAGACAAAATTTGCTTTGTTCCTAAACCGCGGACAACTTTTACTAAGCGTTTCTCCTATTACTTGGCCCCCTATCTATATAATAAAATAAATTTAACATGTAGGGTATATGGTTCATCACACTTTTTATGTAAAAATAGTATCCGATCATTTCTCCTAAACAAATCCTATGATGAAACTGAGGCATTCCTGTCATAACCTTTAAAATTAGTAACATAATTCTTATATTTACATCATTACATAAACACAAACATACACTTACACACACACACACACACACACACACACACACACACACACACACACACACACACACACACACACACACAAATACGCACACACACACACCCACGCGCAAACACTACACATACATATTATACACTAATACACACACTAACTTTTTCACTGCATTGAAATATTGTAAATGTTAAACTTTAAATTGTAGTTTGAATTGTAATTACATGGTTATACTTTAGAAAATAATTGTAATTGTAATTATAATACATACCGGAGGGAAGAGGACTGTTAATCCTTACTACAGGTTACTAACTAACCTATCAAGGATAACAGAACTTCACCCACAGGTTTGTACGTAAAATAGTTGTAACACCTACCATGTATAATTTTCATTTTGTACTACAATCACTATTTCGTAAATAAAATCATTATTAGGTATTATATTATTATATTTAGATCCAATGAATACTCAGTGGGGAGACCAACAGACTGCAATGCAGAGGGTCTCGGGTTCGAACCCACGTCGCGCACCTCTGACTTTCAGAAGTTATTTGACTTTTCAAAATTATGTGCGTATTGATTGACAATTATCGCCTGCTCAGTGCCTCGGAGAGCACGTTAAACCGTCGGTCCCGGCTGCCATGAACATCTATAGCAGTTGTTATTGGGAAGTCAGTGCCCTATAATATCCTGACACTGGTCTAGCCTTAGGGTATCGTAAGCCTTCGGGTTGCGGAGGTCAGGTGGCAGCCGCTCCGTGTAAAAACTGATATCCAGTCAAATCCGGTTAGACTAGAAAAGTCGACCCCAAGTGACTTGGGTATAATAAAGGCTAGGAAGTAGAATTTTATTTAGAATTTTCCACAGCTTTCTAGTATCGCCTATGCTTGATAAAATCTCTGATTTGGTATTATTGTTTTTAGTTTTTTGTATTAAAGCATTTGCATAATTTATAGCTTTATTATATTGTAATTTTAGGATTAAATTATTGCTGTCTTTTGTCCATTTTATGAATAATTTATCTCTATATTTACAAGATTTGATATTTTTTTTATTTATCCATGTATTTTTGCTTCGTACTGAATTACCTTTTACTTTAATTTTGTATTCTGAGTGTTTATAACATTCTTTAAACTGGTTATGTACATAATTATATAGTTTTATAGGACATTTAATGTTATAAGTATTTTCCCACTTGATATTATTCAGACATGCTTTAAGTAGATTATTATTTATGCAATTACACTAATACACTGGAACATCCTGTATATGCATTCCAGCGCAAGCGATTATAATAGCGCGATGGTCAGCCAGTGTAGTGCCGAGTGCCACCGTAGGTAGGTCTTGTGTGTACGACCGTGCAAATATGTGATCAATACATGATTTATTTACTTTGTCGTTACTTATTTCTATTCTAGTGTGCTGCGTGATCCCGCACACAAGGCCCAAACTACATAACATGTTTACATATTTATGGTTTACAGGATTATCGGATTTTAAGTCAATGTTAGTATCCCTTAATAGATACAGATCAGTGGTTTTAGTGTAACTTTGTAGTGTTGTTTGTAATTCATCAATAAATAAGTGTTTACTCAAACTTGGAGGTCGGTATACCGCACATATAGTCGCAGTATAATTCAACTGGGTTGTGATAGTGCAAGTTATACTTTCAAAATATTTAGTTTTTGTGCTTAAGACTCTACTTTTGAGCTTATTATTTATATATATTATAATGCCACCACCCTTTCGAAACTAACGCAAGTCTGAGTACATTTAGTAACCGTTTATTTGATATATACTACTAATGTTTTGCGAAATATTGGCTTCAGTTAGGATTTCAACATCAATATCTTTTTAGGATGAAATTAAAATTTGTTCAAGTGCGGCAAAATTTTTGATTATGGAACGTATGTTAATATGTATGCACAATAAATTAAATTGACTATGCGAGGTACATTTTAGAAAATCATTCACGTTTAGGCAATCTTGTATCTCATTTATATCTCTAAGAAAACTATTCATTTTTGTTTAAAAGATAGGCTTATGTAGGTAATGAGTAATTTAGAATCTTACTTGTATTTCTCGCGACGTCTTAACCTAGATTGTTGACTAATTTATTAATGTCGTTTATGCTCCTCAGTGTATGAATTTTCTCGCCATCTTCTTTCCGCGCTTTGATAAATTCTTTCTTGAACCACACGTACTTGAATTTGTGATTTAATTTTAGTTCTTGCTTAGCATTCCAGAATAACTGCTTGTTATGTTTTGTCATTGCTGCCCTCACATACACTATATTGTAGTAATTTTTTTCACTAGACAGTACGTGGAAAACGTTTAACTTGACATTTTTAGCGGCAGTGATCCAGTTTTCTTGGACTTCTTCATCTTTCAGCTCAACTATTATGTTAGTTATTTGGTCTTTTCGTCCATTCAGTCTTCGTGAACTTTTAATGTCTTCCCTGGGCTGATTGACGTTAACCGCAATTTTTCTACTACAAGTTTCACATCCTCATTGCTTATTTTAGGCACATTAGCCATTTCTACGTACTTAGCAAGTTTTCTTGTTGCAGCTCTTGTAGGCTCTGTTCTAAGGCACCTATCCGCGTTTCAAGATTGTTGTTTCTGTTGGTGAGTTCAGTATTTTTACGTTCTAGAGCCTTAATAGTCTTCTTAAACGCTTCAATACACTCCACTGCTTCGTCGAGTTTAGCACTATGGAACTGCAAGGACTCGTTTAATTGAACCATTTCTTTCTGTAGAGCTTTTTCGACCTCATTTGATATTTTTTTTAATAACTTTCTTGCATTTATTTGCACAGGTGTGTCCTCCTCCTCGTCATCATCTTCAGCAGTAACGATAATTGAATTTCTTCTTGGGGATGCTTGCTGGCATTCTTGACAAGTCCAATCCAGACTTGGTGCAGCTTTTAGTGCAGCTATTTGTTTGTTTGTTAACCCTGCACATTTCGGGTTTATGTGGACAATCTTCTCGCACTTACTGCATTCCACCCCTATTGAAAGGTTTGTTATGTTTTTTTTACATACATCGCATTGGGGCATTTTATTTGTTCTAACTGTAGGTATTCGTATTTTACTTTAGAGGCGCGCGTGCGTATTTTATAGTAATCCGTCGATGAATAGTAGTCTAATAGAAGCGATATCCAACAAAAAAATCGGCACTTGAAAGTTGAAATCTATGAAAACCGTTTTTCAGCCTACCGTGTGCCTTCACAAAAGCCTGTAATATCGACTGACATAAAAACCGCTCTCGTCAAAAAGATAACACATAATAACAAGCTCTTTAATCCAACCATGCGTTAGCGTCTAAAGCGGTGGATATTCATAATAACTAATAAACAAAATAACTCTTAGACAGAGCTGATCTCAAATGAAAACGGTACGAACATTTCGCCGTATTTGTTGCAATAAAGCAACTCAGATGGTGTTTATATATTTTTATTAGTTATCTGTATTTGCTTTGAAATGTCAAGATATATCACAATTTAATTTCAAATGGAATCTTTAGATACTTATTTACTGGTATCAGTTACAAATAAATAATATAAACACATATTGAACTACGATCTACATACCTGAGTGGTTGCGAGGAGTCGACTCGCGGCGCTAACGCTTACTTGTGCCTGACTATATAAAACTAAAGCATCGACAGTGTCGCTACAACAACAATATTAGTTAAAATTCATCCATCTCAATAGTCGAACCTGATAGTCCATCAATAACCTCATACATATCAACGCCAGTGTTTTCCGTGCGAGAAAACTCCCGTGAAGTACTTACACCAACTTTAACTGTTTCTTAGGAAGCAAATGCCTTTTTACCTGCATCCACTAAGAATGGCAAGCCTAGGAAACGCAAACGCAAACGCACGCACGCAGTTGAAGATATAAATATTTTCATCAGGCTAACTTACTACTACATTACTCAATTAGAAACATACAGAAAAACCTGTACGACCTTTTTTCAAAACTGTGCCCTGAGATAAAAGTTACGGAACAGCGAGTTTCCAGAAAAGAACGATAATAGGAAATAAACTACTACATGCATGGACCTATGCGATCAACCAAAGTTGCCAATTATAATACGGTAGTAAACAAACGGCAATAAGTAATTTGTTTAATACTTAACCTCTGAAACGTCCATGAGTCCTACGGTGGAGTCATGGACGTTGACGTCGTTGCGCTTCCGTGACCCCCCTACGGGGAAGTCAAGTCAAGTTTTTTCGCGACTAATCACAACGAGTTCACTTGATTCCCTCGTAGGGGTCACGGACGCACAACGGTAGCGTTTTATTGACACCATGATATGAGTCATGGACATCGACATACGTCCCCAAAAAGAAAAATTAAAAAAACTTACAGCTCATTATCACAAATTTACATTATTTTACGGGGACACTTGGGAGGAAACTTATAGCTATGCGCAAATAGGATTTGACAACGTATCTACATGGCTCAAGGTAAATGGGTTGATGATCAATATAGCAAAAACACACCTTATACCGTTCACAATCCGGAATAAACAAACATCATTACTCAATCGCGGCATAATCCATCACACTTGCTCACATAACAACAATCCATGCTCATGCACCCATGTAAACGTGGCATCCAGTATTAAGTACTTAGGAGTTATCCTGGACGATACGCTGAGCTTTAATCTCCATCTGGACTTGCTCGCCTCCAGAACTAGGAAACTAATGTGCATCTTTAAAAGCCTCCGTCACATTGTAGATTCTCATATAATTAAAACCGTCTATCTAACCCTCTGCTAATCCATATTGTCCTACTGCATCAGTGTGTGGGGTGGGGCGTGCAGGAGCAGCTTCATCAAATTGGAGAGAGCAGTCCTAAAGGTTAGTCGCTCCTTGCCGTTTCTCTTTCCAACCAAAGAACTATACCCACTTACCGATGTTCTGACAGTGAGGCAATTGTTTGTATTGGCAGTGTTAATGAAACAGCATACTACACTCTATTATGATCCCACCTTTAACACGAATAGGAGACGCAAGCACCATATTTGTGACACTGTAAGTGATCGTTGCTCCACAGCATTCTCTTCGAATTTTTTTATTTTTCTGGGAGGGTATTTGTATAACAAATTAAATAAAGAATTAAGCACCTACTCACTGACAAGTTTCAAATGTAAGAAGACTATCACAGACTGGCTTAAAACCCTAACCTATGAAGAAACAGAAAATCTTTTGCGGGTCCCATCCTAAACATACACACACTCACACACACACGCGCGCGCACATACACACCTGCGCACATACATAAACACGCATAACACACACACACACACACACTCACACACACACACTCACACAAACATGCATAACACACACGCACGCATAAGCACACACACATGTACACATCCACATTCACTCACTGTAAGTGCACATACATAAACTCTATAGGTATAAATAACTGCAACATATTATTACTACACATATCCAGAGTTTGGAGAGGCTGGTAATCTGTCATACAGGTCTCCTAGTACAGATACCAGTCTCTCACATGGTAATACTACACACAATAATATGTTCTTCTCTTTGATCCAAATATGTATCTCTAATCTATGTAACTGTGTGAGAGAACAATAAAACTATTATTATTATTACAAATACTATTAATAAGATACGCGACATGTTCGTTTGTACGTCCCCGAGTGTATGGCTTGCCCTGCATATTAAAAACACCTTATCAATAAATGATAAAGTTTTTATCGCCATCACTCAATAAGTACGTTGCGAAAAATCTTCGTGAGACATGTTAGGTGATACAAGTGTTTGCGGAACATCGTCACCATAGCCTAAAATTGACAGACCATAAAGATTCCATCTACATATTGCTCCAAAAGCCGCTATTCAGAACACCTGTAGAATAGTTATAAAATTCATATCTATTGATAAAAACGAGGCAACACAAAACTCTGCACCAACATGACACACTACCCGCTACATTTAATTTGTTTCAGCCCGTAGTCAAGAGAAAAGTACTCAAAATATTGATAATAATAATAGATTTAGGTATTAGGAACTAAATAAATTACAAATTAAGGCGAGCTCTGCCTCGTTGCAGCTTGTATCCCAGGAAAATATGCGTTCCCCACTACTTAGATCTAATACTTATATTTGGTCTTACATAAAAGAAGTTGCAATGCAAAATAAAAAATAAAATAAAATACACATCCATAAGTAAACGTCAAGTATTTATTTATCCAAGATGTCGTTTTTTAATCCTGAGCCACCGAAGAAACAAAAAATTGTATTACATCATCCATGGGAGAAAACCATTAAATATGTGTATTCTGGTACATATAAATATGGTCACAATTCTGCAAACAATCCTGTTTATCCGCCGAGAAAAGTGACAGCTAACGAAGATCGTTTAAAGTTTACTGTAATTGGTAACTACGTAACTAAAGAATTCATCTTCTGCTACTATTTGGTCAAGTTATTGTATAAATACAGGCAGAAACAATTTGAAGCTCCTTCAATACGGGGTAAGTGCATTCAATGATAACTTTAAACCTACCTTATGAGTCAAACGCTCAATGGATGTTGACATAGATTCGAAGTGACGAGTTTTACTACTCTGAAATATAACACAGAACCAAAAAACATTCAAATTTATATAAAGAAAAGTAAAAGCTAATATTGCATCTTTAAGCACGTAATACTATTAAACCCTGAGATTAAACCTCGTTACTATGATAATCATTAGGATATTTGAAGTTATGGGGATAATTCTTATTATAAACAGCTTTGAGAGCCCTTGCCACGTTACACACATATTTTTTGTTTTATATTAATCGACAGAATGGCAATATATTTAAGCCATTGCCGGTGCTATATATTGCTCCAAAGGCTGATTATATTGGCAATAATATCAATCATTTACAAGAATACTAGTCATCTGCTATACAGATTCCTAATAACCTTTTTAAAACATTTACTCATTTCAAAGAAGGAGTTCGTTATTGAGGATCGTATCCAACGTGATCACGTAATCTTTGATTTACAACTTACTTACATCCTAATTTTAGGTGTAACCAGCGTAGAATGGCAAAAAGCATGGAAGGACTTGAAGATCCATTTCGGTGAATTCACATATTGCTTAGATTCTCAAGTCGCGGTACTGGTAAACGACAAATTCCTTGGCGGTGAAAAAGAACTACAGCAATTCGTCGGGTCTAAATATATCTATCACTTATGTATAGATTATTATAAAGAAGGAATTCAGCAGTTTGCTAATTATATTAAGTCTTCTGGCGTGAGTATGTTGTCTGCCGATGAAACAGATATTTTCCGATTGCCATGTTTATACTTTGCAACTAAATATATGTAACTGTGTGCATATTTCAGAGACCATGCGCTTACATGCAAATTGCAATCAATGGTAAAGAAATAGGAACTTTAATATTTATGGTAAGCTTTTATCAAAACATAGACCCAAATTACTTAAACTTGTTATGTGAAATTACTCTTGTGTAGCGGCAGTGACTAAATACTTTCAATAATTTATATGACATGTATGCTGAGGCAACACTGGTTGTTAATAAAATGCGTTTTAATTGATATCGGTACGTAGGCAGTATTTAAACCGTTAATGACGATATAACTAGTAAAGAGATAAAAATAATTTTAGTCACAAATAAATACTTCCACGATTAAGATGTCTACCTCCGATCGTGTCACACAAAACAGAACCTTTAGACCTTAAACAGGAAGAGATCAGCGTATTGCTTAAACAAATATTTACGCACGACGTCTAATACAATTTTCAGCTGTACGCAGATATAGTCCCGCTTACGTGTGAGAACTTTCTGCGATTGTGTGAGACAACTAGGGGAGGGTACGCGGGCACGCCAGTACACCGGATCGTTGAAGGCGGTTGGATACAGTGCGGAGGATTTGGTTTAAAAGACAACCCTTTGCTTAATTGTGAAAACTTTATCATTCAGCATGATAAACGTGGAGTGATCTGTATGGCTAATGATGACAGGTAATTAAAACTTTTATTAAAGGCAATTTAGCTTTTGGTGCAACGCCTTTAGGCGACGCAGGACCTATGGTCACCTCATGCCCGGGGCTAAGCTCAGTGGGCTTGTTACACGTATGTATATGCAAACATACGATTAACCTACGCTGTCTTTGTGATAAAATATTTCAACATTAGAACTTTCAGTTTCTCTAAAACTTATCTAAGAAAAGTCTTATCGGAGAAAAGAAGATTGTGAGCATATTATTATCATCACATTTTAAAGTACCAGTTAGAATAAGAGGCTATTAACTATCTCTGGCACTCTAAAATATAATAAAATAATAATAGCATTTACAATTTCAGACACGTTGACTGTTCAACACAATTCTTTGTGCTGCTTCAACCTGCTCCTTGGATGGCACACAGATACGTCGCGTTCGGACAACTCATCGAGGGAGAAGCAACTCTTAGAAAAATAGAGAGTGTACCCACGTGGTACGAATCACCAACCGCTGACATTAAAATATATAAAGCTGGAATATTCAACATGGACTGCCATTGGATACCGATAAACAAAAATACCCATGAGTACATACACAGCCATATCGAAAATCTTATAGAGATCGGAGAAATATTTTATGAGGTAAATGTAATCTTGAGATGGATTTTTAAAGGGACTTGTCTCACAGATTACGTGATCACATTAAGGTTTCTAATAAAACGATTCGTTTCCCATTAGAATATTCATAATTTACTGCAGCATTTACTCTACTAAAGTAAAATAGAGAAGAGCTACGCTGTTTACACAAAAAATATAAAATTTTCTCACGCTACTTCTCTCGCTTGACTGCACTTAAATAACGGTTATCACAGCTTATATCGTGCATCCTTTTTTCTTATTTCTCAATTACCACTATTACCTCTGAAAGGGATGTCAAATTCTTCAAAAGTATTATGTAAGGAATTTCAAAATATGAATGTATTTTAGATATTTGTCAATCTACCTAATATTTTCTGGTACAGTTGCTGTTTCCCTGTTTACGCCTCTTTCGATGGTTTTGTTATCGTATCGTACTCGTATATATTAATTATTTAATAGACCTCATTAAGTACACACAGCGACACATCAACCTAGACTGTTTGGACTTTGAACTATTAGAAGTTGAACGCTGCGAATCGTGCGAGAGAGTGCGTAATATTTTTGTTACGCTCTATCCTTACCATTACGTCGACACCACTATGCACTGTCCCTTTCCGACAATTCTCTATTTTGTATGTAGCGTAGTTATGCGTATATAGGGTGTCTAACTTGACGTGTAGCCGTGTGTACATAATGTTTTTATAAGTTACGCAGTTTTGCGAAAAATGTTTACTATTACACATTATATTTCAGGAACTTCTACAAAAAGTGTTTTTGGAAGCTCAATTTAGATACTTACAACGATTGAAATACGCTGAAGGCGAAACCGAAGAGGAAGGAGAAATAGTAGGAATAGACATGCAGGACATCCACGCAACAAAAAGGAAAGTATTTTTTTTATTATTTATACGTCTAAGGTGGCAAACAAGCATACGGCTCACTTAATGGTAAGTGGTCACCATAGCCTATGGACGCCTGTAACACCAGTGGCATCACTTGCGCGTTGCCGCCCCTTTAGGAAAGGAAGTGGGAAGGAGAAACAGCGGAAGAAGGAAAGAGGGTGATCGGGCCTCTGGCACTCTCACTCATCGAACGAAACACAACAGTAGGAATACTGCTATTTCACATCGATATTCTGTGAGAGGGTAGTTCTTCCCCGGTCGAGCCGGCCCTCTCACGCTGAAATTCGCGAGGCTCTACTACCCAAAAAAAGTATATCACTCATTGAATACGAAAGGGCCACAAAGCAAAATTCATAAATTTTGCAGGAATGCCAAAACGAAAATAAAAAAATGATTTTTCGAAATATTTCATATCCTTTATAGCATAATATAACTTATTAATATATCATTAGAAGCGTTTTTATTTGCTCTACCTATCATATACTTGGAATTTATAATACCTGTTACCCATTACGGTAAAAAGCATGAAAGTCCCATTTGCATTCAAAATTTTAATCAATATTACAAGAATTATCTCAAAAATAAAATACAATTTTACAAAAATTAATGACTTATTTAATCTTCTTTAAAAAATAATTAACAAAATGGCTTTTATTGTTAATATGTAAAAACTTAAATGAAAGACAATCAGTAAAATAGTGTATTACGACATCTTATTATAAAATCTTAACTTATTATTAATATCATTGAGATCAACTTGATATGTGACTGTTATATGATATAAATTAAATGTCTTTAAAACTTTAACATTGTTAATTCGTAGAATTCTAAGGAAACGTGAGATAAAAAATTAATAATCATATCAAATATTCATAAAAAAACATTAATCAAATCTTCTTAAACAATCAATAATAAATAAATCAATAAAAATATTGGTTCCTGAATCTTTAATTTTTACTAAATATGAGATCAATTCTAATGGCACTGTCCTTATACAATACGTTACTACAACGGCGCTTTACAGGGTATACCTAATACGTCAGTTGCACAAAATATAAAACATATAAATATCACAATAACAATACTATCTATCTACACAGTCTCAAAAAATCACAGAGTCTAATTAATGTAAGGCACTTTCTAAGTTATACATATAAGAATATTCAAATCGACAGATTGGATGTCAAAGATGAATGAGTGAGGTTCTTCACGAGAAGTTCCAGGTTGGGGTGAAATATAAACATGTGTGATAGTTAGTTTTGCCTGTGCATCTTCTTCGGAATCAGAAGATATTTTAATGTTTAGTTGAAAAGTGGTATCGTTTACACTGTATTCTGAAGAAAACTTGCATTATATGAGCTACTTGGAGTAGCAGAGTCGCTGTCAGAGTCACTATTAGAGCCGCTTGAACTGCTACTTGTGTCGCTCGGTTCAACGACTTTTATATATGAATATTTTTTTACGGATTTTATATGAAAATCTTCATCCTCAAGTTATGATAGAAAGTCAGGCTGACTGTCTGGTATGGAATTTTTCATCATTGTGTGTCTGGTTGACAGAGTGCTGGAATGATAGATTCCGGTGTACATTGGATATCATGCGTACATAAGGGTTCTTGAATTGAGGTCGCCACGTTTAAAATTACTCTTGTTCTGCTATTTATTCTGTAAGTAATGAGTGTAATAATAATTAATATTATAAAGGAAATTCTTGAAACACTAACGTAAAGTTAGGAATGGAAATACTTCGTATTATATAAATAAAGGCAGCGAATCTTAATACCCACTATTTATAACTTGTATTAAATATTACGATTATGGTAAATACTAGGTTAAATAATACACGATTAGTCGTATAATATTTAACACCAGGTATAAATAGCAACGACGTTAACACAGCATACGATCGGCGTCTGCACTGATCTAACGCAGGACAATACGCGAAGTAGACGGAATTTGGTTAATATTATTAATCTAGTTTAATTATAAAACTAATTGCTTTAATATTCGCTTGATGCCTGGCGAAGTTTTAAGAAAAGTTTCACTCTGTCATGCAACAGAATACTAAATTGCCGAAGCATTAACGACAAAACAGAATTTATATATCAAATACGTTAGTTTTGTGTTTAAAAAATATAACGGAATCATAATTTATTTTCATACAAAACTGCCTTATTTCATAAAATATGATTATACTTACTTAATTAGAGAATTCAAAATGGACGCATTTCAAATATGGCACTGTTGTAATAAGAAATAAGATAACAACTACTTGATGTTAGAATGCAAAACTGACGCTTTCCTAAATATGGCTCTTTTATATAATAAAATATAATTACACTTAAATGAAGTTTGCATGCAAAACGGACTCTTTCCAAAATATGGCACTTTTGCTGAGAAAAATGAACAGGAACTGCAGTATTTTTTTGAATTGTGGCACTTTTGCACGCAACTTACGTAGATTTGCGTTAAGTTTCGGGTCACAAATGAGAAAATGGCTGTTTTGCACGTAAACTGTCAAAACGCTCAAATGCAAAAAGGGCGGTTAGTCAGTTTGGCTATAGTAGAAGCAAAAATGGGTGTCTTATCTTCTTCTTTATATATATATAATTCTTCTGTACGTGTGTTAACAGTGAACTCCTCCTAAACGGCTGGACCGATTTGAATTAATTTTTTGTGTGTGTTCAAGTGGATTCGAGGATGGTTTAGATTTGATTTTTCTTTTTTTTTTCGCCTGTACAGTACTTCGTCGTTCGGGATAGCTAGTTTTTACTATAAAATTTATTTGATGTAGGCAACATTTTTGCAATAAAACGATGTTCAGGTTTTTTTAATTTGTGGCTCTTTTGTATTCAAGGAGCAATTATGTATCGTTCATTAAAAAACCTGTATTTCTTGACAAATTCACTGTGCAATAATTAATTACTGAATCTAGAGAATAGCATGCCATTTCGAAATTTTTCAGAATAATCAACCAAAATATAAGAAAACATAATTATTATATAAACAAGTCATAAACATCGACAGTACGGCTAGGTATTTCAGGGTGATGACATTGACTATTGTCTTCTCCTTCTAATTATACTATTATTAAAACTTCAAGGATGTCTGTACAGTGGATGTATGTTTAGTTTATAGCGGTATGAATATAAAACAAAGTCTTATAAAATTTTCTGTATATCTATTTTTTTTTTGACTTTACGCAAAGACGCCTTGTCTATTTTTAATGAAGTCACCGTTGAGAACCATAGAGATCTACTTCAAATGTAAGCCATTTTGTTATCAACTTCTATTTAGTATACATAACTTATTATAATTAAGAACTAAAACCTAAACTTTTAAGATGGACGTCATGAGATAATTTGTAATTTTTTGCCATAGGTTTATACGTAAAAAAAATGAAATAGGCAAAAGTGAAAATGAAGGTATGAAGCTTACATCAGGCACTGATCCCGGCATGTCCGTTAGTCGCGCATCTGCGGAAAACAAAGACTTTGACGTAGAAGAATATATTTACGAGTTTGAAGAGTACCCTTACTCAAAAGTCCCAGCACCAAGTGAAGTCCAAGTGAAGCCAGAAAAGCCGTTTTATATACCATTGACAGACGTTCCTTATCCCGGAGAGGTCGAATCGACAACTAACATCAAAAAGTAAGTGTTTTTGTATTTCTTTCCTCTAGTTATTTGCTGAGTTTGTGAGCTCGAATGTCCAAATATTGTACAAACTCAATATAGATACCATTTGATGCGGTTTGTGATGGATGCGGAAAAAGTTCTTTCACAAAATAAAAGTTCTCCTAACAGTCTGCTATCGAATGCACGAAAGACATCTTGCGCAGAGTAGCGTGACAAGATGTGTGAGGTGAGCACTACTAACCTGTTGATCAGTCGGTACCGCCTGCACCTGTCATACTTTAGTAATATACTGTATATTGACATACAATCGGTGTGTCGGCGCATCCCCCACTTAGTCCCACTCTGTGCGGGCTAGCTCGGGCCGAACTTATATAAGGAAGGCGCGGGGTGGACGCTTTTTCTCTCAACCCTTGACCACGCTTAAGTTAAGTGATCCTGTTTCGGTTGCCTTACAGCAGCCATGTTCATGGGGAGACTAAGATGGTAGTTGTCCCAACGTTCTGAAGTGTAGCTAGTTATTTTAAAGTACCCGAACATAATTTAATCTTTGGTGTTCCTATTTACGCAAAAACAACAAAAACGACGCAGAAAAAAAGCAACCGAAACATCGGGGCAAAGTGTAAACTTAAATATAAATAGTTTTAATTAGAAAATATATAGCTTAAATAGTAGTAAAGTTCAATAATAGTCGTGTTAGAGTTTTCAAAATTATGTAATAACAGTGTTATAAAGTAAAATAAACAACGCGATAAAATCCGTATAAAGTGTTTAATTTCAATGTATAACATTCGCGTAAACATAAGACAATATTATATTAAGTGATCCTGACTCTCTCTCTGACTGGAATCTACGTATCGACGGGTAGCCACGCTCTGAGATTGTGTTTTTTGTAAACTGGTTCTGTTAGATATAATTGGTGATAAATATAATTAAATTGTGTTCATTTTACATCTCACGGTCTCTTTTCTCCTTATGGGTTAAGCTTTTCCACGAGCTCATGTTCGTCTAGGGGTCAGCTTCTGAAGCACCCTAATTTGATTATCTTGTGTTACAATGTAGCTTTAGAATAAAATAAAATTATTGTCCGTAGACTTATGAAAGGTGATATGTGCCACGAGACTGATCTGATGGAAGACTCAGCAAAGAGAATACAACAATATAAACAAAGAAGAATGTCTATTCCTGAATCATTAATTAGCGCTTTATTCGAATGTTTCGAAGATGATGACCTTTCCTCTGGTAATATTTTGTATAAAGCTTTTTATAAATGTAGAAATTGCGTTTAGATATTAGATCAAAATTCGTTTTCATTTGCTCTGTTCCGCATTAAAATTCTAAATGTAACTTATTATGTTTTCATGTACATAGCAGTAATTTACCTTTTAAATGTTCAATTCTAACATTTCTAGCACCCCCTCAGCGTTACAAGCTGTTAAGGAATTCTTAATTTTCGAATGATTTAAGTGTAACATACAACAACATATATTTTCATAACCCATTATTCACTTCATAGGTCATGACTGCAAAGTGTACGATGGCGGATCACGTAGTGGTAAACGATTACAAGTTTTAATGATTTTATTACTAATCTTAACATTTACTTGCAGATGAATCATTAGACTCTGAAGACCAGAATGAGATCAAGAATTACCTAAAGTAATTACAAATAATAATTATTTACATCACGTAATTTTGTTTCTTTATATGGCATTTCTCGCACTGAGAGGGGCCCATGCCCAGCAGTGGGATAACTTAACACAGGGCTGATATTATTATTATACTAAATTTTATTATTAAATGGCACATCATTGATACCTCTACTTGTACTTCTAGAGAAAATGGTGACTCAACTAGTTTTGCAGGACAAGTTATCAAAAAAATGGCCAACATACGTCAAAGATATGCTATATTTGATGAAAGTAACAAACATATACCGATGTGAGTACTAAATATTAGGTCTTTAAATATGAAATTGCCGTTTATGTCCTACATATAATTTTATGATTTACATACAAAATGCAACCGATATTTTAATCATTTATTTATATTTCGAGAGTACCTAGACTCCTCTTCTCCCTAGCCTTTATTATTCCCAAGTTCGGCTTTTCTAGTCTAACCGGATTTGACTAGATGTCAGTTTTTACACGGAGCGGCTGCCACCTGACCTCCGTAACTCGAAGGCTAACGATACCCTAAGGCTAGACCAGTGTCCGGATATTATAGGGCACTGACTTCCCAATAACGACTGCCATAGATGTTCATGGCAGTCGGGACCGACGGCTTAACGTGCTCTCCGAGGCACGGAGCAGGCGATAATTGTCAATCAATACGCACATCATTTCCAAAAGTCATATAACTTCTGAAAGTCAAAGGTGCGCGACGTGGGTTCGAACCCGAGACCCTCTGTATTGCAGTCTGTTATTCTCCCCACTTAGCTATCTACATACTACTGAGTACATAGACTATATATATAGAAATATATTATTAATAACATGTATTATTATTAATAAATCTCAATAACCTTTTATAAAATTGATTTTTAAGTAAGATATATTCGCTTAGTTTATGCCCGTATTCGTTGGTTCGATTCGCCATAATTACATGATGGTTGATGTTTTTGCTAATTTATGATAAACCATAGTACAATAACGTTACCGTTTTGCTTCATACATAGCGGTAATTTTATATTTAATCGCCTCTTCCAATCATTCAGTAGTAGCTACTGGTTTCTATGTTTTGTGATATGTTAAGACAGGATGACGATTGTAGCATTTAAGAATCGCTCATTATGTAATACTCCAGTAGGTATTTTATGTTGGTAGTCTTTGGAACAAAAGAGAGGTCAAAATAAATACGAAATTATTGGTTAATATTGTCTTCTGTTTACGCGAATGTTATTTATTGAAATTAAACTACTATATCCGGATTTAGACCCGTGACCTCCCCGTGACCATGGCTGCTGAAAAGCAACCGAGACGTCGGGGAACGTGTAAACCTAAATATAAATAGATTTAATAGTTTAAATAATTTTATTAGCTTATAAATTAGTAAAAGTCAATAGTAGTAGTTGTGTAATAGATAAAATCCGTATATAGTAGTTTAATTTCAACGAAATTATTGGGATGAGATTTTTCTGGACGTGCATATGTCGGTAACTATCGGAAAGAAAGCTTCTAGAAAATATGATACTACTTTAAGTGTTAGCTTTCATCTCATTCATGTAAACAGAACTAAGGAATTAGATAGAGTATTTGGAAAAGCTGTAGAAGAAAATATAAACATTACCTGTTTTTTTTATGATGTACTAAAAGCTAGCACCGGATTAATAATAATAATAATATTCTACCACATACACACAACACTATCTAGCCCAAACTAAGCAGAGCTTGTACTATGGATACTAGACAATGGATAAACATACATATATAATTTTTTTTTTTTGTAAATACATACATATTATACATAGAAATTATTGTTAAATTATTGATTAGTTCAAATAATGTGACTGTCGTTTGTTTTTTCCTTTCAGAACAAACCTACTTACTGACGATGAACTCAGGATTATACGGTAAACGAAGTTGTATTTTAAATTTATGTTATATTCTTTTGTAAATTAATTTTTGTAATTATAATTTGCATATTTTTTATATTTACTTTATTTTCTAACTATTAATCTTATAGAATGGCTGAATATGAAATGAAAAACCTGAAAACGAAGTAAGTATGCATTTTCCACAATTTTCTATTAGTGTTATACTAGATTCTTCATTTAAAAAACGCTTGGCATTAGTAAGTATACTGGCATTAGTCTTAGTTATTTTTACAGTCGTAAGTTGGCCACCACTGTTACGGTCCGTCCAATAAGACCTTTGTATCTTCAGAAGTGTCTCTCACGCTTTGCCTACAACCCAGAGACATTTATATGCAATTTTGATACCCCTATGGCCATTGGCCATAAGTATATAACTTTCTTGGAAATCAATCTTTAATAATGCACAATACCTACTTTGATAACTTAATTGCATATAAATTACTCATAAAAAGTTATTTTTGTAATGTATCCTTCATAGAAAACCATGGTACAGCCAGGCTCAAAGGCTCAGCTTACCGACTCCGCGCCACTTGTGCCACCGGGATGCAGGGTTAGCTTGCGCCGGTGGTAGCGCGGTGCTTGTGCCACACACTGCTCAATAACTTCAGCACTAACATCCGAGAGGGACTTATTCACACTGCAGTGGCTCTACATCGCCTTGTTAATAATACTTTACGCATCACTGATTTTGTAATTGATACAAAAGAATCTACTACAAAACCGTTCAAAATAATTAAAATTCTGGTATTTACGACTTGCGGTCTTGTACTAATGTTACTATTCCTTTTCAGAATAGTTATATAACCGGTAATTTATTTACCATTCGCTTATAATTTTAGGCAAGTGTCCATTAGCTTGTCGGCCTCAAAATTAACTAGTATGAAGATTCAAAGACGGGCGACTGGGTTTGTTCGCATCTCTGACTTAGCAACTATCTACGGAATCGACAGTGGTAACTTTGAAAGCTTAGAAGAGGAATCGGATTCAGACAAAGACGTTAAGTGAGTGGTTATCATTGATCGATGAGGACACTGCCAATATTTTCTCAGCAATTTTTAAAATAATTACGGCCTATAATATACTGATACAGCAACATATTAGACCTCTGCGTGGCAGTCCGACCCACGCAGAGGTCCTGAGTTCGACCCAATTATTTTTCCGCTTGCTTCAACAGTGAAGGTAAACATCGTGAGGAAACCGGCATGTCTGAGATTTCTTCATAATGTTCTCGAAAATATGTGAAGTCTACCAACCAGTCTTTTTGCGGTAGATAGAAATATGTCAGCCCCCAGTAAGCTGGTACCTAAAATCATAGCTGGTGAAATTTGGATATAATATACCTATGCCTACCCCTTCGGGATGAAGAATAATAATATTTATTTTAATATACATATATACATTGTTTTTGTATTGCCCCACTGCTGGGCAAAAGCCTTTCCCTTGAACTTCCAAATCACTCTGTTGGTGGATATCCCCTGACCTTATAACCTTGTGATCAATGTTACAAGTCAATTGGTCCAGTGGTTCTGGAGCTATGCCTGTCACTAACAAACTGTCACTAACAGACAGACACACAGACCCACATAGTGTTTTCATTAAACTCTTCGAAGAAGATTCAGAGGTTAATAAATAAAAGAAACTTTTCGTTCAAGTGGTGTAGCTAACTCCTTCATGATCTTAATATTAACTAACTAGCTGACCCGCGCGACTTCATCTGATTCACATAAAATAACGATCTAGCTATTAAAATAATTATATCTTATAAAACTACAACTAAAGAAAATAAGCCTAACTACACCTATACATAGCTAATACTTAAAAACTACTTATTATGTCTAAAGAATAAAAGTCGCGCTGATAAGCACGGTTTGTTAACGAAATGTCTACGCTTAGAACGTCTGTTCGCATCGACAGCCAAATTATATATACCTAAAGGTCGTGCTTTTTTTGTGTGTGTTTTATTTGTTGGCCTCAGATGGCCTTTATAACTTTACGTGGACTGTGGGTGAGCTCAGAAGGCTCCCAACCCGTAAAGGTCGGGCTTCAAAGCTCCGTTGTTTTATAGTTGTCGGTCCGGGCCGTGCCGTGCGTTCTACTAAAATCAACCGTATAGCATACGTATTGCACGTTGATACATTCGCAACTCACAAATCACCTACCACACCGTATTTACTTGAAATTTTGTTTCATGAGAATCTTGTGTGTTTATAAACCGATTTCTATAATTTTTTTTTTATTAGTTAGATATTAGAGTCTTCTTTTTAATCGTGAGAATGTTGTGAAGATACAGCTATGTGTAATACGACTTTTTTATATTTTAGTAAGTACATTTTGAACGAATACCTCGATTCCCAATTATTTTTTGGTATAAAAACTATCCTATAACCTGCCCAGGATTAAGAAATATAACTGTACCAAGTTCGATTAAAATCCCTTCAGTAGTTTTTGATCCATGCATGCACATACAGACAGACAGACAGACATAAAATTTACTGAATGCATTTTTGGCATCAGTACCGATTACCAAACACTCCCCAAGAGTAATTATTTTATAAATATATTCAATGTGCAGAATTGACCTGTCTTAAATTTTATTATATGAAAAGATGACAAATTATTATCTACTAGCGACCCGCCCCAGCTTTTACGAGTAGTACATAATTTTAACAAATTATTCACATAAATCTTCCCATGAACTCTGTCTGTTGGTAAAACCGCATGAAAATCTGTTCAGTAGTTTTTGAGTTTATCGCGAACAGACAGACAGACGCAGCGGGGGACTTTGTTTTATAATAAGTTGTGATGATTGGCTTCAGGAAAGTCCGTATCGTGGTGGATGCTGCAAGTGAAGCGCATCGATCAACCGTACATGGGCAGCATGGCGATGTGCCGAGGCCTTCAGTCCTCGCACGCCTTTATGTCGACGTGAAACTCGGTGATGATGATGCGAGACCCACTTTAAAGGACTTTAAGTAAGTACCCTCCCGGGGATAGATGGCGATATCCCGGTCATATCGACTAAACCTACCACGGTGTTGCTCGACCTTACCAGAGTCGGCAGGGCCGCGTGAATAATTTTCACATGCAGATCGGGACCCTGCCGAGATTTGGGCCCGCCATGTGAAACGACGGGCCCTTATAGGGAGGAGGAAACATTACATATTTACTTAGTACTGAAGCCTTTCCACCATCTCTTTAAGCAATATTATATATATATATATATATATATATATATATATATATATATATATATATATATATATATATATATTGCTAACCCATGACGACGTGTATGCGAAATTTCATGATGATCGGTGAAGTAACTAAAGCTTGAAAGCTTAATAAACAAACTCACATTCGCATTTATAATAGATATTAGTAAGGATAATTGTGAAAGTTTGTGAGATGTTTGGATCTTTGTGTTTTTTATTTGGATGAAACTTATCACACCGACAGTCAATTTTCCGAAAGTACCTAACACATAAAAAACTTCTTATCCCGGTATAGTATTATTCCCGTGGGCGAATTCATTCCATGGGCAAAAGCTAATTGATATTGATAAAAAGGCCAAGTAAATGTAATCATAAAGTATTACATTGTTAAAAGCATATATAAATCCTAAAATAAGATCAATTTTAATAATCTATTAATGACTTAATTTTTCCATTACAGGCCATATTCAGAGCAGAAGTCCTCAACGTTCCTCAAGAAAACCGACACGAAATATCTACTCGAGGACGACTCACGAGATAAAATGATATATCGTCCAGGTTTGGATGAACCACCGGACTCTATCGATCACGTCCTCAACTTACAATATGGCAACACAATTTCTCGCAAGATATCTTACGATTACGTAGGCACTATAAGGCGAATGGAACATAAGCAGGGCGAGTCTATTAGATCTATAGAATTCGCAAAATCGCGGCCGTCAATGACAGTGATGAAATATAAACAGATGAACAGAGATTATAATAAACAGCTTAACGCTACGTCAAACACCAAGCCTGAAGTAAAACGTAAGTTTACGCCAGAGAGCCAGAGTTGTCACAGTCACGTGCAAATAAAACCACTATAGCAACATTTAGGCGCAAATTTGTTTATAAAAGTAATACCTACTTATCTTGCTAAAATCAAATTAAAATTTTAACATTGGCGTCAAATCACTGTAAAGATACATCCAACACATTCACCACCTGCGGTTCATGGTATGCAAATGTTACATCTAAATACCTTTATATATAAAATAACATAATTATTTAACAAATTAAATTAAATTTAAATCTCTCACTAGGTACTCACTATATATTTCTGTCACGTCTGTCATTAACTCGTTACTTATCTTTGATACTTTAAGACCCAGGAATATGACCACACATGTTATAACCTGGATATTACTTATTCAAATTTAACTATGCACTTCATCTGACGTAGAGTTCGCCGCATAAGCCACATCTCATGGGCTTGTCCCATTGATTGCTCAAATTCGTCTGTAAAGTGCCTCTCCACAAGGTGGACCGACGCTCTGGTAAAGGTCGCGGGAAGCGTTTGGATGCGGGTGGCCAAAGACCGGTCTGTGTGTAAAATCCTTGGGGGCAGGCTACGTCCAGCAGTGGACGTCTTTCGGATGAGATAATGAAAGTAGGTAGAAACAATCCTGGTGTTACTACATAATTTTTTTCCGCATTTAGATCGGGTCGGCCTTAGATTGCCAGGCGATAGCCCTCTCTACATGGGTAGTAAGGACGATTTAAGGCTAAGAAAATCACGTGTGAGTAACTATATTTTTGTTTTATTTATTATTTTTGCTTTATTATTTCCCATTTTTAGTGCAACAAAAATACTTAACAACCATTGTAAATACTAATTAAGTTGGAACAGCCAAGTTATCGGTCGTCCACATAAAAAGCGCAACACACAAATCAGCGTGACTTCTTGTATGTGAAGACAGAAGAAAGATGCGATACGTAACGGTTACGGGCTGTGTTTGATATGAGAATATATATATATATATATATATATATATATATATATATATATATATATATAGTTATCAATATTCTTATTTTATTGAATGTCTGCAAGCGGCTTTTGTTGAGGCAACTGGGGCGCCTCGTACTTTTAAGTGTTCGTTCGAATATGTAAAACGTTGTCACGCCTAATATCCATTACTTTACGCGCCGTCTGTAACTCTTAACTGGTAAACCCGCATGGGTCAACCTACGTTGGCGAGCCGAAAATTCTATCTTTGCTCGGCTGCAACACACCCCACCAACAGTAGCTTCCTTATTCCCGCTAAAGTTGTCGTTTCAGTTTCAAACAAGACGTCAGAGATTAGGCACTCGTCGCAGTCTTAGTAGGTACGTGACCCAGTGTGAGTAATTACGTTACTCTTTTTGTTCGTGGTAAATTTATAGTATATTTATAATGTATCTTTTATAATAATATTTGCATGATTTTCTAACAAAAATAGTGGAGCCTTTATATATGTTTTTTTATTATTATAGATTTTCGCCATTGATAGAAGAGAGGAAAATATATTACAAAAGCCGGGTGAGGCGTCAGATGAAGAACACTTGTTGAAGAAAACAGCTTGTTGGAGGACTTTTAGATCTATGTTTGGGTTCCAGCATAATATGACCATGGTCTCTTTATATGTCCAAACCAAATAAAGCCGTAATGTGCATCATGGAGTTGACACCGATTCAACGTCTGGCGACAAACTAAAGCCAGAGATTATAACCTATCATAATGCTAATAAAGGAGGAGTTGATGGTAATAACCAAAAGAACCAAACGGTGGCCTCTAAACCTATTATTTTATTTATTAAACGTCACATGCATAAACGCACTTATGCATCGCGTAATTTATACTAGCAACATTCTTACTCACGTGAAACTACATTTCCTACGGCATCTGGCTGTGCAACTTGTCCAAGAATACCTAATGAAACCTGTCAACTTACGTAAATCCGACTCCAAAAATAATAAAAACACGTCTTACTGAGGTACATGACATGCAAATTCAGTCCTCCCCGTCTACAGCCAAATAAAAAACGGTGTGTGACGAAGTGCCAAGCAAATGAATGCAATGCAGTAAATTTGTGTGCAATAACCACTTTATGGTTTATTGCCACGGCTGTGATCACAATGATTCTGATTAGTCTGTAAAAAATAATATATAAGTATTGTTGATTTTTTATAAGAATTTTATTTATTGTTATTGGAAGAGTTCCTTATAGTTTTTAAGACAATTATCTAAATAAACATTGTACTTTAACAACATGTACTTTTATTATTAATAATTTAATTAGAAATCATCATATAAATTTCGGGTACCCTTCCTCTACAGGCTACTTAAGGTTATGCTATAGCGTTCTCACTCACCAACATTTCGATATATAGTGAGAACCGCTGTACCTTCTAGTGCCCGAATGTCAATGAAATTGTCCCCAAATCCTGAAACCCGGTTCTCGTTATAGAGAGCTACCTCATGCCCAAGTGGCACTACCTATTGTCCAGATAGGTACCGGAGCAATAAAGTCGCTTACCACTCGCGAACTCTAAGAGTTGCTAACGATATCCACGCTGAGGCCGACGTAGAAGCCACCTCCCATATCTCCAGTATGATGCCGGAACTGTATAAGGCGCGCTCACTTGCTGACGTACATCTATACGTCTACCCATTTTGGCCTACATGCCGGGTACTGCCCGAGTCCCTCTTACTTGCTGAGCAGGCAAGAGCCCGAGATGCGTTGTGGCAGTGAAACCACACTGCCACTTCGCTAAAGACAACTCCGTGCCTCGCGTGACCGACTGGTTCGCGCTAGCCGCGCATGAGTCCGACGCTCGAACGCTACGTGCTTGCCGAGCAATGAAAATGTCGTCCTCTGCAGATAACCACATAGTCACTACGAGTCCAACCACAATGTCAGGCACCGCGCACCCTAATCGGCGGCCGATAGAACACGCCTTTCGAGGCGCAGTGGGCTAGCCTGACCCCGTAGTACCTGATCCTACGGGTGAGACCCGTAGTTCTCCCACCGAAACCGAGCCTACTCGGGTCCCATGCGAGCATCCCCCTTCTCTACGACTATCCCAGTTTATGATATAGCGTTCCACTTTTTTTTTTTTTTTTTTTTTCATGCCCAGGAAAAAATGCTTGATGCACTACCCGCCGGAACCGGCGGGGCGTATGGGACTCACCAGCCGAGTGCTGGTATACCCACTAAAAAAACCTGGGATGTTCCCTCTCTCACCCAATGGGGGGGGGGCCTGTTGGGAGTCTAAAAAGATTCATCCATAGCAGGCCCCCCCGTCTGGGTGCCGGCCGGGTTAATGGGACCCGACCTCCTCTCGTCCCCGGTGGAGAGCATTTCACTGCTCTCCCCTTTCGACGTTAGAAGGCGCGCGGGAACACCGCGCGCGCCCTCTATGGGTTCTTACTCACGGGTGGCAGGGTCCCCTGAGGCCTTGTCACCCAGAACCCTTAGGTGGGGGGCAGGAGAGCGACATAAGCGCGTCTCCTGCGCCCCCTCCTCCAGTGGCGGATGTCCGGGGCGTAAGGATCTTCCTCACGCCCCCGCTCCGCCGCCTCCTTCTGCGAGATGACAGCCTCGCAGAAGGACCTCATTGCACCCCAGCACCTGTCGTCGCCGACCATCATGGATACGACGGTCGGCAACGAGAGGTCGGGGCCAATCACGGCGACCAGGGCACAGCGCTCCTCGGCCCACGCTGGACACTCCTCCAGCGTGTGCTGCGCCGTGTCCCGGTCGCACTCCTCGCAGTGGTGACACCTGGTTGTCGGCTCCCTACCAGCTATCTTGCACAGGTACTCTCCGAAACAGCCGTGTCCGGAGAGCACCTGAGTAAGCCGGTAGGTGAGCGGTCCGCGCCGTCTGTCCGTCCTTGCCTTAGCACCGGACGGACAGCCTTGACTGTCCTCACCCCGTAGCGGGGCTGGGCCAGCCTTTCCCCCCACTTGGCCTCGAGGACCAGTTGAGCCTGGGACCTTCGCGTCTCCACCGCCCCGTGAGTGAGTTCCTCACCATGGAGCCGGAGGTCCACGCGCCAGTGATACACCGACGCTTGGACCTCCGCCTCCAAATCCCAGGGCGGCGATGCCGCCAGGACGCACGCCGCCCCAAAGGAGACGGTGCGGTACGCCCGCGACACCCTGATCGCCATCGCCCTATGAGGTTTACTCAGGAGGGCGATGTTTCGGCGATCGAGGGCGCCGGCCCAAATGGGCGACCCGTAGAGGGCCATCGACCGCACCACCCCCAAATAGAGGCGGCGGCAGACGACACTCGGCCCCCCGATATTCGGCAGCAGAGAGCTAAGCGCTCCCGCCGCCGACATCAACCGGGGGGCCAGGCGGCTAAAATGGACGCGAAAGTTCCAGCGGCCGTCGAGGTGGAGCCCCAAGTATTTCATACTCGGCTCCACCCCGATGCGGACCCCTCCAGCTATGATGTGGGCATCTGGTGGCGGCGCCCGCCGAGGCCCATGAAATAACAGGGCCTCGGACTTTTCCAGCGCCACCTCCAGTCCCAACATCCTAATTCTACCGACAACCAGGGCCACCCCTGCCGTGGCAAGACGGGCAGCTGCCCCGTAATCCTCTCCCCGGGCCGTGACCAGCGTGTCGTCGGCGTAACAAGTTACGCCGACGCCCAGGGGCAGGGCGCCCCGCAGCACCCAGTCATAGCCGATGTTCCACAGAGTCGGTCCAAGAACGGAACCCTGCGGAACACCGCACGACACCTCCCTCCGGAACGTCTCTCCGTTCCGCCCCACACAGAATACACTCCTCTGGTGCAGGTAGTCCCCGACTATTCGGCGCAGATAGGGAGGCACCCCATGAAATCGGAGCGCCTCCCTAATAGTCGCCCACGGCAGGGTGTTGAACGCGTTGGCGATGTCCAAGGACACCGCCAACACCACCCCGCGCGAGGCGACCGTCTCTTCCGAGAGTGCCTTGACGCGACTGATCGCGTCAATCGTCGATCGGCCCTCTCGGAATCCGAACTGATGTTCGGATAAGTCGGGGCCCACCCGCACCAGGTGCCTGGAGAGGCGGGCAACCACTACACGCTCAAAGAGCTTGCCCACCTCATCCAACAGCACTATGGGGCGGTACGCGGAGGGAGAGTCCGCGGGGCGGCCCTCCTTTCTAAGGAGGACCAGCTTACCCGTCTTCCACATGGAAGGGAACCGTCCCGACTCCAAACAGGCGCTAAACAGCCTGAGGAGCCGGTCCCCTAGGGCGTCGTAGGCTAAAACCCAGGCGCGGCCAGGAATTCCGTCCGGCCCCGGGGCGGTGTTTTTGCCCCGGAGCCGAACCATTGCCGCGCCGAGCTCCGCCATTGTTACCTCTGGCGCCCCGGCATCGGCACCGCCCTCCTCAATATCGAGCTGCGCCATTTCGGGAGGCGTGTGCTCCGCTCTCGAAGGAAAGAGAGCGGAGACCACCTCCTCTAATTGCCGGGGCTGGAGACTCTCGGTGACCGGTGGGGCCCAGGGGCGCAACTTGCCCCTGACCGTCTTGTACGGACGGCCCCACGGGTCTGCCTCGAGAGTCCCCAGGAACTCTTCCCATCTTTGGGCTTTGGCCTCGCTGATGGCGGACTGCAGGGCGTGCTTCCGCTGTACGTATTCGCCCCGCAGCCGTGCCTCCACGGTCGGGTCACGGTACCGCCTCCGTCGGCGGTACCTAGTGTACTGGCGACGCGCCGCGATGCACGCGGCGCGTTTTTGACTGATGTAGTCAGACCACCAGTACACCTGACGCCTAGGAGATCGAGCACTGGCCCGGGGCATCGACGCGTCGCAAATCCGCGTCATTGCGCCCCGGAACCACTCCGCCTCTAGCTCAACCTCCACAGGTCCTTCGCCCATTGGGGTCCAGGCCTGGACGATGGAGGCTTCCACCAGCACGCCTACGTTGAGACGTTTCAACGCCCATCGTGGGGACGACGGGGTATGCACTCTCCTCGGGCGATCGTCCGGGATCGCCGGCGAGGCGGAGATGTCGAACCGCACGTAACGGTGGTCCGACAATGACTCCGCCTCAACCAGCACTTGCCAGTCCCGGACGCGGCGCGCTACGGCAGGGCTTGCGAACGAAATGTCCACAATGGACTCGCCCTGCCAGCGCACGCACGTGGCGACCGATCCCCGGTTAAGAACCACGAGACCGTCACAATCGCCCACTCCTTCAGCGCGTCGCCGCGAGCGTCGGTGACAGGGGATCCCCAAGCCGTTGATTTGGCATTGAAGTCCCCCGCCACCACGACCGGACGCGATGGGTACCGGTTAATAACGGCCCCCATCGCGCCCAAAAATTGCTCAAACTCGGCGAGGCGCCGGTTCGGAGAAAAGTACACCCCGATCAGGACGGTTCCCTCCCAATCAACTATATCCCTCGCCCCTGTCTGTCATCACCAGGAGCGAGGGTCCGGACGAAACAATGGCCGCCGAGCCTCCGAGGTCTCTGCTATCGCTGCGGTCAGTTTCGGCGGTGCATTGCTGCCTCACGTGCCCCGGTTCGAGGCAGCGGTAGGCGTCGGCGCCAGGAGATGATATAGCGTTCCCCTACACCAACCGTTGCTATATTAGGGGAGCCGCTGTACCTTCCAGTGCCCGTGTTTCCCTTCCGGGACCAGTTATAGACAGGTCTTGTCCCCAAATCTCGACTCTCCACCCTAACCTCAGAGATCCGGTTCTCGTAAGCGAGCTACCTCGTGCCCAAGTGACACTACCTATTCTCCGGATAGGTACCGGAGCAATAAAGCCGCTCACCACCCGCAACTCAGGGAGTTGCTAACGAAAACCTCGCTGAAGCCGACGGAGAAGCCGCCACCCATATCTCCAGTATGGTACCGGTGCTGTGTAAGGCACGCTCACTTCCCGACATACATCCGTACGCCTACCCAAACAGGCCTACAAGCCGGGTGTGGCCAGAGTCACTCCAGCTATGAGTCTTACTTGCTGAGCAGGCAAGCGCCCGAGATGCGTTGCGGCAGTGAAACCACACTGCCACTTCGCTAAAAGCAACTCCGTGCCTCATGCGACCGAATGGTTCGCACTGGCCGCGCCTGAGCCCGACGCTCGAACGCAACGTGCTTGCCGAGCAAACGAACATGTCGTCCTCAGCGGCAAATGTTTTGTGTTGCATGAGAATTTTGATTAAAATTAACTCTCATAATATTGTCTTATGTTTACGCGAATGTTACACATTGAAATTAAACACTTTATACGGATGCTGTCGCGTTGTTTATTTTAAAATTAACAACGCGACATAAAACATATTTGCCAAATGTGCTAGTCACCTGCGGTCTCAACCTGTGACTTTTCACAATGACATTATTAAATCAATTTCTATTCAGTCTGACTGACTTTAAATAATTATAATTAGTCGTGTTTGTATGACTCTTATTTATTCTACTTACAGATTGGACGTGCGATGTGGTAAATTTGACAGTAATCTATATAGTTCTAAATGGCAATCTCCTTGAAGAGGAATACTACCTACCTTAAAGTTATATAGTTTAATTTAAGCATTCACATTTAAATATGTACATAAATCCTTTTAGCTGTGAGTCTTTGAACCAGTAAAGATGAAGATCACATTTTAGAACATTTCTGACAATATGAATGAAATCACATCGGGTTGTATAGATTCGCATTTTATTTGTGTCAAATAGCAATTTTGTTTTAAAATGTGAGCGTATAGGTAAATAAATAGATACAAACGCGTATTCTTGTCATTTGTAACTTTAAGTCTGATTCACAATCTACCAATAGGATTATCCTTATGGATAAACGCGACTGACGGTGATACTTTTACGTTATCGTTAAGTCTCGCCGTTTTCTTTACCTAATAAAAGAAAGACAGCAATGTTTCGGATATTTTTAATTGGTTATTGTAAATATTTTACTTGGTCATAAGAAGGTTGATAATATAATCTAAAACGATCACAAAACAAACAAGTACATTGCATAGATTTTATTTAATCATAAAATGTATTAGCATTATTTACAATAACAGTCAGTTTTGAATTCCAACACATGTAATTCAATCTTATTGGACTAAGAGAACTGTCTTTTATGGTTTAAACCGTCATTGACATTGCGGTCCTAAAAATGTTAATATGATTCTCTGTTCATATTTTCAACAATTTAAGTTAAATTATTTCTAGTCTAAGTCCTCACTTGTAATGCCTATATTTATTGTGTTTATTTCAACTGCAACTCGGATGTATTGGTCGAAAGCATAAATATCTTAGAGGACAGCAACACTATAAACAATTTATACCAAATTATATGTTTGCTCGTGGATGTTTGTATTTTAGATTTAATTTACATGTATTTTTTAAGGATTTTCTTTTGTAATAATTAGTTTTTATTATTATCCATGTATACATCGAGAAGTATCTGGCAAAGTGGGTCAAGCGCGTTTTATGTGTTCTATTCAAACATATTATATTTAATACGAAGCTAAAATTATAATATGTTAATATCCCGCGCGATGTGATGATTTGATAACGATTTATTATTTTTTAGGATTTAACGAACTGATATACTATAATAACTACATATAATCGATACAAATATATATAACTACTCTTCTTCTGTGGCAGCCGCCTAAAATATTAAAATAATTTACGTTATTTTAATTCTGTGTTATTTTAATGTCGTTAGTATCATTAGCTTTACGTTACCATTGAGAATTTTGTAAATAATTTATAAAATAATATTATCCGTTTAGTTTCATTCGGATACTTTAATAAAAACATGTACCTAGTATATATATACGCACTCGGTAATTTACGTTAATTTATTAATAAAAATCTATTCATATTTAAAGAACATTTTGGAGAAATGTGGTAATAGGTTAGTAACACTGTTAAAATATTTCTATTTTAAAAGTTATACGCTAATGCTCGGTCTAATTAATACTGTTTACTAGACTCTAACTGCTTGACTACTTTGCCTTTTAATTTTCTTTGACATACGTAAGAAATGATTTCGAGAAGCTACAAGAGTATATGGGGAGCATGCGGCTCATATACTTATTACTACCATTTGAATGACGAAGATGAGCGAACAACCACAAGAACAGGCCACTAGTATAGCAGAAGGGACACTAAGGGCTTCTACTACCACTTCCAGATAGCATTTATCTATAAGATAAAAGTCTCGCCATCTCTCTTCTTTAACCTAATATAAGTGAGACTGCATGCGATTTATCTTTCGGATATTTTTTACTTATTAGTTGTAGAAGTGGCCGTCAATAACGTTTAATTTGAAAGAAAACAAGCCGTCATCATTCGAAATCCTACCGATATGGACATATACTTTAACTCACAGTGTTCAGGCACCGATGCCCGCTCTCCTACATTGCGAACATCAACCAGTAAACAAAATCAGTAATATACTCCGTATCTTTAAGTACCGTAACTTTGTTAACTATAGTTATTACTTCTATATAAATATCTACAACAAAGTTGTTTACCCTGTTCATTACAGAGGCCACTCTACTATATTTATAGATTGTTATAACAGTTGTTGTATTTTAATATTTTCTTATATAATGTCTTTATATTTTTAATTTCATTTTCGCCAATATTTTGTTATGTTTTATTTTTCAAATATTCTTAACTTAGATTAGTATACAAACATTTTATTTACACAATAATTATACATAAAATAACACAAAACAATACAGTAAAACCTTTTTTATAGTAACTTAGGGTCAAAATTCTATGTAAACATGACTGATACAAAAATGCATTATACTTATAAATTTTTATATATTTTAACTACTTAACATGGATAACCTAGAACTACGTGAAAATATTAAACAAACACAGTATAAAATGTCACTCATTAGATGAATTAGAACTCTTCAAGGACCATTTGACTAGTAATTACAACTTTAAGATTCTGTCTTTACATATTCGAAGTGTACAACAAAACTTTGATAGCTTTCTAGTAGTTATAAAGCGTCTAAATATAGATTTTGATGTAAAAGTTCTAACTGAATGCTGACTTCATGAAAACTCTACAACCCGACAGTTAGACGGATATAAGGAATTTCACACGACAAAATATCTCAATAAATCAGGAAGTGTAACAATTGTGAGGGACCATCATATAGCAACTGCAACAGAGCCTTAAATTGCTGACGCACATTGTTTAATAATTACTATAAATAAGTCTTTTAATATTCTTGGTATATATCGATCCCCTTCGTTCAATAGATTAAACAATTTTCTGGAAACATTCGGCAAAAATTTACAATAAACACGTAAAAAAAAGAATAAGAAAAATTAAATAAAAAATAACTAACAGCAAAGATGTTAATGAGGCATTAAGCGTTTTTGAAAACATAGTGCAGCTATAGCAAAAAACACATAGACAATTAGTAACCGTAAAAATAACATAATAACACCCTGGATTACCCCTGGCCTCATACGCTGTATGCTTTTCCGAGATAAAGTTCATGCGCAAGTTAGGCTTAATCCCGACAACGAGACACTAAAGGTATCGTACACAAGATAAAGAAACTTCTTTAAACAACTTCGCAAAATCAAATGCAGTTATGACAGTAAATTACTTCAGGATAATCAACACAGTTCGAAGAAACTCTGGGGTGCGATTAAAAACATTTGTGGATTCCAACAAAAGAGAAGTGACTTTCAAGAGCTAACAATCTAGTATATCAACCAAAGAAGCTTTAAATAACCATAACAATTATTTTTCGTCACTCGGCAAGAACTTATCTAGTAAAATACTAAAAAGTCTTTGCACGACAGAGGACGCTCTAGTTACTAATGTTAAAACTAGGGATTTTGGGAAAGAATCGTTTTTTATGATGCCAACAGATATATACGAAATAGACACAATGAAACAAAATCTCAAAAATGATAGCGCTCCTGGGCTCGATTTTTACAAAGCTCCTTTAATCAAAAATATCAGGCATTGTATCTTAAAACCATTCACGTTTATTTGCAACCTTAGCATGTCTACAGGTACTTTCCCTGAAAGGTAGAAAATAGCCTCAGTATCTCCTATCCATAAAAGTGGGCCTAAAGACACGAGGTCCAGCCAAGGTCAGATGTTGGCCACACACACACACCCATACACATACTCACACGCAAACATGTACAATACATAACCACACACATGACTGTACTTTTATTTTAAACTTATATTTTCAATACCTTTTTCCTTTTATTTGAATTTAATTAAAATTCTATTGTCAGTTAATTATACATTAGACACTATAAGTCATACTTATAACAAAGGATTTTTCACAATTATAAGTGGTGCCCAAGACACGGGCTCAGCCTAGTTTGGGACCAATGGAACGTCATGCTATGTATATTATGGAAATAAAATAATAATTATTATTATACTCTTTATTACTCTTTCTTTCTAATAATTACATTTTTAAATATAATATAATATCTATACATATTTTTAATATTATTATTATTTTAATTATAATTTCATATACTTGTTATTTTTTTGTAAGTCAATAGTTCTATTAAAAATAAACATTAAGATATAAAAACTGTTTTATTATCATCATCATCGTCATATAAAATAGCCACTTGCTACCACCCGATAAGGTGGTAGTGACTAGGGGAATATATCAAAAATAACATCGTAACAATACGCATAGATAAGACACTATATACTGACAATATGAATGTATAAACCTACATGTAAATCAGTACACCATATTAAAAGATTCAATGTGCTCAATTATGGTTCATTTGAAGTTTAAACATTGCGCTGCTGCTTAATAGGATACAATTGAAAATCTATTTTAAGTACCTAACTACATATATTATGTGATTTATCGGACAGTAGTATAAAATCAACGTTCAGCATATTCAAGACGAAATGTAAACACCGTGTGTTTGTGTTTCACCGTTAATATCAAGTGTTTTAATGCTTGTCTGTGGAGTATACCTTCATTTAATGAATTGGGCTGGATATTGGATCCGTCAGTGATATAACCAATAGGCATCAGACTTACTTGCAGAGTAAACATTTTAATTTTCATAATATCTACAGGTTCAATCTAAATTTATTATATAATTATAACAGATATTGAGAAGAACGACGATAAATTTATAGACACAAACTATTATATATATAATTTTGTTAATTTTAAAAGAATAAGTGGTTAAAATGATAATTGATTTAGCTAATATAAAATTGTTTAAGATTTAAATCGACATAATTATCGTTAATTTGTATTGTACTAAAATTATGGTTAAATTAAAAATAAGAACGGGTAACCCCGAATAGGGTAGTAGGTAGCGCCAAATGTGACAGCTCAGCTTGTCATTCAATTGACAGCTGGTACGCAAGGCGGACACGTGCTAACCTATTGGCTAATAATCGAGTTTAATCTACATCATTGTGATATATTTCGTGGGTTAGTGTAATAAATTGAAATTATAGTAGATTAACTAGTGCAACTGTGTCTTTTTTTCGAAACACCCGCTTTCTACACGCCTACAATGGAGAATGACGGCCGAGACCGCTCCGCAGGCAGTTCTGATGCTATGGTATATATATTATTTGACAGTAAACAGATAACATATTATGCAGGAATAACAGTAGGAATAGGTACATTTTTTCAAAAGAATGACTTGTTTTGTGAATATTCACAAAACAGGTTATATGGAATAAATTCTGACATCTCATAGACTGATCGTACAAAGTAGCTATAATACCAAAATTCACCAACATTAGAAGGTACAACCACAGACTTCATATGTATAAAGTACATTTAATTTAATTTATACAAGGTGGCGCAAAAGAATTGACAATAAACCATGGAGCGATACACACCTGAAGGACGTGCATTTATTGTTACTGCTTATTGACTAATTTCGGTCTGTTGTTTTAACGCAGCGTGAATTTCATCGTGGTTTTCTCGTCATCAAGTAAGTTATGTGTGTGTGAACAATTGTGGCACAAAGAACCACCAATCAAGAGCCATTGCATGCCCTCATAGTGATTATTTGGTGTGGCATTTACAGTGAAAAAGAAATTAGTCCTTTTTGAGGACGCCGATGACACCACCGTAACCGTAACTGGTGAACGTTACAGGCAGATGCTAAACGAGTTTTTTGCCGCATGTTGCTAAATTAGGTCTTGAGCATTGCTGGTTCCAGCAGGATGGAACAACTGCTCACACAGCTCGGGCAGCGATGGAAATTTTGAGACACCAATTTCCAAGCCGAATGATATCCCATCTTGGAGATTTGAACAGGCCGTCCAGATCACCAGATCTAATGGTGCCAGACTTCTTCTATTGGGGCTTTTTGAAATCTCGCGTTTACCATAACAAACCCCAAACCTTACAAGTCTTGAAACATAAAAACGAGCACAATTGTTCTTGAACTCGGAAGGTGATGATTGAAGTGATATAATTTTTTCATTCTAATGTCATCAATTTTACATTTTCATGAAAATAGAGCAAATTTTTTCATATCTCACCTTGTAGTATAGTCATAAATCTGGATCTATTTGCACTAAAATACAGGTCAACATGTGTACCCTAAACAAAGACAATAAATTAAAAATAAAATAGACACAACATCACAACACTAAAACATCTTTGACATATACAAATAAGTGAAAAGTTAAGCGTTTGATGATGTCGTTATTTAATCCTGAGTTACCGGAAAAACAGAAAAAGCAATCACATCATCCATGGGAAAAAACTATCAAATACGCATATTCTGATACTTACAAATACGGTCACAATTCTGCGAACAATTCCGTATATCCGCAGAAAAAGGAAGAATTTGATGAAGATTATATAAAGTTTACCGTGATAGGAAACAGAATATCTAAAGAATTCATCTTCTGCTACTATTTGGTTAAGTTATTGTATAAGTACAGAGGAAAAAAATTTGGAGCTCCTTTAATACAAGGTACGTATTATTCCAGTACAATCTTAGATCCAGTTGTACCAGTGCCATCTACATGGTTCGTGAAACTTGGCTTGTCCATATGGATAAACACAAATCGGCGTGACTTGTGACACATGCTAGTTATAATAATGTGTGGGAAAGCGAATACATCAATTATAGCTTTTTGGTGTCACACTAAAGCGACATAATTTCCAGCAGTTCGTATATCATATCACAAACAATATAAATTGACTTTAAATATGCTTCAATGGTAAAGCAAGGTTTGTGATAAAAACCATAACTCGTGGGAGACATGACACGCATATGTAAATTATAAAATATTTAAATATAGTGAAATACCGCAAAACTATATATACATTTTAACCAAATGCTGCCAAAGCATCAAAATTAACCTAAATCTAATAAAACTATCTCCCCGCTAAGACGAATTCCTGTGTTGCTGTGGACTTACAAGTATATAAACAACAAGATTCGGATCAGCCATTTGTGGATCACACATATTTTTGTTCCATATGGGGATCGAACCCACAACACTTAATCTAAAAGGTAGTTGCTAAGCGACCATTTAAATCGCTACGCCAACCATGCAGTCTTTATACTTAAGTAGCAGTACAAATTACAGTACAATTTTACTGTGCACATTCAGTGACATTTTGGTTTTTAATAGCATCCCTACATGAGTATCAGAGATTGGTTATAACGAAGTGTCTGATTGATCTGCTCTACCGTCATTGTCGGAGAAATAACAATCAACACGAGACTATCCACTAAGTGGAACGTCAATCAGTAGCAATATTGCGAAAGAGTATTAAGTAACTGTAATTATGTCAGGTGAAATTAAATTGTAACCATAATTACCGCATATGCATGATTTTGGTTTTAGGCTTAACTGGCGTAGAATGGTTGGAAACATGGAATAATTTGAAGTGTAAATTTGGTGGTTTCACGCATTATATAGAATCTCAAGTCGCTGTGTTGGTGAACGACAAATTACTTGGCGGAGAAAAGCAACTGAAGAAATTCATTGGATCCAAATATATTTATAACTTATGTATAGATTATTATAAAGAAGGAATTCAAGAGTTTGCTAATTATATTAAGTCTTCTGGCGTGAGTATGTTGTCTGGGTCAACAAAGCTGTTTTCTTCTGATTATCCTATATTCTGCAACTAAGAAGTTGTGTTTTTTTCAGCGACCATGCGCTTACATGCAGTTATCTAACAATGGTGAAGAAATAGGAACTATGATATTTATGGTAAGCTTTAACAAAACAAGAATTCGGATTCTAAAGTGAAGTTATTGTGTAGCGGCGATTTAAATATTTACAATGTGATAATATTTAATTAGGTACATTATTTTTTTTACGTGGGGAAATTCAGTGACGCATATCCCTCCGCGGGGGCGGGCGGAGGGATTATGTCGGACTCGCCGGGGTAAAAGAAAGATGTTGAAAAGATAATGTACCTCCCGGAATACCGACTAAACCTACCACGGTGTTCCTCGACAAAACCACTATCGACGGGGCCGCGCGAATCACTTTCGCATGCGGTCGCGACCCCGCCGAGGTTACGGCCCGCCGTGTGAAACGGCAGGTCACTACACAAGAGACCTACCCAAAGGACTAACTCGAAAAATTCCCTACTGTCTCCCCCCTAGAGGGGAGACGGACTCGACACAGAAGCGCGCGTGGGAACACGCACGCCGCCTCTCGAACCTGGTGCTGAACGGATGGCGGGCAGGCCCACAAAGCCCGCCACCCCCAGGTCAAACCTCAGGGTGGCTGGAGGTCATCGCGCGCCCTCCGGCGCCCGGCTCTGCGGTTGGGGAGAGGGTTTAAACGCTCCCTCTCCCGCTCCGCCGCCTCCTTGATGGAAATTACTTCCTCGCAAAGGGAGGCGACGGCGTACCACGACCTCTCACTCCGGACCATAGACTGAACTACGGCCGGGAGCGAGAGGGCAACCGATCCGACTGCCGCGATCAACTCACGGCGCTGCGATGCCCAGGCGGGACAAACCGCCAAAGTGTGGTGACCTAGTCTGCCGCAGAGCCACCATAATAAATACCGATCAATTATATCTTAAAATGATGTACGTCAAACGTACATAATGTACGTCTAGCGATATCGCTTGTACGTACGCTAGGTAACAAAATAATGTGCATTGATTGTGGCTCTACTGCGGAGCATACTCCCTAGCAGAGCCACTTAGAACACGTACTCGGTACAGATAAAAGCTACTGCTTTTTTATAAAAATTTATGTACGAATACTGTTTATTGCGTACGTGTTATAAAATCTCATAATTAAGATGTGGTTTTAATTATTTTCATTTTACTGTAATGTTCATAGAAAACACCTTATTATTTTGTGTTAGCAATGTTTTATAGACGATTTGTTTTTTAATTAAATTAAAAACAGTTGAGCCCAAATATATTTATTGTATAACAAAACCGTCACTGCTTACTTTTAAAGTTGATAGTTTTGTACGAACTTTTTACTTTTTATATTTTTATTGTAATGTAATAACGATTACAAACAACCAATTTGAATCATTCTTAACTCGAACAGCTTTACGAGCCATATCGTCGTAACACTCTTATTCAAAGTTACGACGCCTACAGTGGGTCTTATAGTGACCCACAACTCCGAACGTATTTGGAAGAAACTCAACTACAGCTGCTAATTCAAATATTTTTTCGGAGAGCAGCAGTTCGTTTGGAATATCGCATAAACGTAAACATAGATCTAATTAAACAAAATTAAATTATCTGATATTAAATATTCAGTACTTACTTTTTCAGAACAAGTACTCTTTCGCAACCAGATACTTCGCTTACCAACATAGATGATGCTGATTCGTTTAATAAGGCTACCTACTCCACTATCTGACAATATAAATAAATTTAAAGGGAATTCTAAATTTTTCTTGTTATGCACACATTACAGTCAGAACAAATTTTGGAAACAGTTGCACTAAAAATACCATTAATTAAAAAAAATCTAGTACATAAGTAACGTTACAATTACAATCAATGACTTGAAGATTTCCTTGTACTGTGGATTGATAATTTCTTTTTATGATTTCTGTTCTATAATATTGTCTTATGTTTACGCGTCCTATTGTGAAGGATTCATACTAATTTGTGCGTGAGATTAAACACCTACGTCTCACAGACAAAGAAACAATGGTTAGTTTTGATGTGCAGTCATTATTTACATGCATACCTGTTCGTGACTGTATTGATATAACTAACAGAAAGCTAATAGAGAACAATATGCCTGAGGAATATGCAGAAATACTAAACCATTGCTTAACAACTGGCTATCTGTTGTGGGACAATAAATTCTACATACAAGTGGATGGTGTGGCAATGGGCTCGCCAGTATCGCCTGTTGTTGCCGACATATATATGGAGGACTTCGAGGCTCGAGCTTTGCAGACTACCACCATCACACCCAGGATTTATAAGAGGTATGTAGACGATACTTTCACAATATTACCAAGAGATAGTGTAAAAGGATTCCTAAAACATCTTAATTCCATTAATAATAACATCCAATTTACTAAGGAATTAGAGGCAAATAATTCATTAGCTTTCTTAGATGTACTTGTCATCAGGAATCCTGTTCATACTTTGAGCCACACTGTGTATAGGAAAAAGACCCATACAAACAGGTACTTAAACGGTGAATCTCACCACCGTCCTAAACAGTTAGCTACCGTGGGAATGTCTTTGTTTCAGAGAGCCCACGGGATCTGTGACAAGAAACACCTGGACGCCGAGCTTCAATATGTCAAGCAAGTACTGCAAGACAACAAGCTCCAACAGCCGCGCCGCCGTCACAGATCCCGAGAAAATTCAGCCACAGTCGAGCGCCAGCCTGCCATACTACCATATGTAAGCCGTGTCACTGACAAGATTGGCTACATCTTGAAGCGAGCTTCAATCAACACATACTTCAAGCCGCCAACGAAGATAAGTAAATTTTTACCATCCGTCAAGTGCCAATTACCTTTACAAGATGCAGGGGTCTATTAAATAGATTGTGACTGCGGACTCTCATATATTGGGCAAACCAAGAGAAGCATAGGCACCCGCTTAAAAGAACATATAGCTGATGTTAAACACCAACGCTCGTTGAAGTCTGCTGTGTGTGAACATGTGCAACAGGGGACCAACCACTACCTACGATTTGACAAGCCACATATACTCGCAAAAGAACACCGATTCTTACCAAGGATGCTTCGCGAGGCTATTGAAATTAAAAAACATCCTAATTTCAATAGAGAGGATGGTTGGAATGTACCACCAGCTTGGGATCCAGTCATTCAAATAGTCAAACCCAAGAAGAAGCAAAACACAGCTAGACTTCATGATACTTTGAGCTCATTCTGCGTAAATAGGAACACCAAAGATTAAATTATGTTCGGGTACTTTAAAATAACTAGCTACACTTCAGAACGTTGGGACAACTACCATCTTAGTCTCCCCGTGAACATGGCTGCTGTAAAGCAACCGAAACGTCGGGGCAAAGTGTAAACTTAAATATAAATAGTTTTAATTAGAAAATATATAGCTTAAATAGTAGTAAAATTCAATAATAGTAGTGTTAGAGTTTTCAAAATTATGTAATAACAGTGTTTAAAGTAAAATAAACAACGCGATAAAATCCGTATAAAGTGTTTAATTTCAATTTCTGTTCTACTTTTTAAATGATTTACAAAAATGTGTTTATGTACCAAAGCAGAAACCAGTCTTGAAAAAGCCGAATTTAAAGAAGTAATAAATATAGAAATATTTTCATAATCAGTAGAAATAACTAAAATAAAATATGTCGGAGTGGCAGCATTTATCCCGATAAACGCTGCCACTCCGACATATTTTGATTTGATCCTATAAAATGCCTGATAAGGACGGGTCCTTATCAGGCATTTTTATTTTATTAAGCATAGTATAGCATACAAGTATAAATATTATAAATAAAAAAACCACAAAATTACTAGAGAAAATAAAACCTAGAACTAGAAAACAAAATATAAATTCTACCTAACGGAAATATTTGCACATCAGGTATAAACAATATAGTTATAATGAACACATGTGCGTTTGATGCCATACTTAACGCTTTGGTAGTTATTTCTACTGATTATGTAAATATTTCTATATTTATTACTTCTTTAAATTCGGCTTTTTCAAGACTGGTTTCTGCTTTGGTACATAAAGACATTTTTGTAAATCATTTAAAAATTAGAACAGAAATCTTAAAAAGAAATTATCAATCCACAGTACAAGGAAATCTTCAAGTCATTGATTGTAATTTTAACGTTACTTATGTACTAGATTTTTTTTTAATTAATGGTATTTTTAGTGCAACTGTTTCCAAAATTTGTTCTGACTGTAATGTGTGCATAACAAGAAAAATTTAGAATTCCCTTTAAATTTATTGATATTGTCAGATAGTGGAGTAGGTAGCCTTATTAAACAAATCAGCATCATCTATGTTGGTAAGCGAAGTCTCTGATTGCGAAAGAGTACTTGTACTTGAAAAGTAAGTACTGAATATTTAATATCAGATAATTTAAATTTGTTTAATTAGATCTATGTTTAGGTTTATGCGATATTCCAAACGAACTGCTGCTCTCCGACAAAATATTTGAATTAGCAGCTGTAGTTAAGTTTCTTCCAAATACGTTCGGAGTTGTGGGTCACTATAAGACCCACTGTAAGCGTCGTAACTTTGAATAAGAGTGTTACGACGATATGGCTCGTAAAGCTGTTCGAGTTAAGAATGATTCAAATTGGTTGTTTTTAATCGTTATTACATTACAATAAAAATATAAAAAGTAAAAAGTTCGTACAAAACTATCAACTTTAAAAGTAAGCAGTGACGGTTTTGTTATACAATAAATATATTTTGGGCTCAACTGTTTTTAATTTAATTAAAAAACAAATCGTCTTAAAAACATTGCTAACACAAAATAATAAGGCGTTTTCTATGCACATTACAGTAAAATGAAAATAATTAAAACCACATCTTAATTATGAGATTTTACAACACGTACGCAATAAACAGTATTCGTACATCAGTTTTTATAAAAAAGCAGTAGCTTTTATCTGTACCGAGTACGTGTTCTAAGTGGCTCTGCTAGGGAGTATGCTCCGCAGCAGAGCCACAATCAATGCACATTATTTTGTTACCTAGCGTACGTACAAGCGATATCGCTAGACGTACATTATGTACGTTTGACGTACATCATTTTAAGATATAATTGATCGGTATTTATTATGGTAGCTCTGCGGCAGAGTAGGACACAAAGTGTGCAGCGCCGTGTCCTCAACAACGTCGCGGCAGTCGCCGCAGTGGTGACAACCGGTACGACACAGGAACCGGCCATAACAACCGTGGCCAGTCAGAACCTGTGTCAGCCGGAAGGTGAGGGCGCCATGCCGCCTCTCCAGCCACTCCTGAAACACGGGACTTACCGCCACGATCGTGGCGTGCCCGACATAAATTAAGGCATTCTATTGTGATAAATGCCTTATAGTAGTTGCTAAGAGATCTTTGTATATTTTACTTATCATACATATTTTTTCGTTTACGTTTTAATTTTAAAAATATTACTTACGCTAGGGCTGGACACTGAATAAGTCTAAATTACAGTACATGAAAATAAATATTTGTGTATTATTTATTGTAAGTAGGTATATCATATTTCAACATTAAAACACACCGTATCATGATATCTATAATTTGGAACAGCATTGATTTATAAGTAAGTAGGCATGTTTATGTATTTTACTATAAAAATATAACTAGTAACGTAATTCTTAAGTACATGACAAATTAAAATGATATAGCTGATAGAGGTATAGATTTGAAACCGTTACATTTTCAGCTATACGCAGATATAGTCCCGCTTACATGTGAAAACTTTCTCCGATTGTGTGAGTCAACTAGGGGAGGGTACGCGGGCACGCCGGTACACCGGATCATCGAAGACGGTTGGATACAATGTGGAGGATTTGGCTTAAAAGACAACCCTTCGCTTGATTGTGAAAATTACATTGTTCAGCATGATAGACGTGGAGTGATCTGTATGGCTAATGATGGCAGGTAATTTAATTACAGGCAATTTGTTATACCGCTTCCAATTGCTTCTGTAATCATCCCCAGGAATAATTTATTATTACTAACAATATCAAAGTTAACGACCTACACATAGGTGCTTAGTTTATTTGTCAAGTGACTTATACCCAATAAGATGATTGACAAATAAAGTAGAGCTGATTGCCCCTCCGGACACTAAGATCCCACGACGCCGCTCCCATGGGATCCTCAAACGATTTATTTGCTTCTTGAATCCTATATGCATGACACCGCTCCCATGTGATCCACAGACATATTTTTCGCCTCTTGACTCCTATGGGATGCTCAGATAATTTTGTATTTCTCTTGGCTCCCATGGAATCCACCAAATATTTTTTAATTCTCTTTGCTCCCATAGGCCGCAATGATGACATATACAAAGAATGAAACAAAAAGTCTTACAGTTTAGTTTTTCAGTTAATCAAAAGCTGTGTTCCATTTTTCCAACCGAATAAGTTTACTTTGGACTTTGAGATATCAATAATAAAAGATATACGTAACCAGTTTCCCGAGTCTAAAATAAGAGGTAGCATTACGCACACACAGTGTTTGGAAGACTGGACGCAAATTGGGTATCACAAAGTAGAAACGCAAAAAAAAAATTGTAGCTATATGTGCCGTTTTCCCAGAAGATATGTTTAACAGTGCATGGACATATAATGTACAAAGTAAAATGTATGAAAAGTTACAAGTTACTAGATTTAGAAATTACATGCAAAATTTTTGGTTTAGGAATGAGTGTGTTTAGAATATTTGGCCCGTATTCGGTGAACGCCACCGGGCAAACAATTGTTTGGATGGGTGGCATACGAGACTGAATAAGAGATTGGGCAAGAAAAGCAGATATATTTTGAATTTACTAAAACAATTTTAAAAGCGGATTCAAAATATTACAATATACGTATAAAAAACCACGTCGCAAATACTATAAAGAAAAAACAAATAGAAAATGTTGAATTTACTTTGGAATCACAAATGGAATTAGTAAACGGGGAAATAAAAATTAGAAATTTTTTGGAGCAAGTAAAACAGTAATATTTTCTTCATCATCTTTGTTCTTTCTTGATTCTTTATATTTCATGTCAAGTGGCAATGGTTAATGTCGATATTAAGTTTCCCATATTACAATTATTATTACTTTATTGCAATTGATTTTTCATATCATATCTTTTAGAAAAAAATATCTCCGGATCCTCTATAACGGCCATGGAATCGAAATTGTCACAGAACGTAAGACAAACCTTAATACATTTTTAATCCTATAACACAGGAGTCAAGAGGCGAAAAAGTTGTCTGTGGATCCCATAGGAGCAGCGTCATGGGAGCCTAGTATTAAATCTTTTAATATAGCAGTCAAGAGGCGAAAAATTTGTCTGTGGATCCCATGGGAGCGGCGGCGTGGTGTCCTAGTGTCCGGAGGGCTGATTGCCAACCAAACAAATAGTCTGAATTAACTCTAGAAAATGGGTTCACGCAAATTCTATTTGAGTAGTAGAGCCTCGCTGATTTCGGCATGAATCGGCTCGACCGGGGAAGAACTACCCTCTCACAGAATATCAACGTGAAATAGCAGTATTTCTACTGTGTGTGAGAGTGCCGGAGACCCAATCACCCACTTACTTTCCCCCTTCCCGCTCCTTTTCTTTCCCACTTCCTTTCCTAAAGGGTTAGCAACGCACAAGTGATGCCTCTGGTGTTGCAGGCGTCCATAGGCTACGGTGACCACTTACCATCAGGTGGGCCGTATGCTAGTTTGTCACCATAGTTATATAAAAAAAGAAAAGACATCCCATGTCCGTGATATTGTTTGGTAATTATAAAAAATATGTTTTTAGAAATGTTGATTGTTCTACACAATTCTTTGTGCTGCTCCAACCTGCTACTTGGATGGCACACAAATACGTCGCTTTCGGACAACTCATCGAGGGAGAAGCAACTCTTAGAAAAATAGAGAGTGTACCCACGTGGTACGAATCACCAACCGCTGATATAAGAATTTATAAAGCTGGAATATTCAACATGGACTGCCATTGGATACCGATAAACAAAAATACCCATGAGTACATACACAGCCATATCGAAAATCTTATAGAGATCGGAGAAATATTTTATGAGGTAAATAAAATCAATACGTATAACATTAAAAGTATAAAAATTAAAATGGTATGCCCTAAAAGCGTCCAGAGACAATTCGTATATTTATTTATTTAATAAGACACACTAAACAAAACATAGTGCATACAGTATAAAACTTACAAACTATTAAACAGTTTTGGTTTAAACTATGGTTCTAACTATGTGTACACATCATGATTATTAGAAATAGATCAGTACAAGATGACGCTACATCTAATTAAAAAGATATACACAAATAATAATAATTGACTTAATCTTACTAAGTAAATTACAACACGTTTAAATAATATATGTAGGTATATTAAGATGCTTTTCTATACAATGGAAATAAAGACAAAATATGCCTCACAGTATTTTTAAATTGTATAAGAGTTTTATGATATTTAGGTAAAAGATCATTATACATTCGACACATTCTGACCAACGGATTGTAAAAAATGTGTTATTAATGTGAACGTCCAAAATGAGGCTTTTTAGATGTGGGTGGCGCGATCTGAATTTAGTATTTACGTTTACTTGAGATAATAATTCCGGACAGTCTTTAGTAGAATGAATAATCTTGTGAAAGCACGTAAAATCCATGTATCTGCGGCGTGATTCAAGCGAGAGTAAACTAAAATAATCTAAACGTTCTTCGTAGGAGTGTAGATTATGGTTGAGCCGATGTTTATGACATAATATTCTTGTCAATCTCTTTTGAATTCTTTCTATCTTGTCTATATGTACGGCATAGAAAGGCGACCACACTGGTGAGCCATATTCTAAAATGCTGCGAATTAGCGTACAATGCGAATAAATTATATTACGCGGTCTCTTGAATTCTTTTGTAATCCGTAATACAAATCCCAATAATTTGGTGTTTTTAGGAATAATATAATCGAAATGTGAGTGAAATGAAAGCTTATCATCAAAAATTACACCTAAATCTTTCACAACGCTTTTCTCTCCAATATATAGCCGTTTAGATGGTAATCAAACAATATTTTGTGATACTTGGTAGCGAAAGAAAAACACCACGTGCCGATATAATCTAGGTCCCTCTGGAGTGCCACAGCGTCACTGACACTATTCACAACAGAGTAAACCTTTAAATTGTTGGCATATAAAAGACAAGGATTATTTAGACTATCAACCACGTCGTTAATGAATAATACGAAAAACAGGGGATCCAGATGCGATCCCTGCGGTACTTCCGAAGAGGCTATAATAGCTAAAGATTTGGTTCGTAAGGATAAAGTTTCCTTTTATTGAAACAATACTATATTGGCGTAAATCTGTCATGTTACCCAACAAATTACATATAAAAAGCTCTACGTACTGTATTTATTTTAGTTAAGCACATTCAAGTACAATTTTATGTGTAGGGGCTGCTGATGCTACAAATTTATATACAAGGCGCGCTATTGTATGTGCGCAGCGCAGCAGTCGTCTCCCCACACCCGCTCAGCTAGGTCGCGTAATTATGTAGTTTATTTTTGTATATCTATTATAAGTTTCTGGTACCAGTATAGTGTGCGTGCCTGGTAACTTAACTTATTGTAGTCTGAAAATACATCAAGCGGTTTTAATCGCTTTATTTTTAAAATAATTCTATGTAAATAGAACCAAGAACATATTTGCTTGGTCCTATTTACATAGAATTATTTCGGGTACTTTAAAATAACTAGACTTGAAGACGATGAGGTGACATATAATTGTTTTATTTTTGTTATACGCTCGTTTTAAATTTATGACCGTCTTGTATTGTTTCTTTGATTTATTTTTAAATTATTTTAAGGGACACTTTCAGGACATAATAATAATGCACTTTAATGATGTTTGCAATTTTATGAGTATTCAATTTATACATTGCTTAAGTTAGTTAGGCCTCTATAGCTTTGGACCATTATAAGTTATTGTTATAATTTTAGGAGCTTCTGCAGAAAGTTTTTATGGAAATTGAATTTAGATACATACAACGATTGCAACCGACAGAAGTGAAAAAGGGAGAAGAAATAGAAGAAGAAGGTGTGAAAAATGTCCACAAAACTAAAAAGTATGTTATGAATAAACTGAACTATTAGTTAAAAAATACTACTAATCAATATATAGTATGATTTAGATGTAGATAGCCAGCAATAGGTTTAGATGTAGATAAAGATTATACTCATACAAATGTTACTGTGTTTAGATCAAGATGCCCAAAAAGCACGGTGCTTTCATATCATAAGAAGCTTATCTAGTTATTTAGAACGATAAATTATACTATAAGATTTGCATAAGGCCAACGAGTACAATACCTCTATTTCAGTCAAGAGTTATTAAAAAATACTAATAAAACGAGATGGGTGTAAAAACCCAGGATTCAACCTCTTCGTCTTCAAGTGACCTTTCTTTTTCTTTTTCCATCAGCTTTTTGTAATGTCCCACTGCTGGGCAAAAGCCTCTCCCTTTGACTTCCAAATCACTCTGTTGATAGATATCCCCTGACCTTATAACCTTGTGATCAATGTTACAAGTCAATCGGTCCAGTGGTTCCGGAGCTATGCCTGTCACTAACAGACAGACACACAGACCCACATAGTGTTTTCATTAACCTCTTCGAAGAAGACTCACAGATTAATAAAGTATTAGACTCCTCTCTTGTTTACCTGGGTCACTACACATACAATAGTAGCGTATAACTTTCATCAGCATTACACAAACTTAGCAAGGTGTTGCCTATTCCCAAATATATTTTCCAAATGTATCTGTTAATAACCTTGAGTTATTGCGGAACATCTTACTGTGTTTAAATTCAACAAATCAAGAAAGGCTCAAAAAAAAAATTACTCACATTAATGAAATAATCTGAGTAATACTTATCTTTTTACTTAAGATTTTTACGTAAGAAGAGTGAAATAGAAGAAGACGATAAAGAGAATAAAGAAAATAAAACACCTATATCAACCAATTATCCAGGCACGTCCGTCAGTGGCTCTATTACAGAAAACTTCGATGACAAAGACATCGACGTGGACGAATATAAGTACAAGTTTGAAGAGTACACTTACTCAACTGTGTCACTTCCTAGCGAAGTATATGAGAAGCCAGACAAGCCCTTCTATATACCGTTGACGGACGTCCCTTATCCTGGAGAAGTTGATTCGAAGATTGACATCCGAAAGTGAGTGTTTTGTTTCTTTGTTCAAATGTTTTGCTCTGTTCTGCTTTTATAAAATATCGTATCATATACCCTTATGTGATGGATTCCATCAAACACAGTAGAGACTGGCAACCGTCTTTTGATGACAAATATAAAATAATTTCTCTTGGACGCTGTGTTCGCAATTTAGATCTAAAACAACAGAAAGGTAATACGACACGTTCTTTTAATAAAAAGTATTATGATATTTATAGCTGGCTAGCGGGCTGTGTACACACAAATAAACTATTTTGTTTGTTAACCAAATTGCGATCGACCGAAAAGAAAACGAGGTGTTGACAATGTTCAACAATATTACAGACGCGTGTTTAACGAGATTATTGACAATGTCTTGAACGAGTGTCGTAGTCGTTATAAAAAGTTAAAACACCTTAAGTTTTTCAATCTACTTTCGTATGAATATTATACTTTGTATTGTAATAATTTTCCAGAGCAATCGATCGTCGAACTCTTTAATTTGCATGAACATTCCTTTAACGCAGACCGCCTTAGGAATGAGCTCCGATGCATTTATAAATCAGACGAAATAAAAACGTTAGGAATATATTTTGTTCTTGTTTAATATTTACATACAAATAATTTAACAGCCATATTTCCCGAAGTTTACAAATTAGCAAAATTAATAGTTACGATTCTAGTTAGTAGCGCATCGGCTGAACGATCATTTTCTTGCTTAAAAAGAATCCATACATATGTATTTACGAAACACACAGGGCCAAAGCAGACTCACTGATTTGTCTATGATTTCAATTGAAAAAGAACTTTTAATGATTTTAAAACGATCTTGTAATTTTACGACGACGTTTTACAGAATTATTTAAAAAAAGATAGGCGCGTTGATTTGATTTATAAAATTAAAATAATACCTACAGTCAAGTATGTTAGTAATTTCGTTCATTTATTTTTGTTCATTTGCGCAAAAAACACTCTTAACATCTCACGGCCTTGTAATACCTACAAGGCCACAATGGATATCATTTAGGTGACTTGTTCTCACCATCAGTCACTTATTTGGATATTCATGGTGGCCACACACACAATCATCAATGGTGCCATGTCGAAAAGTCGCTGAATTGAATTTGGTAAGATATTTTATTTATTTAATGTACACAGATATATATACACACAGAAACATTTATAAATGAAATTTAGTGCCCTCGCAAAGTTTTCGGGTAGGGCGTGCATATCCTACCAGAAATCTTTGTGCACGCCCCTGCTGTCAACGTACAATACAGACAATTTTCTTTAATTTCATTCTCAGGCTGCTGAAAGGTGATCTTTGTCACGAAACTGATATAATAATTGACCCAGCCAAGAGGTTAAAAAATCGCGACGAACAAAGACGAGTGTCTATTCCTGAAACAATAATTAGTGCTCTATATGAGTGTTTCGAATCAGACAATGAATCAGGTAACATTGTTGACTTAGCACTTTGAATATTTAATTATTTGATTATTGGATCACAACTTGATTATTTTCTTGCCCCGTATTATATGCCTGCGAATGATTTTGAGTTTGCCTGTCAGATACAAATTTCGTACTAATTTGGCTTGATATATATAGATAGACATCAATAGACCGCAATTACTCCCGCACTAGGATTAATTCCTGTATCGCGGGGGACTTTACAAACATTTAAACAACGGACACAATGAATGTCCAGACTTGGAACAACCATTTGTGGATCACACAAATGTTTGTCCTGTGTGGGATTCAAACCCACAACACTCGACGCAGTGGCAGTGGCGAGGCGACTACTTAAACCATTACGCCATCCGAGCAGTTTATTACGTGGGATAGTAACATATGGTTAGATTCGAGAAGGCCCTTTTAATAAGAAAGTGCGCTTGTACGGTTTTATTTACCTCCGAGTCTTCTTCGAAGAGGTTAATGAAAACACTATGTGGGTCTGTGTGTCTGTCTGTTAGTGACAGTTTGTTAGTGACAGGCATAGCTCCGGAACCACTGGACCGATTGACTTGTTACTTGGTGTACTGACACCTTGTGGTCATGCCTCGGTCGAGTTTGAATATGGGCCCTGTGGATCAAAAGGCCTCCCGAGTATAGGGGTCACAAGGTCATAAGGTCATAAGGTCAGGGGATATCCACCAACAGAATGCTTTGGAAGTCCAAGGGAGAAGCTTTTTCCCAGCAGTGGGACATTACAAACAGGAGATGAAACAAAAAGCCAATAGTAAAATGCATGTAGGTATATCTACTAGTTGCAAATCGATTTGTGGTGTTAACCACATCTTTTTTGACCCAAGATAATAGCCATACGGAAGGGTTCATGGCAAGCAGTTTTAGCCTATGATCATTTGAAATACATAGGGTATAAAGAACACCGATTTCTACCAAAGATGCTTCGCAAGAGTATTGACAACAAAAAGCATCCTAATTTCAATAGAGGAGATGGTTTGAATGTACCACCAGCTTAGGATCCAGTAATTGAAATAGTCAGACCCAAGAAGAAGCAAACCACAGCAGCTATACTTTACTTTATGATACTTTGAGCTCATTTTGCGTAAATAGAAACACCAATGATTAAATGATGTTCGGGTACTTTAAAATAACTACAATTCAGAACATTGAGACAACAACCATCTTAGTCTCCTCGTGAATATGGATGCTGAAAAGCAACCGAAATATCAGGGAAAGTGTAAACTTAAATATAAATAGTTTTAAGAATTTAATTAGTAAAGTTTAATTGTAGTAGTGTAACAGTTTCAAAACCATATAATAAAGTGTTATAAACAACGGTATAAAATCCGTAGAAAGAAATTTAATTTAAATAAAATAATTTTAATATTATTATTTGCAGACAAATCCTTAGACTCTGAAGACGAGAATGAGATCAGGGATTACTTAACGTAAATAAATCTAATTATTATCTACATCACGCCGTTTATTATAATATAGTTTATTGTCAAATAACAAATTATACATCTACTCGTATTTCCAGAGAAAATGGAGGCTCAGCTAGCTTTGCGGGACGAATTATCAAAAAAATTGCTAACTTACCTGAAAGATATGCTATATTTGATGATACTAAGAAACATCTTCCACTGTGAGTAAGGACTGCGATGAGCTTGTAGCACTTACTTGTTTCACTCCTTAAGTAAACTAAATAAGATAACATTCTAAAGTTATATCATGTATAAACTAATATAAATATAAAGCCGAAACGAGACGCACGGATTGGACCCGCAAGGTTTCACCTAAGAACTGTGAGCGACGTACAGAAATTCCATCTATTCGAATCCTACACGTTGAGGGTTCGCCCGCGCACAACCACGATAAATATTTATTCACCAACAATAATAATTATATTCGTTCGTTACTTTCAGAATAAATATAATTTCCGATGAACAACTTCGGATTATTCGGTAAAATGCATTTGTTTATTAACAAAATATTTAATTTTGAATTTTAAATAAAGACATGTTTTTTATATTTATACGTCTCTATCCATACATTTTCAGAATGGCTGAAATGGAAACGAAGTATGCAAAAAAAAAGTAAGTCTGCATTTTTTCATGCTTTGCAAAGACAAGATCTTTTGGCATTTTTTGATACCAATTTTTATTTTGTAAATCTTACCTATAATCTATCCTTCAGTACTTTTAAAACACAGTATTGATTGGTGAATGTCACTTAACGATAAAATATAAATACTTTTTATTTTATAATATTATCCTTTATAATTTTAGGCACGTGTCCATTAGCTTGGCAGCTTCAAGATTATCCCATACAAAGATCCAAAGACGTGCGACTGGATTTGTGCGCATGTCGGACTTAGCAGGTGTCCACGGTGTCGACAGCGAGATCTTGGCAAAATTGGAAGAAGAATCAGACTTGGACGAGAATGTTAGGTAATCACCTTTGATAATTACAGCTAATACGATTTAATGCCAATGATCGCAAACGTATATTATATATAATGACTAGTTTTGCTGGCGTCCGCGTGGTATTTAGAAGTAGGTACTACAAAAATATTTTTTGCTTTGCATTTTCAAAAAAATATAGGAAATTCTTATGTCGCTCTACAATTTTTAATGTGGTTACAGCTTCTAGGCATCATTTAAAATATATTTCATAAACTAAATTATGTTTTAATAGGTAATATGTAATCAATGTGTAGAGCTAAATATATGACCTGAACAACGAGTCAAAGACAGCTTAATTAAAAAAAATTAATAGTTTGGTATTAAAATAGAGATAGTCGGTATTTGTTACTAATTTGCATCAATACCTTATTATTTTTACTTGTTTCATTAAGTAAACAAGCAAACTTATTATAAAATCATTAATTTACAGGTTCGAGTATCATTCCATAATAAATAGAGACGACAAAAAATAAACTATCTCCAGTACCTACTTATAATCTTTACCTACAAGAAAGCCATATTTATTTACTAAATAAAAAAGACTATAGGTGTATTAATCAAGATATATTATGATTGTGTTTAGAAAAGTTCGCATCACCGTGGATCCGTCAGTCCAGGCGCTTAGGTCAACAGTACATGGACTACGTTTATATGTACCCAAACCTTCGGTTCTTGCGCGCCTTTACTTCGACGTGAAACTGGATGAAGATGATGCAATCCCTACATTAAAGGACTTTAGGCAAGTATAAACGATGCATGGCTTGCTAACACGGCACAGAATGAAACGTAGTTCTTAAAGTTTTCAGTTGAACCTTAAAAGAGCCCGTGCAATAAGGGTACGCCACACTACTGAACCATAACTATCTACAGCACTAAGTACTTACGAAACGTCGAAATTATTTTATTGTACTATTAAATAAGATGGCCATTAAGCTGGCTCAATGGCGTACCATAACTTATGAGCGCTTGCAATATAATGGGATCACATTCGCCCGTTGTAAGAGGCATTTATTACTCTATCCTCCTGATCACAGCGCACCGAGGAGTGTAGTTACGATGTTGACCCTACAGGGCGGTAGAACTTTTTTGGCCGTTCCAGTTTTAGCCAAATCCCAAGTTTAGGTAGTTATTCTGCTTTTGCTTTACCTTTGCAATGGTCGTATATTTATTATCTGCTTGAGCACCTTCATATAACCGATTTTAATTTTTCACAGGCCATCTTCAAAGCAGAAATCCTATATGTTCCTTAAGAAATCAAAAATTAAATATTTAATGGACGACTCACTAGATAGAATGCTAAATCTTCCAACTTTGAGTGGTCATGTTTCTGTCGATAGAATTCTCACTTTACAACATGGGAACAGAATTTCTCGAAAGATATCTTCAGATTACGTCGGGGCTATTAATCAAGTAGAGGTTCCTCGTACAAAATCTCACTCTCTTAGATCCTTAGAATTTGCAAAGAAGCGTCCGTCAATGTCAGTGATGCAATATAAAGAGATAAATAGACAATATCAGGAACAGTTGGCGAAGACAGAACACAGAACAGAAGAAGCTTCATCAAGAGAAAAACCAAATGGAGGAAGGGGTAAGATTTTAGCATATTAGATTTTAAAATTGACGCATCAAATAATTAGATGCAATGTCGAATCAGCGAGAATTTAAGGGTATTTTTGACAACATTTGCTGAGTAGCAACCTGGATACCAGTAAAGTGATTAAAAAGCTTGTAAAGTAGGTCTTTTATTAGATCTTTGAACCGTCGAGTCGGGTTACCAGATTATAGTAATGAGGGAAATAAAATGCACTTGTGTTGACGCCATGGCCGGAATTCAGCCTATTACTATTATTTTAAATGTTTGATTAAAATGGGTATTCAAATACATTCGTTAATATGAGTGATATATTCTAAGGAAAATTCTCACTCATTATAAACAAATTATGGATGAGCATAACAAAAATAAATCACTACACATCTATACTAATATTAGAATTTGAAGAGTTTGATTGTTTGTTTGGTAGAACGCGCCAATCTCAGGAAGTACTAGTTCGAATTGAAAAATTCTTTAAGTGTTGGATAGCTTATTTATTGAGGAAGGCTATATAACATCACGCGACGACCCACGGGGGCGGCGCAGTAACCATAAACGCGGAAACTACGGGCACTGCTAGTCTTTGGATATTTTATCCCATGTAATTATATCGTACACTGTCCAGCATTGCAAATAGCAAAAGTGGACAGCGATATGACAGAATGTTGTTGATAACTTAATAGCTTAAACAAATGCTTTATGTAACACATGCATGTACTTGCCCTATTTATAGCAATTAAAGAAAAAATATGAATGTTGCGAACTGGTGTATCTCGAAGGAATCTCTACACGCAGCTACTAAATAAGTACAACGTCCATGGTCACACTATAGTTGGTATACTGCCTCCCTGGCACAATGGTAGTGAATATGACTGCTGTGCATAAGGTCTCGGGTTCGTATCCCGGTTCAGGCCAACAAAAATTTCAATTTCAATAATTTTTCTGTTAAGAAATGTCTATACTAGGTCGGAGTTAGGAAGTTGGCGGTGATAGACACATTCATGCCTCAGAAAGCACATAAAGCTGTGGGTCTCTCTCCGGTCGTGTCGGATTAACGACCCATCGGACCATGAGAGTTAGGGAACAGAGAGTGCACTTGTGTTTACGCACATACTTATGCATTATAATATCTCCTGCGCCGATGGTTGCCTTCGTTAAGATTAGCCACCGTGACCGAAATTTAGTCTGGAGCACATCGTAGTTTACCAATAGCAGCTCAGAACATAAGATCCACACCACGAGCCCATTCAATAAATATCTACTGCGCGGGTACATTTATAAGTGAACTAGTCCTGGTATGAGGTACCTACTGAATTCATTATTCCATAGGTCGAGTCGGTCTACGATTGCCAGGTGATAGCCCTCTCTATTTAGATAGTATCTCGGATATTAAGAACACGTTTTCATCTGTAAGTAACGATATTTTTTGTTTGTTTCTTTATTATTTTTTTTTTTGTGTCGAGATTGCTAATCTAAACTAAAATTATATTCAAAATTATAATTAAGGTTGTTTGTTTGAATGCGCTAATGTCTGGCACTACCGATCTGTTTGGAAACGCATTTTATTATCTATTAATTGACTTATTATTTATATACGGGGCTCAAAATGTGTGGGTAATGGTATAATCTGTATTTTTCACATTTATTTTTATCGTGTGAAATATTATAGATCATATTTCTGCCTAAACGATAAAAAACCAATATTTTAATGAAAAGCGCCTTGATTTAATTTAACCGGTCAAGAGTCTAATTTCAGGACATTTGACTATCATTTTAAGAATAAGAATACTGGGTGTAATGAAGGGCGTACCGAAATCTTTAGCCAATCCTGTAAAAAGCTATAGGTACCTACTTATCTCGACACATATTTACTTCTATTAATCATAAAAATGCAAGATTAAGATTTTAAATTGATTAACATTATTACTAGACCAGGGCTTGAAGCCATTGAAAATTATAAAATTGAAAAAATAATAATAGCAGGATGAAAAGGGAGAGAATATAACAAAAATGAAAGGAAAAATAAATTACGGGCGATCTGAGGTCGGGAAGTGGCAGAGGGTGAGTTTTTAAGGGTAAAAATCGGTTTATCTCGATTTCTGGCAAAACTGCAAGTCCTATGGAAAAAGTTAAATGCCTAATAACCTCAAAATTGATGTAAAAATTCCCACCGACTTTTTTAAAAAGCAGCATTGACGGGAGAATTTTCGATTGAAAATTAGGGTGCTTTTTCGATATTAAATCAAAATAAGGTGGAAAATAAATATTTTAAATCAAAAAAATTACAGTGTGTTTGGGACATAAAAGTATTCAACAAATTAAGTGAAAAAAGAAATGTGTAATTGATACCTAGAAATAAAAACCAAAACCTTGGTTATTTGAATTTTTCACATAAATATTGAGGTTATGTGAAAAAACTGTAAATACAAAAGTTGTAGATCTTTTATTACCTACAACTATACCATTTAACTTTTTTTCCATAGGACTTGTAGTTTTGCCGGAAATCGAGATAAACCGTTTTTTACCCTAAAAAATTCACCCCCTTCCATAACCCGACCTCAGATCGCCCGTAAATTATTTTATCTTTAATTTTTGTTATATGCTCATCATTTTCCAATGGGTTTCATACCACTATTATTTTTATTGGTTTAAAAAATTATCGACCCTAGTTTATACGCGGTACGCAGCGACGTACCACGTACAATAATTATAAATAATAATTGCTATCAATACAACGCAACGCTCGCGATGCGACGCGCGACGGCGCGTGCGCTTACTTTGCACTGGAGTGGTCACCGATTGCGCGCCGCAAGTATCTGTTAACTTGCCACGCCGCTGCCTAGAACCCGAGTCCACCGGAGCTTGTTTTATAATTAACTAGAACAACTTATTTTAGAATAAACAATGTATAACAACAAACGCGCTGTCATTACTATAAATAAAATATAATGTCTCGTAATTACGTACTTACGTCCCTATTAAGGAGTCTGCCCACTAATAAAATTGATAGTTTATGATTAACAATCAGGAAAAGAAAATTTGCAGAAAAATGTGATATGCCCTGGAAAAAAATTCCAACGATTTTTATCTCATACCTACTATGGTCTGGATCTACTATTTCAGCTTTCGGTACGCTGTTCTTTACACCCATTATTTTTTATTTGGGAATAATCAAAGATAAAGAAGAGGTATAATATAAAATAATAAATATATCATTATATAATATGCGATTCCTATTTATTCCAGAGACAGGTGGCTAAAGTTCAATGGTAAAGTTTTCTGCGGTGCAGTGTTAGATGGCAATAGCATACTTCTTCAAGATACTGACCTTATGATATCATCGAAGCTATTTCTTACGTGTTTATTTCAAAAGCCAAACGCCTGCCATTCATATGAGTTTTATAAATTATTATGCCTATCTATAATTATATACGTATTGTAAAACGCTAAATATCTTAAGATTGTCTGGTAGGTACATGTTATTAATTAATAATTATTTTAGTACTTTTGTTAGTAACTACAAAAATATTTCACGTTTCTCGCACTTCTTAGAACATGAATCTGTATAAGTTAACATTTACAGTTATCGTCAATTGGTTTATCTAATTTATCTAAGGTTTACGCAATCGTATTTGTCTATGCTAGTGCAGTGCATTTGGTAAGTACGGCAAAAGCAGCGACCACACAGCCCCTAGACGCCTAATAACAGGCGAGCCATGTCTATCAACACATATGACTTGAAGATCTAATATAGGTCGCCACTCGACAATTTCGAATTAGTAGCGACCACGTCTATGAGCCGTAAATACTTCCGCATTAGTCAATTATAAATTGGTAAAATAAATATTATAATGACCCCTTGTACAATACGTTTATGCGGTAACAACAGCCAGACTTCGAGTTACCCGAAAAATGGCATAACATTTCATCGGTAAGTTAGTAGTTACATAATTATAATTAGATTTATTTTCTGATTTTATTTATCGGAGTTCATTTTATACTGGTTATATTTGTAGGTGAAAACTGCAACAGCACAAATTTTGTCGCGCTCGTTGATGTCTTTGGTGTTTTGTCTCTTTCTTTTTAACGTATTTTCTCTATCTCTTTTCCTCTATAATTTGGTAAACATAACTAGTGATGCACCATATTCTATGGCCAAATATGTTATCGGTAGAACTAAAAACTTACATATTATTTTTACAAAAAGTAACATTATATTAAATAGATTATTATTTGTTAAATTAATTGTAAAAGGAATATTGCTTTTAGGTATCCAAAAGATGCCGAATTAAAAAACAAGTCAATTATTGCAACCAAGCGAAATAACTGGTTCCCATCAAAATATAGTGTAATATTTTCACGGCATTTTACTGAAGATTGTTTTGTGACTATGAAAAACCGCCGCCGACTACTAAGTTCGGCAATACCTACAACAATGTATGTGCCTCTTTTGGTGAGTATTCCATTTAACGTCTCGGCCACGGGCCACAGCCCATGACCCAAGCGAAAGAGATTGTTCGATTGAAGAATTAACGCGTATTACTCGCGCGACGAACGCAGGCTAAGAGTGGCAGAAGAAGATAGTTAGTAGAAAAGTTTTATTTTGTTTTCAGAGTAATGAGATTGACTCAGATGTCCCAATGCCCAGCACGTCAAGGGCTTCAGTGTCTCCAGCCGGTACTTCAAAACAAGTGCCAAACGGAAACTCCTTGAATGATGGCGACCATCATATACTTCACTAAAAGTAAAGAAACGTTTTCCTGGAAGTCCGTCAGACTACGCGACACCCGTTGAAAAACGCTTGTGCAGAAAAGTCATTCAGTTATCTGACCAGATATTACAAAAAAATTGAAGGTTAAAAAACTAAAGAGAAAAACACGGTATTTGCGTAAAAGACTGGTTTCCCTTAAAAGTATATTAAGCGAGCTGGAAAACCAAAAATTAATTAAGTCATGTAATGCAGATTTACTAAGTAAGATTGGGGTAACTAATAGGGCATTAAATAAATTGAAAAGACAAATTATGAAATCGAGAAAAGATATTCACCGGAGCTTAGAACTTTTGCCCTAACATTAAATTTTTATTCCGCCAAGGCATACATATACATATGTAAGAAAACTTTTGAAACGTGTCTTCCATCCGTCAAAACACTAAGTAAATGGTACCAAACTGTAGATGGTAGACCAGGCTTCAGCAAAGAAGCTTCTAGCGCTCTAAAAACAAGGCTGCCCAATGCGAAGGGTATGTAAGAAAAACTTTTGAAACGTGTCTTCCATCCGTCAAAACACTAAGTAAATGGTACCAAACTGTAGATGGTAGACCAGGCTTCAGCAAAGAAGCTTCTAGCGCTCTAAAAACAAGGCTGCCCAATGCGAAGGGGAATTAATCGCCACTTTAGTTTTTGATGAAATTAAATTAAAATCCAAAATTGAATACGTTCCCTCGACAGAACGCACTTTTGGATATGTGGACTTTGGTGGCAAAATTCAAACCGATTGCTCCAGTGAATGCTTCAGTGCATTGGTATTGCTTGTTGTAGGAATCAACAAAAGATTCAAGGTACCTATAGGGTACTTCCTTACAAACGGCACTAATGCTGAACAAAAACATAATCTGGTGATGCAAGCCATTTCTTTATGTTATCATAGCAATGTTCAATTAAAGCCGTGACATATGATGGATGTCCAACAAATATTGCCATTATAAAATTACTGGCTTTTTTTTCTCATCCAATAACCAATAACCATGTTTTTATATTCTTAGACCCAGTGCATATGTTAAAATTAGTTCGAAATGCATTTGAATATTACAGGGAATTTAAAAATAGTGGGAGTTCCATAAAGTGGGATTACATTAACTTACTCAACCACATACAGGATAGGGAACAGTTTCATTTAGCAAACAAATTAAAGCTTTCCCACATTAAATTTAAAAAGAACGTGATGAAAGTTAAACTAGGTCATGATAGATAGATGCATCTTCAAGAATTTCAAGACGTAGACGCTACTGTAGAAATGCTATTGATGATTAATGACTTATTTGACGTACTGGATTCGAAAGTTCATGGTTACGGTTTTAATGAGCTCTTAATCAAGACAACGCATCCAATCTTTTAAAGAGATTTAAGGTATGTAAAATTTTTATTGTTAACCTTAACTGTGAAATTAAATGACACCAGAGCCGTAAAACTTATTGATTCACCACGTTACACAGGATTCACAGGGTTTTGTGTCGCAATACACAGTGTTATCGGAATGTTTAATGATTTAATAGATAAAAATGATTCTTCTATCAAGTGTATACCTTTTAATAGGATTTCCCAAGATCACATAGAACTGTTTTTTGCCAATATACGATCTCACGGTGGCAGTAATGACAACCCAACTTCACGACTATTCGAAACGATTTATAAAAAAATATTATTTCATACCGAGTTAATGGATGTCTGCAGTGGCAACTGTGTCCCTTTAGAACATATCTCCATCTTGAACTGTTCATCAGCATTGCATAGAATTAATTTGACGACAACGGTGGATGACAAGCAAGATGTTGGCATCGATGAAACTGAAAGTCGTGACGACTTAAATCTAGCCCTTGAAAGAATTACTTTCTCTTTTCGCTGAAAGAGCAGTAGAATATATTGCGGGATTTGTGTCTAGTTCGTTAATCAAACAAATAAAATGCAAGACATGTATTGGAGCTTTAGTTTCCTTAAATCAGGACCAAAGTAGTCTAATAGCTTACAGAGATTTTGGCTTGATATACCCTTAACCAACTGTAGTTAAAATTTGTCGTCGTTCTGAATTAACCATTAAAGCATATCTTGAAAGACTTCCAAAAAAACAAAAACGCAAAACCGACATACTAGTCAATAAAACTTTAAGCAGTTTCATTGGCGAGGAACTATTTCCCAATATAAGTAACCATCAATTCCACTCTGAAGTTACTAATCATGTAGTGGACTTGTCAATGAGTGTTATGCACAAATATGTTTCCACAAGGCTAGCTTTTCTTACAGAAACACACTGTTCGGAGGATATATACAAAGTTAATACATTTCAAAAATTATTAGTATAGTGGTGATTTTTATTGTACAAAAGATAGGGGAATTTTAATTCTCTCCGAATCTCTCTTACGGAGAGAAGGCCTCTGTTCCAGCAGTGGAAATATTATGGACCGATTTAGTTCGATTTTTATTTTTTTCTATTGATTTCTTTTTTTTTTACTTATATTTAATATTATGGATCAACCTTCGAAAAAAGTATGTTATCTTTTAGAATTTTTATATGTTGTTTTTAGCTTTTGCATTTTATATTATTACTGTATAATTAATAATAAAAAAGCTAACATTAATTAAAAAATATTAAGTACAATAACTATTTTAAAAAATATCGATACCGTCGTGGTTTTATTTAAACCTGTCCCGTCCCATTCCTAGTTCGGCGAAATGACCTTTGTAAGGACTAATCAGAGCACAGTACCCCGTTCCTCATACCTTAGTTAGTTGCCAGAATTGTTTTGATGTATTAGATCAAGCATTAGGCGTCTAGTGGCTGTGTGTTCGCTGGGCAAAAGCCATTCGTGTAGGCATTCGATAATTGTTTTATTACACACGAACTCAAAGGTTAGATCACTTCTTTGTGATACTACTTAGTGACCTATTTTTTGGCATCTTTGCGTCATACCGCCGTCATTCAGGACGATTCAACTGTTGCATTCATTTGCGTATTGCTAAAGCAAACATTAGCAATTTATGATTCGGATCCCATCCGCTATATATCCTCCAAAAGAGATTAAGAAAATATAGCAGCACATATCAAACTTAATAGTCAAGACTAGTTCTATTTTAGATTATACTAAATAACATTTAGTTCGTAGAATTTGAATTTTACTTCTCATTTACAAGGGTGTATATTTTTAAGGATTTTTCTTTGGGTGTATATTTTTAAGGATTTTTCTTTAAAAGTAAGCAGTTTATTATTTTATTTATGTATAAATACGTAATAATAATAACGTCGGCCTATTTCATAAAGAATAATTATAATTTAGAATAATTATATTATACTAATATCTTAATATCCTTTTGTAAGTCAATAATTGATTCAAATAAAAATTAATTTATAAATTAAAAACAGTTTTATTAACACTGAAATTGCACATAAAATTTTTCCCATCACAATTTTAATACTACTAGGTACAACAATCACATAACAATGCAAATTTATGTACACGTTACATTTTGTTCGATGTTAGCATGTGTGCATACATAGGGAGTCCTCACTTCAATAGAAAAAAATTGTTACAATGTCTTCTTAGAGCGTCCTGTCATGTCCCTTAACATTTAAATCCGAACCGTAACTCTCAGTACAAATATTCATTGCTCACTACAACTAAGCCTAGCCATACATTATTAATTCGTAATTTAAACTTGTAAACTGGCAGTAAAGACAATGAAAATTTGTATTAAGCGTACTGAGTGCCTACTGCGAGTATATTTTAATCTAACCCAACCGACATTTATGACGTTCGGCGCTCCGATTGGCCCGCTCCGAGCTCTTAACCAATCAGAGAGCCAAAAGCGGTTAACGTTTCAATCGCGTCAATTTAAAAAGAAGACGCACTAGGTACCCTGATATTGCAAATCGATTATTCGATTTCACTGATCCACGAACCGTTAGCACCCTGTCTCGTTTACGTATGAACCGTTCCTTAGTGTATCAGTGGGCGTGTCCGTGGCCGCGGGCGGCGGCGGCGCCATCGGTGTCGGCGAACTCGTTGTTGTTCCCCTCGCCGCCGCTCTCGCCGCGGACGCCGTTGCCCGTGCGAGTGTTCTCCAGTTGCTGCTGCCACATCGATGCGTAGAAGCCGCCTTGTGCGAGAAGCGATTCGTGACTGGACAGGAGATACGATATTAAATTAATCGAGAGTCTTTCTTAGCAATCTATACTCATATTATAAAGAGGACAGTTTTGATTTTTTGTTTGTTTGTAAGGATTTACCTCAAAAACTACTCAATCGATTTTATAATTATTTCACTATCAGAAAGCTAAATTTTGTTTAAAAGATTACTGTTACTAACATAACCTAGTCTTACCCAGCCTACATTTGACAAAATCTAGTCCATTATAAACTACTCTTGCGCATTATTGCATTCAAATGAGATTCGAACGAGATTCCAAATCACCTTGTTAGTGGATATCCTCTGACCTTATGACCTTGTGACCACTATATCTCGGGGGCCTTTTGACCCTTTTGAACTCGACCGAGGGATGACCCAAGGTCTGCACACCAAGTTACAAGTCAGACCGGTCAGAAATCGGTCCAGTGGTTTCGGAGCTATGCCTGTTACTAACAGACAGACAGACAGACCCACAAAGTGTTTTCATTAACCTCTTGGAATAAGACTCAGAGGTTAATAATAATCGTCTCCAAATACTTCTACAACACTAATTGTTGACTAGGCAAGATTCTAGAGCACAGCTTAGCACAGTTTTTAAACGTACCTACATGAGTAATATGTAGGAGAGAAGTAATGTCCTTCAAACCGATTTTCGATCACGGCGGCCAATCTTAACGGAGACTGGCCATCTGCGCAGGAGATATTATAGTGCACAAGTATGTGCGCAAACACAAGTGCACTCTCTGTTCCCTTACCCTCATGATCCGATGGGACGGATAATCCGACACGACTGGAGAGACATCAGGCGCAGGACCAACGGCTTTACGTGCTTTCCGAGGCACGGGGGTGTCTAACACCGCCAACTTCCTAACTCCGGGCTCGTATTGAGATTTCTTAACAGAAAAACCCAATACCTTTATGTTGGCCCGACCCGGGATTCGAACCCGAGACCTCATGCACAGCAGTCGCATTCACTACCGCTGCGCTACAGAGGAAAAGCAATGACTCTACTTTCAATCTAACTAATATGCACACGTTTAGTACACATTAATAGTAGAAAAATCGTACCTTTGAGGTCTTTTAATACAAAAATTAGAACAAGCTAGTATATGATTATTAAAGCGGTCCTAGACGGTGGAGCGCCGCGCCGGCGTGTTGATCTTTACATATTTTTACACACGACTAGCGGTAACGTCAGTACAGGTGTGGTAAGCAAGGTGATAATTATAACTAATATTATAAATGCAAATGTTAGTTTGTTTACGCTTTCACGCTTTATCTATTCTACCTATAATCATGAAATTTCGCATTAGGGAGGTGCCTCACTAGTGCGTTGCGTTGCGTTGGCGCAACGGATCGACGCATTGTATGCCACATCTGCAGTGGTTAAAGGGTGACGAATGCACTGATTTTAGTCTTCATCCAACAATGAATTGGAACACTGTCCGTCGTCGCACCGGAGCTCCGACAGCACCCTGCCCCCTGCTTCGTCTCTCGTCAGTCGATCCGTTAAAACTTCGCTGCGACGACGACGCAACGCAACGCAACGCACTAATGAGGCATCACATTTAGGGGTATTAGGGGTACAAAAATGGACATACGTTACATTTGATCCAAAAAGAAATGTACAGCTAGCGAAGCCGCGCATAATCTAAGATCATAAAACTTAAACGCACACGCACATAATATTTATTTTGTTATTATGGTTTAGTACACACAGCGAAATATCAACCTAGACTTTTAGATTGTTTGGACTTTGAATTATTAGAAGTTGAACGCTGCGAATCGTGCGAGAGAGTGCGTTATATTTTTATATAACTATCCTTATAATTACATCGACACCACTATGCAATGTCCCTTTCCGACAATTCTCTACTTTGTATGTAGCGTAGTTATGCTTATATAGGGTGTCTAACTTGATGTGTAGCTAGTACTAGTGAAGAGCGGAGCTCCTAACATAAACATTACTTGCTTAAAGGAAGACTCCAAACACTAAACTAATTTATGTATTTGAGCCACAATAAATGTTATTATTATTCAATATTCACTTATTATTATTCAATATTCATTTATTATTATTCAATATTTATTATTGTAAGGGCACTTGTCTACGTCAGCATACTTACCTGTCAGTAGGTTCTCTACCGCAGAGTCGAATACTGTTGCCGTAAACGTAGGACATTTACGTTTATATAAGATTGTAAATATTGTGTATAACCAATATAAGTTGGTGAACAGTTTATCGTCGCATCGTTTTTCACCCAATCAGACATCTGAAAACTACAGATTGAAAAATAAGGATAAATATTTACCTTCCCCTCTCAATAATTTCTCCTTCTTTCAACACGAGGATTTCATCTGCGTGTATGATTGTGGACAGCCTGTGTGCCACGACCAGTGTCGTTCTGTTCGCACACACGCGCGCCAAGGCGGCCTGGAACACACACATTGAAATATTAGTCTACAATATAAATTAAAGTATCTCGCTAAGTACAATGTCTTTGATTTAGTGACAGCTTTTATGTAATTAAAATCTATTCAATAATTTCGCAGTTTTAACGTAACACCAAAATCTTTACTCTAATATAAATGTAAAATTGATCACTAATAAAGTGCCGCACCGCGAATGTCTGTCTGTTGGCGATAAACTCAAAAACTACAGAACGTATTTTCATGCGGTTTACACTAATAGACAGAGTGATTTATGAGGCAGGTTAAGGTGTATAATTTGTTTGACGTGTAGTAACCACTGCGAAGCAGAGGGACGCTAGTTAACTATATATTTCATTTTATATAAGAGGTATTAATTTTACTTTGGTCGTATCAGAGCGATTCGTGGTTGGGTCGCAGGGATCTTAATGAATAACATACTTAGATAATTATTTATTCAAAAAGTATATTAGTCTCATGTAAATATTGAACTCACAAGAACCGGTACTTATTCTTTGACGAGGTGACCACTTGAACCGGACAAACGATTATAAAGCATGAAAAGGTTGCGATATTTTGACCGAAAAATTGGCGGCAGTGCAAAAAACAAAGGTATCTATCACCTTAAGCGTACGCGAATGTTATACATTGAAATTAAACTTCTTTAAACGGGTTATATTGTTGTCCGCTGCTTAAAAACAACCGAAAATGTAAACTTAAATATAAATAGTATTTATAATTTAAATGGCTAAAAAGTATTACAATTAAACAATAGTAGTGTATTAACTACAATATTTTCAAATTATGTAAAAATAAACAATGCGATTGAGTCCGTTGAAAGTAGTTTAATTTCAAAGATATTATCGTTGTTATCAGTAGGTATAAATAAATATGTCTTTGCTTAACTGAAGGTCAATCAGTACCTTCCTAGCTAGACTCTGTTGGACCCTACTCACACACCCAGTTTCACATCTGGGTTGTCGTCTGCTGCTAGTAAATTTTATTATTTTTCGATTCTCTACTAATGAAGTTTAGTGGCATATCCATTCCAGGAGTTATTTTCTTACCATTCTATAACGTTACATAGACCTACTGCTTTTTATATTTCCAATAGCATTTTATACTTCCACCAACAACGCTACGTAAGAAGATAGTCGTAAAATATTAGTTCGTCACCTGTATGTGTCTCTCAGTGTTGGTGTCGAGCGCCGAAGTAGCCTCGTCTAACAGAACTATCGCCGGATCTTTAAGGATAGTTCGCGCGATCGCTATCCTCTGTTTTTCTCCGCCACTGAGCCGCAAACCTCTTTCGCCAACCTGCAATTGTTAACACTTAATTAGTATTTTCTTTAGAAACACGTAATTAATTACTAATCATGTGTACACACAGCCACGCATCAACCTAGACTGTTTGGACTTTGAACTATTAGAAGTTGAAAGCTGCGAATCGTGCGATAATGCGTTATATTGTTGTTACGCTCTATCCTTACCGACGACGTACACATACATCGACGCCACTATGCACAGTCCCTTTCCGACAATTCTCTATTTTGTATGTAGCGTAGTTATGCGTATAAAGGGTGTCTAACTTAATGTGTAGCCGTGTATACACATACTGATTGTTATTCGAATTAATAAGTCTACAAGAAAGTCAAATAAATTGACTATTTTTGTATATGGATCAACCAGAACATACATAAATGTCCGGATGAAAAATTATATTAGTTGGTTTCAGTATATTTAGTAATAGCAGGGATAGCCTAATGGGAGATCATTGAACTGCCACGCAAAGGTCTGGAGTTCGATCCCAAGGCGCGCATCTCTGAATTTTCAAAGTTATGTCCGTATTTACTTATCGCTCGTTTTACCAGTGAAGTAACACATCGTGAGGAAACCTGCAAGTCTGAAAGTTCTCTATAATGTTCTCGAAGATATATGACGTCTTCCAACCCACACTGGACCAGGATGGTGGACTATGACTTAACCCTTCTCACACTGAGAAGAGGCCCGTGCCCAACAGTGGGACAGTTTAATACAGGGCTGCTATTATTATATACAGGGTGATTTTGAAATCGTGTAATTCCTTTTAACCACGCATTCTACTGGTGATATAGAATAACCCCGACCATATTTTTTCTTAATTAGAATAATGGTTTCGGCAAAATTAGAGTACAGATTATTTTCATGAAATGATTTCATATAGTCATATTTTAACCACCTGACACAATCTTAATATTTTTTTAATTTAAAAATAATAACATAACAATAACTGATGTCGTAAATAATAAGGGGCAATAAAAAGGACCGCCCGTTATTAGTTACGACATTAATTATTAATATGATTTTTTATTTTAATTAGTAAAAAATTAAAATTGCCTCTGTTGGTTAACATATGACTATCTGACACCATTTCACGGAAAAAATGAAAAATAATTTTTCAACAAAAATAAATCTAATTAAATAAAAATATGGTCAGGGTTATTCTATATCACCAGTAGAATGCGTGGTTAAAAGGAATTACACGATTTCAAAATCACCCTGTATACAGTATATTTATATCTCAAATGTGTATCGTATAAGTAAAAGCGTCACCTGTGTGTCGTAAGCATCAGGGAATGTGAGAATTCTGTCGTGGATATCGGCATTCTTTGCAGCCGAAATTATGTCCGCAGCCCGCGCTGATAGTTTTCCATATTGAATGTTATATCTGCAAAAGTAAAGGATACATAATTAAATCATAATTTATATAGTGAAGCTAGCATCAGGTCTGTTGAATATTACAGGGGTGCAACACACTCATTTTCTCACAAAGTTTAAGTTCCATTTGATAGACGGGTTTTTTACACCGACTTTCTAGTCTAACCGGATTTGACTGGATATCAGTTTTAAACGGAACGACTGCCATTTACCCTCCACAACCCAAAGGCTAACGATACCTTAAGGCTAGACCAGTGTCAGAATATTATAGGGCCCTGACTTCCCAATAATGGCTGCCATGAACAGATGTTCATGGCAGCCGGGACCGACGGGCAGGCGATAATTTTCAATCAATACGCACATAATTTCGAAAAGTCATATAACTTCCGAAAGTCCGAGGTGCGCGACTTGGGTTCGAACCCGAGACTCTGCATTGCAGTCTGTTGGTCTCCCCACTGAGCTATCGCTGCTTAACTCATTAACAGCTCATTAAAGACAACTGCCGCACTAGTAACAATTCCTGTTTCCCGGAGAACTTTACAAATATTCAAACAACAGACAAAGAACACCCAGACTCGAAACAACTATTTGTGAATCACACAAATTTTTGTCCCGTGTGGCGATCCAACCCACAACACTCGGCGCGGCAGCAGTGGCGAAGCCATCACTTAAACCACTGCGCCATCCGTGCAGTCAAATAAAAAGTTATAATGAAATTCGGGAAAAAATAAATAATAATAATAATAATATATATATATATAGCTTGGACCCTGTTCCCGATGCCGGTGGGGTACCATATATTTTATATTTTTAAATGTATTTTTATAGATATATGTATATTTAAAAATGAAAAATATATTGAAAATATTTAAATAAAGAGAATAATAATATTAATATAATATTCTATCACATAAGTACACACAACACCATCTAGCCCAAACTAAGCAGAGCTTGTACTATGGGTACTAGACAATGGATAAACATACATATATACTTTTTTTTGTAAATAAATTCATATTATACATAGAATCGCCCAGACCAAGACAAACAAACATCCATGTTCATGCACACAAATGTTTGAATCGCCATCGAGGCCGTCAAAAATAATGCAATCAATGTGTAACAAGTTGACCTGAAACTTATTTTCTTAACGTTTCATGGTAGTGTACTTGACTAGTTTTGAGTAGGACATGAATTAGGAATGAGATTCTTAGAGTTTTTTTTTTGTACTAAGCCGGTATAATATCCCTCTTCAAATAGACGTCTAAAAGCACAACGGTACATTAGAAGTCAGGAATAATTATGACATCTAGTGTTGCTGTGTTTATATGTACCTTACAAAGTGTGATTGACGTAATACTAACCACAAAAAATAAGAAGCCATTGATATATGACAATTGATAATATTTTCGTAATAATAACAACTCGAATGTTACAAGTTTGTGTAAAGCAACTAAAAGTTCTCCCTCACTCACTCTACGCTCATGTCAGAAAGGACGAACGCGACAAAAAAAAATGGCGGGCCACTCTTACATTAGTACGTCTTGTACGGGACAAATGTCGTGCAGCATATAAGTTCTACTCAACACTTTACCTCCTCCTTACAAATATAATTTGTTAAACAAGCAGCATTGTAAAATTGGTGATTGAAAATAGCGGCCGTGAGTTTTTTGCCCGTTCTTCTCATTGGTTCTACGCCCTTGCTTTGCTGAACGTGGCAACAGGTAAATGTAAATTCTTTTGTTTAGTTAGTGTAATCTTGACGTTCATAAGTGTTACTTTATGAGCTAGATGAATAAAAATATTTTGATTTAGATTTTGATTTTTACCTGACGGAGTTGTTAAAGAGCACAGTATCCTGCGGCACAACGCCGATATTAGCGCGCAGCGAGGCCTGTGTGACAGTCCGCACGTCCTGTCCGTCCACCAGCACGGCGCCCTCGTTCACGTCGTAGAAGCGGAACAGAAGACGCATGATCGTCGACTTGCCGGCACCGCTTGGACCCACCTGCGCACACCAAAAACTTACTCAATGAGTACCCAGCATTCGCCCTATGAGTCGAACAAAAAATCCTGTGTCCAGAACTCGCATCCGAATTGTGTATACTTAGATATTGTTGACTCGTAGCCATGCCAAGCACCCGAATCCGAGTTAAAATTAGTCACACGACTCGGATGCGAGAATTCAGGACACTAACAGTTTAAACATCGCACCGAGAACTCGGCGATATACAGGGTGTCCAAGAACCTGGCGTCCAACTGGATTCCCACGATGCCCCAAGTTCTAACAGTACTCAGAAAAATATTTTAAAAAATCCACCCCATGTACTTACAGAATTATACTGATTTCAAAAAAAAAGGGGAAATGAGCACCCTGTGACATACTTTTGAATGCTGTGACTGCTAATGCTGATAATTTCGATATTTCTTGGAGGTTTTGTAATCTAGGGTATTGCTGTGTCTAAATAGAATGTAAAAATAAAGTACTTATTGTACCATTTTAAAATAAAATATTATTTTAACTAAAGGTGATATGGAAAACTATTGAATTTCGCAACTTTGACCGACTGTAGTGTAAAAAAAATGTACCAAAATAGTATGGCAAGTGACGTCAAATTTTGACGCGTTTATTCCTCTTTTTAAAAAGGTATAATACTTACACATTAATTTGAAAAAAAAAATTTTGATAATATTTTTACTCAACAACCCAATTTTTACGAAGTGCCTACCTACTAACGGTAACTGTCGGACCCTTTCTTATCTTAGAAACTGTTATGTTACTACTATTATTTACTTCGGTTCCAAGAGTGAGCAAGAAGGAAATACACACAGGTAGATGGGTTCCCAGTAGAATAAAAGCAAAGAATGTTAGTTTAAAGATATTTTATTACAATAAATGTTCAAAATGTTGACCACCCGCGGCAATACAAGCTCTCACTCTCCTTAAAAAGGACCGCTTTATGTTTCGCGAGTAACTTTTTTGACGTATCACCTGCACTGCTTGTGTTATCTTCTCACGAAGGTCAGCGATGTCATTAATGGGCTTCGCATAAACGAGCTCCTTCATAGTTCCCCAGAAAAAAAAATCCAGCGGATTTAAGTCAGGTGAGCGGGCTGGCCACGGGATTGTTCCTGATCGCCCAATCCACCTGTTCGGGTATTGCTCGTCCAAAAACTCTCTAACGGATACGCGAAAATGTGCTGGACAGCCGTCGTGTTGGAACCACATATCTGGTGGGGTCTCTTCTAGTAAGTTTGGCAAATCATTTTGAAGAAAATTTAAATATGATTCGCCAGTCAAATTCTCGGGCATCTCAAATGGACCAATAATATTCCCACAGAGAATACCGGTCCACATGTTCACTTTGAACCGGTACTGGGATCTATCTTCTCGCATCAAGTGCGGATTTTCCACATGCCACTCGTGCAAGTTGTGTAGGTTCATGTAGCCATCCTTCTTAAATGTAGATTCATCTGACCACAAAATTTTGTCGATAAAGTTTTCGTCTTCTCGATGTTTTTGCAGGATTGTTTCACAAAACGCGACTCGGCTCGGATAGTCTCGAGGTAAAAGACTTTGCACTCGCTGTACGTGGTACGGATGATATTCTTCTTTTTGGAGAATACTGTGTGCTGTGCTCTTCGGTATCCCCGTATCAGCTTCTATTCCTCGCACAGAGATGCTTGGATTTGCCGACACCGCCTCTAAAACTTCATCGCGTATGAAGTCATTTACGGGTCGTCCTTCACCAGCTACTTGATTGGGGAACCGCCCGTCACATAGTGATCTGTGCACATTAATGAAAACTCGATGGTCGGGATATCGCGTAGCCCTCGGATACCTTTCTCTGTAAAGTCTCGCTGCAGCTCGTCCATTACCTCTACATTCTCCATAAATGTAGTGCATATTTGCGTATTCTTGCGGAGTGTAGGTCGCCATGGTAGCACACACAAAACACAAACTGTCCAAACACAGGCAAAGGTCGTCGTAAAGAGTTCGTTTCAAAGTCCAGAGCACAAAGAGTAATCGAGTCCAATAAACAAAGCTTTAAATCGTAGTACGTGATCAATGGTAACAATAAGAGAGAGGTGCGTAGTAACGGCAGGAGGCAGTGACGCGTACTGACCGTACTGTTATCCTAAATAGCACGATCCCAGATAGCGTCACTATCTATCTCACTCGCACCTCTAACCTTTTTCTCCCTCACTCTTACCTGAATAATGGGGTACCATAAAGAAGAACCAGCAAATCGCAAAGATAGTTTCTGTCTTGCTCCCTCCTGTTGTAATAACGAATCACTATGGTGAGATGCATGCACATACCGTCCCTTACGGTCTAACCTGTTTTTTGAGAGGCCTGTTGTTATTTTTATGAGCATACAACAGTAATTCTTTAGAGGTTAGATTCAATTCGTCGTAAATTTTTCTTTCTAAGAATTCTGTAAGACATCGTAAAAATTGGGTTGTTGAGTAAAAATATTATCAAAATTTTTTTTTTTCAAATTAATGTGTAAGTATTATACCTTTTTAAAAAGAGGAATAAACGCGTCAAAATTTGACGTCACTTGCCATACTATTTTGGTACATTTTTTTTACACTACAGTCGGTCAAAGTTGCGAAATTCAATAGTTTTCCATATCACCTTTAGTTAAAATAATATTTTATTTTAAAATGGTACAATAAGTACTTTATTTTTACATTCTATTTAGACACAGCAATACCCTAGATTACAAAACCTCCAAGAAATATCGAAATTATCAGCATTAGCAGTCACAGCATTCAAAAGTATGTCACAGGGTGCTCATTTCCCCTTTTTTTTTGAAATCAGTATAATTCTGTAAGTACATGGGGTGGATTTTTTAAAATATTTTTCTGAGTACTGTTAGAACTTGGGGCATCGTGGGAATCCAGTTGGACGCCAGGTTCTTGGACACCCTGTATATAAAAAAGGTATACGTGTTAATTGACTTTTGTCGCTGACTGCACAAAGTGCCGAAATATAAGGAACTAGTAAGCACGGAGGTGCTAGTTTCCTACTAGCCTTACATGTCACATCATATACGATGCGTAACAATGGTCACAAACACATACAGATATGACCCATAAATTGTTGAACTGTTAGGCGTGGTAAGAAAGGGGCTGTGCGGTATCGATGGGTATAAAATGGGGACACATACTTAAGACATCTATATTTTAAGGGGACGAGTTATCTAGATAAAAATTAAAACCATTTTAATAGTATAAAAAGATATTATCTTTTAATTTCTGTTGACACCACAAAGCGCACATCTTGCTAGCTTCCTTCTATGTTCAGGAGTCAATGACAACTACACTGTCAATATATATATACATGTACATATGACATTTCTACGATGAAACTGACGATGCTGAGTGGAATTTCATCTCTTGTATAAGCACGGCCAGGAATATCGTTCACCTGCTGCATCAGGCAGCATAGAGTAAACAGGCATAAAAATAATGTCCTGACCATCTGCGCAGCCGATATTATAGTGCACACGTGTGTGCGCAAACACAAGTGCAATCTCTGATCCCTAACTCCCACGATCGGATTGCACGGAAATCTGACACGACTGGAGAGACCAGGTGCATGACCAACGGTTTAACGTGCTTTCCGAGGTACAGGGGTGTCTAATACTTCCAACTTCATAAGTCCGGGCTGGTATTGACATTTCTTAACAATAACTTTATTGGACGCTCGGGACTCGAATTTAAGACCTCAAACACAGCAGTCGCATTCACTACCACTGCGCCACGGAGACTGTTGACAGGTGACACATATACTATGTAACTGACGGTGCTTGCTGCGGTTGGTGCCATCCATAAGACTTTTACTACCTTCATTTCTTTCAGAAGCAAGGCCGACGGTATTATTCAGGCTACATCAGGCGGCATAATTTGGCAAAAGGAAAAAAATAGAGAGAAATATAGTTTACCAAAGCGACAGTGCTTCCAGGAGGTACTTTGAAGCTGACGTTATGTAGCACGAGGCGCTCGGGCCCGTAGCCGAAGGACACATGCTTGAACTCTACCGCGCCTCGCTTCACCAAAAGGTCGGGCGCGCCAATAGCGTCGCGCACGTCCGAGTCCACGCGCATCAGGTCGAACATATTCTCCATGTCCACAAAGTTCTTTTGAATTGCCCTTAACAATACAATATACTATTAACACTTATATATCTTTACAAGCTAACCCGCGCGACTTCGTCTGCTTCACAGAAGAGCATTTATCATTGATGCTCAAATTTTCCATTTCGGACCAGTAGTTCCTGAGATTAGCGCGTTCATCCAAACAAACAGACTCATCAGCTTTAAAATATTAGTATCGATAAAAGTGTGATAAAGTTGTAAAGGTAAACAGGTGACATAAAAAATATGTCAAGTTTCGAGCGATGGGTTGCCATGCAAATGTCTCAATTTCGTCTCCATGGCACGCAACTCTGATTTTCCAAAATTATTTGTGTTATAGTTAATTATCGCTTGCTTTAACGGTGACAACATCGTGAGGAAACCTACATGTTTAAGAGTTATCCATTATGGTTTCGATGATATGTTAAGCCTGCCGGCTCTGATCCAGCGTGGTAGACTATGGCCTAGCACTTCTCACACTGAGAAGAGGGCCGTGCCCAGCAGTGTGACAGTTTACATACAGGACTGATATAATAAGTGTTGAGTCTGATTCTAAAATTCAATAGTTTTGAAATAGCTTCTTCAATGTGCATATTGCACATTGAAGTAGCTATTTCAAAACAATCTCGTAAACGTAGAACAATATTAAGAGTAATCTATTTGACATTATCGTTGGGATAGCGAAATTTTTCAGGCAGTAAGCCAGATAATTTTAATTATGAAAATTCACATATTTTATTAGGGCCAGTCGGACTAAAGATGTGTCGTATAATTACTCCATAATATCTGGGTCGTGAAGTCAAATCATTGAATTACCGGTTACAAAAACGAAGGTCTCAACTATATGACAGATATTCTTCTCCGAAACGGTTTTGCAATAGTACTCCACTATAGATTTATGTATCTAAATATTCGTGCGTACACTTAATAGCTTTTGATTGTTGAATGGTCACGTATTCGTATACATGGGTCGCACTGAAAGTTTTGCACTACTGGCTCCTCGAAAATATTTGAATTTGGTATGTTGTATTTTTTGAAACATTATAACCTTCTTAATAAATAAAAAGAAATATTGGCGGGATATCATTTGACAGTTATTTTTTATCACACATTAAAGTGCTACGTACGCAAAGAAAATGGAATCGATTCGAATTGTGCCACTCGCCTTCAAAATGCTTTTGGAAGCACCTCATAGCACCGTGAGGCGATGGTTCGTTGAATTTGTGAGAGGTCTAATTTCTTAGAATGACGAATTTCGTGAAAGCCGGACTTTAACTGCCATCAACAAAAATAATGTGGCTACTGTTAAGCGACTAATTAAAGAAAACCGACGGATCACCTATGAGACGATTCGAGGACTATTGGGGATTGGTATGAGCCAAATTCAGAAAATTTTACGTGAAGAATTAAAAGTTAGTAAACTTTGTTGTTGCTGGATCGCTCATGAACTGACGGCGGAGCAGAAACGGGCTCGCGTCGAATGGTCACATATGTTACTGAAGTACGACAACGGATAATCAAATGTTGTTTATGACATTGTCACAGAAGACGAAACGTGGAATTATTGTTATGAACCCGATAAAAAGCAGCAATCTTGTGAATGGGTGTTTGAAAGGGAGAATAGACCAACAAAATTGAGGCAGGCGAGAAACGTGGGTAAAAAAATTATAGCGGTTTTTCTCGACTATCTGCACAGTTCCACTTGAGAATCAAAAAAGTGTTAATGCCGAGTAGGTACTACTCTACCATTTGTTTACCCAGGCTGTTCGAAAAAGTTCGCGAGAGACGACCAAGAAGCCGCACTCTCTTAAACCATGACAAGGCTTCTTCGCACATGGCCAACAAAACAAAGTCATTTTTAGCAGCCTGTGATTCTCAATATTCCCTAAATCTAAAGATTTGATGGATGTTTTTCTTTTACTAAATCCGAAGAGGCAGTGACGGCGTTCAATCAGCACGTAGAAAAAATGCCTTCTGTGGTCCTCGTGATTTTAAAAATGGTTCGATCGAATGAAAAAAGTTTTAAAATGTAAAGGAGAGTACTTTGAAAAACAATAAACATAATATTTTGGTTATAACGTGTTTTTTTTTATAAGTTACGCAAAACTTGTTTAGTTATCGGGCTTTGAGTGTCGACTAGCAATATATGTACATTATTACATTGGAATATACGAATGAACTCACAACCCAATATACTAAGCACGGGCACTGCTGTTACCATGCACAGTAGGTAAAAATATCGCGTTATGCACTACTGTATTCAAATATCATTCGAATACAATCGCATCACTTGTGACGACTACGATGACACATGTTTGCATAAGAAACGCGTTCTTATTGGTCGAGGAGATTTTCGCCGATACAACGAGACAATATTTTAATTTTCTTAAAGCCAAGTATAAGTTATTTATTGACGTTAAGATATCTTCGCTATAAGGAAACAGCTAATATTTGCCCTTTTAATAGCAGCACCTAAAGTACTCACGATAAGACACTTAAATTGTCACTAGTGCACTTTGCTCAATTTATAATCAACCTTAGTGTAAACAAGTTAAAGCTTAAATTGGATTGGTCTAAGGACGCTGACCTTTATCGCCATATTTGTTTCAGTAATGCCATGTTTATATGGTTCACGCATGTACCTGCACAGTTTTATCAAGTGCAGTAGCGTATCTGTTTTAGAATGAAAGAATCACGACATAGGTATTCTTTTTGCAGAAAATGAATCGATATCTATATTTTGATATACATATATATATTCTTCTATTCCTCAGTTTTACTTGCGTATCGTGGTTCATGACACTTTAAGACATGCTAGTTTGAATCAACAATTCTTCGTGGTTATTTGTCGATTACGTATTCCCAATACATTATACGTAGTTTAGTAGTAGCAGCGATAGCTTAGTTGGACTGCCACGCAGAGGTCTCGAGACTCTCAAGTTCGATCCCAAAGCCCGCATCTCTGAATTTCCGAAGTTATATGCATATTAAATAGTTATATTGCTCGCTTTATGGAAAACATCGTGACGAAACCTGCATGTCTGAGAGTTCTCCATAATGTTCTAGGAGATATGTGAAGTCTGCTAACCCGCACTGGGCCAGTGTGGTGTATGATACAGAGAAGAGGCCCGTGCTTAGCAGGGACAGTGTTATACAAGGCGTCAGCCCTTTTCATTTTTTTACGTGGGGGAATGCTTTGACGCATACCTCTCCACGGGGCGACGGAGAGGTTATGTGGGGCTCACCGGGGGAAAGATATCCGTTAATACCGACTAAACCTACCTCGGTGCTCCACAACATAACCATAGCCGGCGGGGCCGCGCGAATCGCTTTCACATGCAATCGCGACCCCGCCGAGGTTTCGGCCCGCCGTGTGAAACGGCAAACGACACTATATAAGACAGTTGCTCTACTGCCCCCTTGTGGGGTGACAAACACATGACTCAAAGCGCGCGTGGGAACACGCACGACGCCTCTCGGACCTGGTGTTGATCGGGTGGCGAGCAGGCTCCCGCAGCCCACCACCCCCAGGTCAAACCTCAGGATGGCTGGAGGTATTCTCGCGCAGGGGCATCAGCCCTGTATTAATCTACGTATATAGTAATTATCAAATTACTATATACGTAGTTTCACTAGCTATGCTTTTAGGTTCCTTATAAAAGGCGCGAGCCTTTTGCCGCCTACAATTACAGACTCCAAGCTACTACTGAGAATTTCATGACTTTGTCTGACCTAGAAATCGAACCCTATATCTTATACACAGCTGTCGCATTCACTATCACTACTCCACCAAGGCAGTTAATTGTAATCTTAGATAACTTTTTTGTGTTATCTAAAACGTGTGTGTTTGGGAGTACCATGACGTCATATTTGACAGTTAAGCAATTTGAACTCTAAGTGTGCCTATAAATTCTAATATTATATTTGAGTTAAGAAATTGCAATAAAGTTTAAATTTGTTTAATCCATATACTCAGATAAGTCTCTGCTTACGTATGTTATATTACTGGTCCATCTGTATACAATATGTGCTCAATAGATTACACGTTGCATCGGTCACGTAATTTTTATCTTACGCATATTATTATGTTATATTATACATATAAATATAAATATCACACGTGATAACACTCCACGTGCCGTACTATAATATATTATCAGTGAGACGGTGCAATTATGTCAAGGTAATCATTACGCCAAATTTAATAGTATTTGTCAGCAAATTTGGGTTTTTATTATATGATAAGCATATTCTAATTATATAATATTTTATGATATAGATGATATTTTATAAAATTACCAGCCGCGTCTGTGGCGCAGCGGTATCCAATGAGATAGCTGTGCATGTACTTTCTGGTTTGATATCCGGGCCGGACAGACGTATTAAATTTTTTTGTCATTAAATTTTCAGTTGCTTCACGGGGTCCTGAAACTGTCCATTGGTCGGCAAACGGCCGTCTCTCATGTCTTCTCCTCCTAGTAGTGTATTACACAAATCATATTTGGTGTAAACACACGCTTATGAAAGTAAAAGTTTGTGTCATTGTTATGAATAACGCACTTTTGAACGTCAAAGTTACATTTATTGGTATAAATTTACATTATATAACTTGTTAACCTTTTTGTTCTGCTTACGACCGTTCGATCCAATATCTTAATCGGTTTAGATTTCGAGGTGGATGTAAGGATTATTGTGATTTTCGCTACGCAAAACTCATAATAAACTTGACGCAGCGCGGAGCTGACATCCTTAGGTTCTGACTGTGTTTTGAGGGCAGCTAAACTATCTGACCTTATATAATAATATCAGCCCTGTATTAAACTGTCTCACTGCTGGGCACGGGCCTCTTCTCAGTGTGAGCAGGATTAGGCTGTAATCCACCATGCTAGCCCAGTGCGGGTTGGCAGACTTCGTATATCTTCAAGAATATTATGGAGAACTCTCCGAAATGCAGATTCATAATGTTTTTCTTCACCGTTAAAGCAAGCGATAATTAGCCTCGCATCTCGAAGTTATTTGCGTATTAAAACACAAATAACTTCGAGATGCGAGGCTTGGGATAAAACTCGAGACCTCTGCGTGGCAGTCCAGCGGTCTCCGACTAGACTAACGCTGCTGACCTTAAGGTACGATATTTTTAAGGTTGTATAATTAGGTACATACCTGTAATAAGTGCCGAACCAGTTCAGTGGCACGTACAACTGGACGATATACGACGCGAACAACACGTAGTCACCGACAGTCAGTTCGTTCGTCTTCACCACCATTGAGACACAGAGCAGAGATCCGGCCAGTAAACCTGACGACACACACTCAATATTACAACACTGGTCTTCTTCTGTCCTTTAAATTCAACTACTTTACTACAAAGAGGTCTTAACGACCTGAGATACAGGCTAAAAGCCTAGTTTAAGCACCAGCCTTCCACAGCATAAATTCCAATTGTTGTAATTGTTTTAGTCATTGTAATTTCTGTGATATTGAGGTGAGAAAAGCAACCGAAATGTCGGGGAAAATGTTAACTTAAGTATAAATAGTTATGATAATTTAAATAGCTTAAATAACTGTGAATTTTAATAATATTAGTGTCAAAATTATCTAATTAAAGTTTCTTTTTTAAATAAACTTTGTGACAAAATTCGTATAAAGTAGTTTAATTTTAATGTACCTATTACATTCGCGTAACGTTAACGTAGTGGAGATATCTTGCTATCTCCTTCGGTTACCTGTATTTATATAGCGGTTACGCACGTTGTATTGTGCATCTTTTTCTGTCATTTAACAACTACCCCTCACCAGATTTGAAACTCTTGTAGCTTATTTATGCCTGAGTAGATTTAAAAAATTCTTTGTATAAGTATGGAGTTTGGGTAATGTAACTATTTGACTTAAATTGGAAAGAAAAAGAGGACTCAGCTATCCTATTTCCGTTTGCCGAGTGCCGGAGGCCCAATCCCCCTGTTTCCCCCTTCCCGCTCCTTTTCCTTCCCACTTCCTTTCCTAAAGGGTCAGCAAAACGCAAGTGATGCCACTGGTGTTGCAGGCGTCCATAGGCTACGGTGACCACTTACCATCAGGTGCTTGTTTGCCACCGTAGTCGTATAAAAATAAATCGCAGGGGAATTTACTAATACTCAAACAACAGTCACAAAGGACATCCAGACTCAGTACAACTATTTGTGAATCATATTTTTTTATCTCGTGTGTGGTTCGAACCAACAGCACTCGGTGCGGTGCCAGTGGTGAGACGATCACTTCAATCACAAACCGCACAAACCCATGCGTGTAATCTTAAGCCGTAAAATATGACTATAAATAAATAAAAATAGACTTACCGCTGCAAATGACGATATTTTGCAATGTGTTCAACATGTTCAATGTTATTAGAGATTTGAATTCTTCTTTCTGAAAAAAAATGTTAATTTTAGAACGCACTACACACAAATAAAAATAAATATTAGAACAATTAAGTTTTATGAGTTCAGATAGGCGAAAAATCGAGAAAAGTATGATAAAATCAGGCATTCTCAAGATGTGCTGTTAGCGAATAAGACTCCTCCATTCACAATATTATTCGTTTTTAATCCATTAATTTGTTATCACATCAGACTGTCAAACGCATGTCGATCGTTGGTTGGCGCCACCATTTTGGTAGATCCTGTTGATCGTGTCACAGCTGCTGTCAAAAGCCGTATTTAGCGGCAATCATTAAGTCAACCTCGATGGCGTAGTGGTTAGTGTAACCGCCTGCCACGCCTGAGGTCGCGGGTTCGATGCCCGCACAAGTCAAACATTTGTGTGCATGAACATGGATGTTTGTCTTGGTCTGGGTGTTTCTATGTATAATATGTATGAATATACAAAAAAAATATATATATGTATGTTCATCCATTGTCTAGTACCCATAGTACAGTTTGGGCTAGTTGGTGTTGTGTGGAATATGCTTTTTTTTTTAATTTTGCTCTTCAAAATGACCACACTCCGCCTGATGGTAAGCAGTCGTGTGGTCTAATATGTGGTAGAATATTATTATATTATTATCATTTTCGGATTCTATAATATAATTTCCATATCCGAATTGCAAAAACAAAGTTAAAATATTTAATATACCTGATAATTGACAATAGCTTCTCTATAGGAGGCGACTTCGTAGCTCTCAGCGCCGTAATACTTCACAGTCTCGTAGTTGAGTAGCGAGTCGACCGAGCGCGCTTTCTGTTCGTTGTCGGCGAGGTTCATGCGCCGCTGGAACTTCGTCCGCCATTCCGTCACCACTATCGTCGATACTAAAAGTACATAATATTATTAGTGTGATCATTAACAGAGGAATATAAGCGATAGCTCAATGGGGAAACCAACAGACTGCAATGCGGAGGGTCTCGGGTTCGAACCCACGTCGCGCACCTCTGACTTTCGGCATTTATATAAATTTTCGAAATTATGTGCGTATTGATTGACAATTTATCGCCTGCTCCGTGCCTCGGCGAGCACGTTAAGTCATCGGTCCCGGCTGCCATGAACATCTATGGCAGTCGTTACTGGGAAGTCAGTGCCGTTTAGTATCCTGACACTGGTCTAGCCTTAGGGTATCGTTAGCCTTCGGGTTGCGGAGATCAGGTGGCAGCGGCTCCGTGTAAAAACTGATATCCAGTCAAATCCGGTTAGACTAGAAAAGCCGACTCCAAGTGACTTGGGAATAATGAAGGCTAGGGCGAAGAAGAATTAACAGAGGAATTATAGATTGGTAAAGTCAGTAGCGCTTGAACTCTAAATATTGGTATGCCGTACTATTGTGTTCTCAATCAACAACATTGGTGCCAATTCTGTTGTCACAAAAGTCTCTTATCTTAGTTAAAAATCTCTAAATTTTAGTTTAGTCCTGTCAAACGACATTTCGTATTCTGAAATCGCTAAAAGTGACAGGACAAAACTAAATTTTAGAGATTTTTAGCTAAGATAAGAGAATTTTGTGTCAACAGAATAGGCACCATTGTATAAATTCGTTTAAAGTATTTTATGAATGGGCGTGATGACTAAAAGTAGTATTTAGTATGTCTTTTAGATTAGCAAAAAATATTGAACACGTATTTTTCTTTCGTCCCACTAACTAATAACAATGCGTTTAAATTTCGTGTTATGTCACTACAAATACAAATAGGTACAAATGTTACAAAAGCGTGCCGTCACAAGCTCCCACTTCCAAACTTTAATGCGTCATATCTTAGACGTCGTCCTAATTGGCCACGCTCGTACGGTGACACGAAGCGTTCTCGTCGTGCGATGAGTTCAAACATGCAGATTTCTGTTATGACTATTTAATGTCATGGTACAGCGACCGATTACAACGCACACATAATTATAATTAAAGAGTTATCAAAGCGTTAATACCAATCTTTCTTCAACACTAATGGGTTTTTTAAAGTTGGTCACTCTATGATTACAATCGCTACGCATTCCATCGCAAATGTAGTCAAATGTTTCTTTTGACATGGACAAATAATTGTAAAGTTTTCTTCGTTATTTCGTATCTCATTTCTGGATCTATAAAGCGTATTATGTGTACGTTTCCTTTTTTCAATGTCATTTGCATTTTTCAAAGCAATATTATCCGACAGCAAAAACTGTGCATCTCTGTAAAGAGCCATTGTTAACATGGCGCTGTTAAGTTGATGACGACGCGGCGTCATCGTGCGACGACATCGTGCGATGCGCATCGCGCGATCTATCAGGACACAGACACAGACACGCACGACAAGAACACATCGTGTCATCGTACGATCGTGGCCAATTAGGACGACGCCTTAGTATTTTTTTAGTGTTTTGTTAAACATAAATTAGTGTCCAATATTTTTTGCTAATCTAAAAGATGGACCAATTAGACTCGCTTATTTTTAACCCTGTCATTATGTCTTTCATAAAACCACTTTTTCCTGTATTTGTACTGTAAATAAATCAACATGCTTTTAACTATTTCTGCTAGGTATGACGACCAACAATTATGTTATATTAATAAAATCGAAATCTCGCTAATGTATAACGACTTATGTTATTGTCTGTACATAATATAAACTATTACTCACTTATATAAAGCACCATAGTCGAAAAGACGATAAGACCGAACCAGGCATTGAACTGCGACACGAAATACACGATGGCGACAATAATATCCACTAGCGTAGGTGTGATAGAGAACAGTATGTATGAGAGCAGGTTGTCTATGGAGTCTGTGCCTCGGTCCATGACCCGGAGGACTTCGCCCGTCTTACGAGACAAGTGCCAACGAAGAGGTAACTCGTGGAGGTGTTTGAATAATTCTAACTGAAACAAACAAGGAATTTTAAATACATATATATTACTTTTTTTTATTTTCTTTATAAAGACAACTACCACAATATGAATAAATCCTGTGTCGCGTTGGACTTTACAAACATTAAAAAACGGACACAAAGATCACCCAAACTCGGTACAATCATTTGTGAATCACACAAAATTTTGTCCCGTGTGGCATTCGAACCCACATCACTCGGAGCAGTGGCAGCGGCGAGGCGACCACTTAAGCCACTACGTCATCCGTGCAGTCAAATATGGAATGACTAGTTCTTCCCCACGGTTTCACCTACGTAAGTCCCGTTCCCGTGGGAATATCGGGATAAAAAGCCTATGTGTGAATCCAGGTCTCCAGCTATCTACATACCAAGTTTCATCGCAATTGGTCCAGTAATTTTTGCGTGAAAGAGTAACAAACATCCATACATCCATACAAACTTTCGCGTTTATAATATTAGTAAGGATGTGGATCACACAGAATTTTGTTTCGTGTGGAGATTGGACCCACAACACACAACATACTAGTATTGTCGAAGCGAGGTACTTTACCACCCTGGATTCATAACCCGCAACCATGTAGGTCACTAGCCAGTAAGCCAACAAGATCGTCAATGAAACTACAGACATATAGAAAGGTGTGACGTCATACCTGTAACTCCCTAGTAGTATATTGTTGAACTTTGATCCAGAGAAACGATCGCAAATTGTTGATGAAACCCATCCCGCCTGTGCCGCCGCCCTGCAGGAACTTGAAGAACACGTAGATCAGAACCAGGTCCCATCTGAAGAGTAGTGGAGGAATTGATATGCTGTCCACTGCAAACAAACATGTTTATTAAAATAGAATTAGGACAAAGAAACGCTGGCGCAAAGGAAGAAATTATATATTTTATTTCAATGATTCACGGATGGCGTAGTGTTTTAAGTGGTCGCCTCGTCACTGCCATTACGCCGAGTGTAGTGGGTTCGAATCCCAGACAGGACAAAAATTTGTGTGATCCACAAATGTTGTTCCGAGTCAGGGTGTCCTGTGTCCGTTGTTTGAATGTTTTTTAAGCCCCGCCAAACAGGAATTATTCCTAGCGCAGAAGATTTCTTTTAATACAATAAAAAATAAATAATGTAAGCAAATAAAATAAAATATACAACGTGTAACAGAAGGGTGTGGTCATATTTGAGGACCGTAAATTATATCTGATAAAAAACCTACGTTCCATATCCAAGGATAAAAATGATAATTTCATGTTTTTTTTTTCTTTTGACTTGATCTCTCTCTATAGCATCATCGATAGGACTAAGCCACATATTTTATCCTCTGTGAAAATTTGTGTTAATCACCCAGAGAGGGTAATAGAGACTAATTGCATGGAAAGAGACAAACAAATGAGCATTGTCTGTTTACTATTCCGTGAAAATTTATGGTCTACTCATTTTTTTTCTATAGGACTTCTCCCTCACTCGTATTAGTGATCGACACTAATCTATACTAATATTATAAAGCTAAAGAGTTTGTTTGGTTGAACGCTCTAATCTGCAGAACTACTGATTCAAATTTGAAAATTCTTTTGGTGCTGGATAGCCTATTTATGGAGGAAAGTATATAATATCACGCTACGACCCACGGTGGCGGTGCAGTAAGTATAAACGCGTGTGACACCGCGGGCATATCTAGTTGTATATAAAGAAGCAACAAGATGGGTACCTAGTGCCTGTTCTCTATTCCATGAAAAATTATGGTTATCTAATTATACATAATTATGTACTTTTATTTAAAAACATCTCTCGTACTATTTTGTATTATTTGTTAGTAAACATTATATAAAGTCGACGTCTCAGTTACCTAAATGAACTCACTCCTTAACACAGGCATTCCAGCCTATCAACTCTCACTCCACTCGCGCCTGATAGTCATGCACAAGGCCTATTAAGATTGCAGTCATAAATCGGTGCAGGAAATTGCGTTGCATGCTTGAATATTACGAAAATGCTTCAGAGTATTATGGAAATATCAATCCATTTTAGTTGTATTGGGCAATCGTCTTGTATAATGTCACATTCGTATTTATAAATTTAGTAAGAATATTACATTTTGACCGCGGCTTCGCTCGCGTTAATGTAAATTTTGTCAATAAACTTCTATTCCGTAATAGTACTTTTTCTGTAAAAATTACTCTATATTCTTTTCTGTACCCCTTACAATGTGTATGTGAAATTTAATGATGATCGATTGAGTAGTTAAGGCATGAAAACGTAACAAACAAATATTTAAATAAACAAACTCACATTCGCATTTATAATATTAGTTATTCCCCGCGGTTTCACCCGCGTAAGTCCCGGTCCCGTGGAAATATCGGGATAAGCCTATGTGTGAATCTAGATCTCAAGCTATCTACATACCAAGTTTTATGGCAATCGGTCTAGTAGTTTTTGCGTGAAAGAGTAACAAACATCCATACAAACTTTCGTGTTTATAATATTATAGTAAGGATTAGTTAGGATTACAAGACATATGCATCAGGGATTTATCAAACATTGAAATAACTTACTCAAAGAACAACCAGACTCGGTGACTTTTTGGTCCCGTGTAGGGTTCGAACCCTCGGTGCACTGGTAGTGACGAAGTAAACACTTATAACCTTCTACCATCCATGCAATCAACAGCTATACTAATATTGTTTATTTAAATTATTAACTATGTACATAATATAAACACAATTCTTTAAAACTAACTTATACCTAAAATATTATAAAACAGAAATAAAAAAGAAAACTAAATCCCTCTAATAGGTGTCATAGAATTCCTCCGCATCACATTCGACTGGTAGTGTGCCCAGAAGACTGGCAGCATTGCCACGTTGAATGGCAATGCTTATTCTTTCCACGAAAACAAATATTAATATTATACTAATATTTTAAAATATACCTATCTTCTCCCTAGCCTTTATTATTCCCAAGTCACTTGGGGTCGGCTTTTCTAGTCTAACCGGATTTGACTGGATATCAGTTTTTACACGGAGCGGCTGCCACCTGACCTCCGAAACCCGAAGGCTAAGGATACCCTAAGGCTAGACCAGTGTCAGGATATTATAGGGCACTGACTACCCAATAACGACTGCCATAGATGTTCATGGCAGCTGGGACCGACGGCTTAACGTACTCTCCGAGGCACGGAGCAGGCGATAATTGTCAATCAATACGCACATAATTTCGAAAAGTCATATATCTTCCGAAAGTCAGAGGTGCGCGACGTGGGTTCTAACCCGAAACTTCGAAATTATGTGCGTATTGATTGACAATTATCGCCAGCTCCGTGCCACGGAGAGCACGTTAAGCCGTCGGTCCCGGCTGCCATGAACATCTATGGCAGTCGTTATCGGGGAAGTCGACACAAAAGATCCCACTGGGTCGAAGTGTCGCCGGTCTGTACTGACTGGCCCCCACACAAGATAAGATAAGATAAGACCAAAATCCACCATCACGCTACGCGCCACGGGGCGGTGCAGCAATTATAAACGCAGTTACAACAGCGAGGGACAGCTAGTTCTGTGTCCGATGGGTGCCAACAATGGAATCCTATTCTAAACCTTGTCCATCCGTCCGCCTGTTTGTCAGAAGACTGCATCTCATGAACCGTAATAGGCAGCGTTACATTCTCAGATTGTGTATTTCCATTACTGCAATTTTTTTTTTCTAGGTGTGCCCGCGGTTTCTCCCGCGTTTATGGTTACTTAACCGGCCCCGTGGGTCATAGCGTGATGTTATGTAGCCTATAGCCTTTCTCTATAAATAGGCTATACAACACAAACAATTTTTTTTAATTCGAACTTGTAGTTCCTGAGATTAGCGCGTTCAACCAAAAAAACAAACAAACTCTTCAGCTTTATAATATAAGTATAGATTATAATTTTTAGAGTTAGGTATATAAATTTCCTTGCCAAGTTACACAGGTTGTTGATAAATAAAAAAGTACATAGTGTTGTATATTTTACGAAGGCACAGAACCCTTCGTGTGCGAGTCGACTGGCATTTGACCCCTATTTTTAAAGGGTACTAAATGGGTTTAATATGTCAAGTCTTGGAATGCCAGACAATTAAAAACCAATTTTGTCTGACCGCCGGTGTGCTGGTACGACTCAATAGGTTAATATGAAATAAATCCGCCTACGCATACAACCTCGTGAAATTGACTCCCTTGGCACACCAGTGAATCTTCGCTGGTTGTAGTTACAGTAGCGAGAAATTGGCTCGTTATCGTACGAAAATCACTACATATTATAAAACAAAACCCCTGCCGCGTCTGTCTGCTCGTAATAAACTCAAAAACTACTAAACGGATTTTCATGCGATTTTCACCAATAGACAGTGATTCATGAGTAAGGTTTAGGTGTATAATTTGTGAAGGATTTGTACTACCCGCGAAGCCGAGGGGTTAGTAGCTTGTAAAACGCTACAAATGTAACGAGATGGGTGTAAAAACCCAGGATTCAACCTCTTCGTCTTCATGTGACCTTTTTTATTTTTTTCTTTTCATCAGCTTTTTGTAATGTCCCACTGCTGCGCAAAAGCCTCTTCCTTGGACTTCCAAATCACTTTGTTGGTGGATATCCCCTGAACTCTTGACATTGTGCCCTCTATATCTAGGGGCTCTTTTAACCCACAGGGCCCATATTCAAACTCGACTGAGGGATGACGCCAAGGTGTCTTCACACTAAGTTACAAGTCAATCGGTCCAGTGGTTCCGGAGCTATGCCTGTCACAAACAGACAGACACACAGACCCACATAGTATTTTCATTAACCTCTTCGAAGAAGACTGAGGGCATGTACTACCACCTCGAGATAGAATTTATCTATAAGATAAAAGTCTCGCCATCTCTCTTCTTTAACCTAACATGAGTGAGACAGCATGTGATTTATCTTTCGGATAACTTTTACTTATACACCTGAAATGTCTTGCAAAAGATACTTACCAATCATTTTACTGTAGATAGGTACACAGAGGTTGACAACTCGGCCCGCGATGAGTGTGAGAATACATATGAGCACGTTTATTTGAAGCCAGGTACTCTTGCGGGGCCACAGGAACGGCAGCAGAGTTCGCAGTTTGGAGAATACATTTCTGAATGTTGACCGGTTGTCATCCTGCACACAATTAAACAGAACATTCAAAACTTACCATTATTAATTTTACAGATAGTTTACTTTTAAAAGAAACTGCTTTATTAAAATTATTGGGCAGAGAGAAACCTGTTACGCACCCTCGGACTGCATTAGAAAACTCTTCCCAATATTTTATGACATGGATTTCCGCCGAGTAACGCCTAATTCGATTCAATATGTAATAACTACTTTGACAAGTTGTATCATGATTCCTTAAGTATTTTTTTTTACGGAATGGTCCCTGTTTATGTATAGTTCTTGTATCGCAGGAGACTTCACAAACATTCAAACAACGGACACAAAAACACTCGGTCTCTGAACTGCCATTCGTGTATCTCATAATTTTTCTACCCGGGCCGGGGTTCGAACACACAACACTCGGCGCAGTGACTATGGCGAGATGATCAATTTAACCACGACACCATCCACGCAGTTTAGTCATGGACGTTATGTGCCGTCTCATTCTATACTAATATTATAAAGCTGAAGAGTATGTTTGTTTGTTTGGTTGAACGCGCTAATCTCAGGAACTACTGGTTCGAACTGAAAAATTCTTTTATTGTTGGTTTCTTCTATTTACCGAGGAAGGTTATAGGCTACATAAAATCACTCTACGACCCACGGGGGCGGCGCAGTATTCATAAACGCGGGTGAAACCGCAGGCACATCTAGTAATACATATAAATAACATTAAAAACCATGATATAATCCGTAAAAGTACGTATTTTTGATATTATAAATATTAATGTCTATATATAACAGTACTAATAGACTGTTTATATTACTAGCCTACATACAAAATAATTTTAAAATAAAATAAAAATATTAGCTTCTCACTGGAATGTAGACGTAATAATGTTTCGCCATATTATGCATTTTGGCTGAGTGAACAAATAAACAGTCTGAAACCAAAGACATACGTTTGTAATCTCTATCACTCAGGGAACTATGATACATGGCAATAAAGAAATATATTAATTACATTAATAGTATATTTATCTTAACTAATATTATAAATGCGAATGTGAGTGTGTTTGTGTCGCTTTCACGCCTTAACTACTCGACCGATCATCATGATATTTAGCATAAACATTGACAGAGATATAGAAAAGGACTTTAGGTACCTTTTATACAAAAAAAAACAATTATTCCCGAGGGATAGAAAATAGCCATAACCTACATTTACGCGAGCGCAGCCGCGAGCAAATTCTATTATACTCAAATTTTTATTTTATTTCATTGTATTATTACAAAGTAAATAAGAATGGAAATATGTGTTTGGTATAACCAAAGCTTTTTTTATTAGTTTGATTACATATATGTGTCATAACATATAGTCTTGAGAGTTTAATCTGTACATGATAACAGCAAAGATCAACTTTTAAAGTGTGGTCTTATCATTTGTATATGTTAATTACTACATCGCTCAGTATATAAGTAGTTTGTAGCGTATTCTTTTTTTATCTAGAGTAAATCAACTTAATGAAACGTGGTGTATATAACGGTAGCATTTATATTTATTTATTGCCAAATTTCATCGTTTTCAGCAACTTTTCAGACTGTTTACTAGTACTCACCCAATCAACAATAAGATAATTTTATGGCGAAATAATTAAAACTGAAGATATAATAATTAATCCAAAATCATCACAGTATAACCTGCTTTTGTTTTTTAAATATATCCTTTTCTCCTGTACTAATAATTAAATGATTTTGATATGGACATGACATCTTAACCTACATAATTCGAAAAGTCAACGACACAGGCTTATTTTGACAGTTGTTGTAAATTGTACACAAATTAAAAAGTTTCTATTGCTATAGATTTTCTGGCAAATAGGTAGCATGCTTTTATATCTATGGTTCAGCTTATATTGATAGACAAGATATAAACCATAGTTTTCAGTCGTAATTTTTGTACAAAATTATATTTGTAGATTTACGGATAATTACGTATTCGAAATTTTTTTCTGTGGAATAGCTATAAATTATTTCCTCGCTTATAAAACAATTGTTGAAAATATGCATTTCTAGGATTCATAAAAGAGTTGATGGCATCGTCTGTTGGTTTTTTTCATAATAGATGGTTAACGCAATGTTGGTCTTAAGCGCAAGCTGGGACTGCTTTTCTGCTGGGTGCGGACGAGAAATACTTGCTCGCAAGCGACAATACTTACGCTTTTCTTATATAAAACCAAATAAACACATCCACTATCTTTTATCACTAAAAAACAAGACCATATATGAAAGGTTTGCTTAGAGGATAATCTATCGTACATAGCTATCCCTTTCTTACCTTCTTCATTGAAACAAAGGTTAAAACATAAGTGGTGATAGCGCGATGAAAAGGGATTGGACTTGCTTTCAAAATTCGAGTTTAAATCCCACCCGTTATACTAACTAACAGAAGTATACGTGCATAGCTGGAGGGTTAATGGTGCCAATTCTGTTGTCACAAAATTCTCTTATCTTAGCTAAAATCTCTAAAATTAAGATTAGTCCTGTCAAACGACATTTTGTATTCTGAATTCGCAAAAAGTGACAGGACTAAAATAAATTTTAGAGATTTTTAGCTAAGATAAGAGAATTTTGTGACAACAGAATTGACACCAATAATACTACTCCGTAAAATATACCACGAATCTTGTGACACTTGCCAGGGGATGAGACAATATTGATTATATCTATACTAATATTATAAAGCTGAAGAGTTTGTTTATTTGCTTGAACGCGCTAATCTCAGGAACTACTGGTTCGAATAGAAAAATTATTTCAGTGTTGGATAGCTAATTTATCGAGGAAGGCTATAGGCTATATAACATCACGCTACAATCAATAGGAGCGGAGCAGCAATTAAAAATGTTGCAAAAACGGGAAAAATTCTCTTATATGAAACAGACGAAGTGGCGCGGGTCAGCTAATTAGTTTATAAATGATCAAATAGTGTTATAATTCTCATGGATTTGAGTATAGGTAGGTATTGTAATTAAATATATTACAATAAATCAAAGACTGTACTTTCATACACGTTATTTAAAATCATTTGTTTTTTTTTCTAGTTATGCACATTATACATAGAACGTTTGATCCGGATTTATATCGTGTTATAAGTATTATTTTAGTATTAAAAATCAAATGTAAATTTTAATTTATTCTACAAGCCTGCTCGGTACTTTGTTCGAATAAGAGGTCGCATAGAACGTCACTATTAGTGCACTTTTTTTAATAAATTATGATATATTTGTGATATTATATACCGTCATGAAATACGGAATTTGTTTAATCAATTTTTTTAATGAGCGTAATGCTAATGGTATCTGTCACAGGACCCAAGGTATATTTTACGGAGTATAGTAGATTGCATCCCAAATTGCTCATGAATCGTTATAAAAATAGTATTAAGGCATAGAATCATACCCTTGGAGGAATATTTCTGCGAGTCTCATCCTCCCCCTCAAGGAACTCGAACTGGTGCATGATACCAGGCGCCTTCATGCCAAGCACGAACATGATCATACACGAGACGTATCGTCCGACGAACAAGGCCATCTCCAGCCGATCTTGAAGACTGTTAACATAAACATTAATGCTTAACCTGTCAATGAATGCCAGTCATAATTGAAAACCTATTATCTTGACGCCGGTGTGCGTAGGTGTAAGTGTAGGTGTCAATAAGTTAAATAACAAGCAGCACAGGGTCTGTAAGTGTGCTCAGTACAGCGCAATAGACGTTTCGACTAAAATGTTGGATCTAAAATCGCAGCTGACGAAATGTGGTTATATAAAACTTTAGTGTATCCTTGCGTCAGTCTTTGTATATGAAAAATATGTGCAAAAAACGCGATATGAAAAGATGTGATATTGAGCTCTCAAAATGGGGAAACGCTAGGCGTCTCCCGCTCGGGCTGGAGAGCTCTAGTTAAAACTAAAGTTTTTAACTTTGAGGAGCGTCTGAGCTAGACTCTTGACGCCCTGTCCTGCGGCGATCAGTTACAAATATGAGAATGGTGTGCTCACATGTCCGCAATGTATACCTTCTCTCACAAGATTGGCTACAGCAGTCACTTAAAAGCATTCAACGACAATTTTCTCCAAGGAGATGAAGCAGTTTCCGTGACTGAAATCGGTCGGCAGGTGTCTTCATCATATGAATAATTTTGTAGTTTTTATTTAGTAAGGTTTTACTTGAAAATATGTTAAAACTACAGGAAATAGGTAGGACTCTAAAGTTGCAATGGATTCCGACTCACATTGGATTACATTGTAACACAGAAGCGGCCAGACAGGCTAAAATGGACTGCTCACAATAAAAAAATATTTTACCTAATTAATTTAAAAAAGTAAAGTATAAGCTGAATTGATTTAAATAAATCAACACCAGTCTCACCCACGACTTACAAATGTGAAATCGGGATAGGAAACTTGCATGTCTGATAGTTCTCCATAATGTCCACATAGACATTAAAAGTCTGCCAACCCGCACTGTGCTAGCGTGATAATCTATGGCCGAACCCTTCCCACACTGATAAGAGACTCATGCCCAGCATTGTGACATTGGCACATACAGAGCTGATATTATCATAATTGATATCGAGAAAGGTAAGTGGCCATATCTTATTATTACCTATTATTTGTTTCTCTTTCACGGGTATTTCGCTAATACGTTAGGAAAAAAGGTTCCACGGGGATATGGGTCCAATACGCAGAGGACCTTAAAGAGTTTTAATTTAAAGTGAGATGGGACACTTACCGAGACACTAGCCGCGGCAGGTGTAGAGACTATTGCTACATCTGGAATCTAATTATTCTGGTCTATGGGGACGGGTGTTTAATGGTTTGGTAAAATGCAAACTATAGTTAAAAAACGGCGACAGCCTGATAAATTGTCTCAGTACAAAGTCGGAATAGCAGACGGTGACTCGCCGACTCACCAGATGGGCCCCCTGAATAGTCGCCAAAACATACAGGTCTTAAAAGCAGCAGGGGGCAACACCGGTGTAAGCGGCTACGATTGTCGAGCGCGCCGGTTTTACCAACACGGGTCTCGTAAAAACGGAGACCCGGAGCGGGTATCCTCGTAGTTATGCCCTTGAAAATGACACTTCCACCCTTAAGCATACAGCTCTAGCAGCCTCCCTCTGACCGGCCAACCAAGGCAAGCCACAAGCTGCCCTGCGGTTTGTGCGCTTTATGTTAACCTGGTGATACATTTTTTGTTTATATCACAAGATGGTGATATTTTAAAAGCTATATTTTATTATTATTATTTATTATCTTATCTTTACTCATTTATGGTTAAAAATCAATTTATCTAGCTTATTACGCTGAAACCCAAAACACGGTACTGGATGATAGACGAAAAGAAAATACAGATGCCGTAACAGGTTACAGTCAATAAATACTTACTTTTTCAAATGCCACCACCATCCTTCCTTATTTAGGTTCAAGAACGAGAGATTCTCAGAGACGAATATCATCGCCCAGAAAACAAGCAGCACAAACCCATGTCCTCGGGGAGGGACCGAGGGTAGCAGAAACCGTCGCTCCAACACTGCTAAGTAGGCCGATAGCGGGAATACTACTAATGTTACTGACAAAGCTAATACCTGTAACAAAAAAAAACACGATTGAAAAAAGCATGGTACATCGTACGAACCTATCAGCTCAATGGCGTAAGATCCTGGTTTAGTTATATTTCAAATTAGATGCCCAGGTTGAGTAAAGTGTAGTTTGCACTTTGGTGTCAGAAATGTTTCAGTCTACTTGTTTTTTATTGTCCATACTGGCTGATAACCAATCTATCAAACTCATGTTTGTTTTTTATAAAACTATGGTGGCAACCAATCATACGGTCCACCTGATGGTAAGTGGGCACCGTAGCTTATGGACACCTGCAACACCAAAGACATCACATGCGTGTTGCTGACCCTTTAGGAAACAAGAAGGAAAATAGGAATTGGGAAGGAGCGGGAAGGGGAGGAAAGAGGGTGATTGGGCCTCCAGCGCTCACTCATCGAACAAAACACAGAAAAACAGTAGGAATACTGCTATTTCACGTTGATATTCTGTGAGAGGGTAGACCTTCCCCGGTCAAGTCGGCCCATTCATACTGAAATCAGCGAGGCTCTAATACTCGTACTAAGTTGTACCTACCACTAATCATAAACATAAGGCCTTCATGTAGGTGATGATAGTATTAGGTGAGACCTAAACATAACTTGTGGAATATAAGTGCAATACACTTCAATGCAATTACTTTAAAAATATATGGCTCATATTTCCGCTTTCATGAGGGCCTGCAAAATAGGTAGGGGACGTACCGGCTTAACGCTTAATCAACCGGTACCTGCAGTGCTTTACCTCTCATACGGTAAATTGTTTTATTTAAAAAAAGAATTCTCGCGTCATAAACAATTCCTGTGTCACCCGCGATCCGCAACTTTACAGACATTTAAACAACGGATACAGCGAGCAGCGAGACTCGGCACCTATTATTTCTGGATTACAGAACCACCAACAAAACTCGCAAAACACAACATACAGCGATTAATCAAATAAACAATAATTTAACTCCTATTTTCCGTACCGTGCTGTCGACTCCATAGAAAAATTATGTTTATGCATTTAACCCGTCGATATTTCCCTATTTATCTATAATACTACAATACAATTTAACAAAACAGCTGACAAAACACATATTTATACAAAAAAACTACACACATAGCAGAAAATATAAAATAAACAAACAATATTTACCATATATCCATAAATATATCCTCCTTTAAACAGCAGCGCTTGCAGCATGAATCGTATCACAGCCAGTACAGGTACGAATAACGTGAAGAACAGTTGTACGGCAAACAACCTTGAAGATCTCACGTCTACCACTTCTGTGGCATATCTGGAACAAAAACCTTTCATTATCATACTGCTTCTTCTGAGATTCACAGCGTGGAAAATAAAAGTGTGGTCATATCTTAAGGCTGCAATGTATATCTGATGAATAACTTATGAGGCCTATGACGGAATCAAAATTTTCAAGATTTTATTAACCTCTGAATCTTCTTCGAAGAGATTAATGAAAACACTATGTGGGTCTGTGTGTCTGTCTGTTAGTGACAGTTTGTTAGTGATAGCTCCGGAACCACTGGACCGATTGACTTGTTACTTGGTGTACAGACACCTTGGGGTCATCCCTCGATCAAGTTTCAATATGAGCTCTGTGGGTCAAAAGACCCCTGAGATATAAAGGTCACAAGGTCAGGGGATATCCACGAACAGAATGATTTGGAAGTCCTAGGAGATGCTTTTCCTCAGCAGTGGGACATTACAAAAAGATGATGGGAAAAAGCTCACATGAAGACGAAGAGGTTGAATCCTGGGTTTTTACACCCATCTCGTTTATTTATTACTAAATGTTGTCCGCGGCTTCATTGCTCGCTTAAATGTAAGTTAGGTTAGGTTAAATAAAAATAGTACTTATCCTGGATGACAATATAATTGAATAAACAACGTGTATATGAAATTTTGTGATGATCGATCTAGTCATTAAAGCGTGAAAGCGTTATATATATTAGTTAGGATTTAAATATCGCAAAAAAACGCGTTACATCACAATCAAAATATGTCGGGTCATTTTCGGGGTCACAGATACACCCGAGTAAGCTGTTAGTGTTGTTAAGTATCAACTAGAATCTATGATATTGATAAGTCGATAATAAAGAAAATGACTATTATATTGATAAGTTGATAATAAAGAAAATGCTATATCTTAGTGAATATAATCGCTATGGATTCATTTGTAGCAGTTTGCCATTGTACAGGGCTTATAACATGTGGCACCTACATATAAACACCTGTAAGTTACACACGGTATATTTTGTTTTTTTATTCTTTTATTTTTATTGCACATCAAATTAAATAAAGAGAAAAATAAAACAAAATTAAAAAGCCTTATAATATTCCTCCGCATCGTCGTCAATTGGCAACGTGCCCAGAAGACTGGCAGCATTGCCACGTTGAATGGCAATACTTATTCTTTGTGCAAAGAAAATACCAGTCCTCTGGTCACGTGAAGCGTCAATCAGCCGCTTAGCTAGGTCTCTATAAACAGACCTAACACTTGGACCCCATTGCCCCAGCGTTTTGACACCGAATGGCTGACTGTATATTATCTTTTTAAGTTCCATATATTTTAAGTCACGACGAGTCGTTTTACCAACGGACAATTTTTGACATGTTTCATAGAATATGTGTCAAAAATTGTCCGTAGGTAAAATGATTAGTTTTTGGATATTTAAACTGGCCCTTAGATGAATAAGTGCTACTGTCCGTACCTATACTTTAATGTTGCATGATATGACAATTTAAGTTATCCATTACTACTTCTATAGATATCGAATTGGGTTGTAGTTTATGTATAAGAAGATAGAATAGTGGAACGAGGTATATAAAGTAAATGTTCAAAACATATGTTAATATTGTTCGGATGGTGGCATAAAAATAAAGATCATATAGGAGCTTAAGTATCAGTTCTTTGTTAGAATAAGAATTACTGTAACAGCTACTGGATGTCCAAGTTAATAGGTAGTCTAATTGTAGCAGAATCCACTATTGGTCATTATTTGGCTACGACACGAATGAACTCGTCCGGACAATGGCTGGATTTTAGTGAGAAACCGTTGGAGTTCCTGGAGAACCTCTAGCTATTCGATGTTATGTGCATATTAAATAGTTAATTATATCGCTTGAACGGCGAAGGAAAACATCGGGCGGAGACCTGCATATCTAAGAGTTCACCATGATATTCACGAAGCTATTGTGAATATTTGCCAACCAGCACTGGGCTAGCTTGATGGATTTAGGCATAACACTTCTCGAACTGAAAAGAGGGCCGTACCTAACAAGGGGCAATACACTGAACGATTATTACTATAACAAGGGTCTGAAACCCAGGTTTGTATAAAAAGTGACATGCGTAATTTATTTTCTTATTAAGGCTAACAATTATTTTGTTCCTTCAGTTCTTTCAGGGTCTCTATACATCTCCAAACTTTCAAATGTGGTCCTGGTCCGACTTAGTACCTACCTCTTTGAACCATCGCTTTAACCGATTATTGACTATTTTTGTCTGGTAAGTCAGATTGCCGGAAGCCCGTATGGCAAGAATCGTACCTCTGTGCGTCATATATTGCATAATTTTCTAAACTATGCTATTGGAAATTTATACGGTACCTAGATATCAATTTACGTATCGTGTATAATAGGACTGCCTCTTCGGGCATGACCTAACGATCGCACACTTATAATCATAATATTTTCATAAAGTCGTAAGTAGTCAGGTTCGATTTCTCGATCGGGTGGTGTTATTGGATTTTATGGTAGGATATTTTAGGTCGCAACATGGAGTCGGGAAATGTACCCGTTAGATGCTAATAGGAGTCTATTAACGAGAGAGTCTATACGAGATGGAAGAGTGTCGTTCATAACCATACATAGCTGGCGAAATGTGGAAGTAATATCATTGATCACCCTTCGGGGATACAAACGCGTCGGCTTATATAGGTTAAGTAAGTGACATAAAGAAAAAAATTACTTGGTTGGATTAGGTACACCTCTACGTAAACATAACTAAGGCTTCTTCGAAGCAACTTAAAATCGTATAACATACTAAATGAACAGCTCTTTATAGATTAGTTTTTTATAAATAATAATGGCCGTTTTACACGAGACAAGTTTCTTGCAAGTGACATGCGATCCCTTTTTCCGCAAAGGTAAATAAACTAAGATAGCACGGAATTTGCTTTAAAAAACATATCGTCTCGTTCATATTGGCTTTAAAGGTAGCAAACTGACTTACGACCTCTCTATTTGATAAGCAGTTACCTAGCATCGCTTGCAAAGTTAACCAAACGCTGGTAACCTTAAAGAAAAGGAATTAAAACGTGAGAACATCGTGAGGATGGGACAGATAGTAAGTATGTGACACTCGAAACTATTATCGGGCAAATGCAAAAACATTGCTACTATTCTCTTGACTTGCACTGTTACGTTTTTGCAGCATCTATGAACCGATGTTGAACAAATGTGGTAGGTATGTAAAAAGATTATTAGGCTATATAGCATTAAAATAAGCAAATTAAGTCGCAATACTAAATAGTTAGTAAATACTGACTAGGCCTTGAAGCATACTTAAATTATAATAATTACATACAACTTTTATACGTGGGTTTCTCCGCGGCTTTAGATATATAAATTACAATATCGCCGGTTCTATTGAACAAGGGCTTTACAACTATATCTGAAACTTAAAGGTGTCTTTGAATGCGCGAGAATGAGACAACGTATTACAGATTGTATAGCTTTGTCTCTTTCTACCGCATGCATTGAAAATGCCTTAAGAGATAGTAGTGCGACGCCAGAACTGAAAGAAACGCGGCTTAAATTTAAGTTGGATTACAAGGTTACTGTGTATATTATATTTAAATCCATACAGTTTTTGCTTGAAGCGCCAGTACAAACAAAGAGATTGAAAAATTTATAACAACTCTTCTTTTGGGTTCAGATCACACTCAATACTTGTTACTAATTCGTTTAAAAATACTTCCTATGTAGACACAGTTTAAATAATTTTAAAATAGTATAAATTAATACAAATTTATATTTTAGTAAGCAACAGTTAACATCTATATTATGTGCTTATTTATTGTCTTTGTTTTAATGTACTCGACGGCTAAACCAGGAAACAAAAACACGAATAATAATCATATTATTAGATAAACCAGTTTGAATTTAATGTTAGTTCATATTATTATTTATATATTATAGGAAACGAAAAGCCTATTAATGTTATTGTTGAGAGGGAATTTGCGTACTTTTCTTTTATTATATGAGTATTTGCAGTCAAAGATTTGCTAGTAGATAAGTTGTTTGGAGAAATCATAGAGAAATTAAGAATCTGTACATTCTCAGAGTAGGTAGATACCTTTTATTTGAATGGAAGAAGAAGAAGAAAATATTTAATAAAAGTGTTATGAATTCGATCTCCACCAAAATTTATTGCGATCTGCAAATAGTTGTTCCGAGTCTGGGTATATCTGTGTCTGTTATCGAATGTTTGCTTTACCCACGACACAGGAATTATTTCTAGAGAAGGACATGTCTTGAAAAAATTGTCATCTAAAATGGGTTAAAGTATTATTAAAGAATTTTTTCCATCCAATCCATAGTATTCTTAGTATGAATTACATTAATTCATATTCTTATGCCTATATCCCCGAACGGATACACAGAGAAGCATTATAAACCCACATTTTCTTAGCTATGTTTTTTGGTTATTCCCGTGTACCGGGTACAGTTACAGACTACGTATTGCTACTAAAAATTTCTTGATAGGAAAACTTAAATTAATATTCTGCTCGACCCCAGATTCCGACCCCGAAAACGCAACTTCATACACAGCAGTCGCATAAACCACTGCACAACCAAAGTAGTATAAATTAATTCTAATTTTATACATTTGGGACAGTTTTTTTATTTTATTTATCATTATTGCCTGTCAAAATGACTACACTCCGTCTGATGGTAAGCAGTCGTGTAGGTGCCAAACGAAACCCTCCTCACCACGTTCTCACGTGAAGTGGTGTGATGGCCTAAGTTGCTTTTCCACGCTCCGCTTAAAGGACCCATGATCGAGGGGAGAAAGATATGCGTGAAACGGTTGCGAAACCTAAGTTTTATTAAATCGCCAAAAATAAGAGGAGCCAATCTTCTTAATACGCGTTCTAATCGGCTCTACCGTGTAACCTAAGCCCAGCACGTGTTGTTCTGGATAGGGAAGGAGAGGATGAAATAACCTACGTAAAAGTAAATATGATTATTACTGAACCGAATCAGTAATTATTGTTTTGTCAACTGTTAGTTGCAAAACCCATAATAATTTCATTGAACTATTCTGATCTTAAGTTTGAGTCAAGGAATCCATTTATAAGCATAATTACCGGTCTGCTCGTTGATATCGAACTTTAAGATAGCCAACGGACATGATAAGCTATCGATCCCGCGTTGTATTTAATTTTATAAGGTATCGTTCAATGAACTATAGGATCGGATAATTAGGTTATGCTTGGTAATTGATTTGATATTGGATACGACTCGATTTATTGCTACGGTACTGTTCCAATTTTTACAGACAGTAGTTTTATTGATTTTTATAGACATGGTAGTTTCAAATACAGCACGCTATTATTCATTTTGTTATAGACTGACGGTTTTATTAAAAAGAAAATACATTTTCAAATATTATTTAAAAAAGAAAATGTATACTTTGTAACGTTTTAGTTAGTCTAACCCGCTTTAGAGGCGTGGTTGACCTGGGAATGAAATAAGTGGAGATAATTAAAAATTATACTACACAATTTAAAGGTGTATTTCAAATAACAATTTGTACAGATAAAACATAACTCCTAAGCAATCCCCTTCCCCTTCCGCTGTGCTGTCGTGACAAAATGAAGTGGTCTTTCTATTGAGACGATGCGACGTAGCGAGCCTTCTAAGAACCACAACCTGATCTTCTGCTTAACGTCTAGTCTAATATTATATTATCTAATTCTGTTTTATCTGTACAAGTTGTTATCTGGAAAACAAACTGTGTAGTATAATTTTTAATTATCTCTACTTAATTCATTCCCAGGTCAACCACGCCTCTAAAGCGGGTTAGACTAACTAAAACGTTACAACTTACTTTTTTATATTTTTCGTTTGATTGATTTTCTTATACTTTGATTGTTTTTATTAACATTTAATTTTATAACTGATATATTTTTAATATTTAACTTATACATATAATATTCTGTTTAAAGAAAAATAGTAGCTACTATTTTTCATTATCTGTGCTCATCCGTAATCGGATTCCGAATTACCATCTTTATTATTATTTACGATTTATTTTCTGAATAAATAAATAACGAATTGTTTGCGAATATGTATGTAATATCTGTGTTTCGTATTCCAACTATTTTTGTGTCACATAGGTACGTCTTTGTGTCCGTTGTTTAAATGTTTGTTTTACCCGCGACACACGAATTAGGTCAACTGCGAGAGTTGCCAAAGCTTTTTTTATACTTATAAGAAAATATAAAAATACAAGCTTTTCCTTGCGATTTCGCTTGCGCAAATGTTGATTGGCTTAGATTAGGTTTGGGTCAGTACTTCTTCTGGATGAAAAGTGTTCTATGTCCTATTCTGTACCCCGACAACTTGTATGTAAAACTTTATGTTGATCGGTCAAGTAATTAAGGCATCAAAGCGTAACAAACAAACAAACTCACATTCGCATTTATAATATTAGTAAGGATAACAACGCCATATATAGTGAACTGGACTATGATTTTATACGGTAAATATCCAACAAACGTTCAAAGGGTTCTACTGGCAGTACAAGTTTTACGAAAACTATACCTATAGACAAAAAAATATTACCAAACACTTTAGATGTTATCAAATTTACATAATAACAGTAGGTACTTGGAATAGGTCACAGCTGAATATTTATTTTCTTGTAAATGTGTTTAATGTATGCTAATAGTATATAACCGTAGGTATGTAAATTATTATCAAATAAATATGCATAATAATGTTAAAATGTTACTGCCACGGTTAAGATGCATCATATGAACAGACCCAGAGGTTTGGAAAATCACTATTTTGGATAAAATCATTTATTATCATCACCATTGAAATTTATGGTGCAGAGTTCCCATAGTATTTATCAAGCTTAGTCTTAGTTTGAGTGATGTTTTCCCGGAAAAAATTATTCTTAATGAGCACACGAAATTCTCTTTTTCCATTGTCTCCGCACATCATGCGGTAGTCTGCTATCAATGGCTGTGAAACACAACTAAATGACGCAGCTTGTTTAAATTTTACCAGGAGTCAACTGTAAGATGCCTGTTGACAGGAGCAGTATTGCCATTACAGTTAAGGAGCGGGCAATTCATAAAGTCACGGATATATTGACCCGCCTTAGCAGATAGCTTTCTCTCGTTCACGAAACTGTAATAACGCCCAATCCTTGAAGACATGTTGGTACGGTTCCTAGGTTTTTGGGATGTAAGTAATATGCTGTGTAGCATTGCTAATATATAAAAGCTACACTACATTCATTTTTTTACTTAATTATGATATTATTTACCTTCTATTATAATAATAATCTGAAAACCTTAACCTTTATGCTGTGGTTTGTATTTTTCCTGAGGTCATCAATGCGCCCTTATATGGCCAGCGATCGTATGAGGAAAATTGTATATGAATAAGCTATCTGGCTGGTGCCCTACACTTTATGTATAGGGCGCGCGCCAGGCGCTCGCATCCTTGCGATCAATGTCGATCATAACATGACATAATTCCGATTTTACGATCTAAGGTCTTATTATCTACTCATACTTTTTTTTTCAGTGACTGTCCTGGCATTCGCTGGGATTAATAATCACTAGGAAGAAAAAGAAGACTTATTTCTTTTTTTATGAACCATTTGTTTTGTTACACTGCTGCGCAATTTCACGGCCTTATTACCTATACTATATTTTTCAATAGATTCTTGTTATGTCCACTGCTGGGCAAAAGCCTCTTCCTTGTATTTCCAAATCACACTATTCAAATATATACTAATATTACAATGAGGAAAGATTTATTTTGGTACATTTACTTGTAATAAATAAACTCAGACTACAGACCGATTAAAAAAATTGTTTGGCATTAAAAGCTACTTTATATGGAAGTAACATAGACTATATTGGAGGAAACTGAAAGTCTTCTACATATCCCCTCATAATTGAGTTCCCCTGAAAATATTTACTACTCCACATTCACACTTACCACACTGCTAACAGATCTAAAGCCTCCTAATTAGAATCTGATCCCAAGATAATCTCATTGTCGTAGGGTTAGCACATACAGACAAATACATGCATCCACTTACACACACACACACACACGCACACACACACACACACACACACACACACACACACACACACACACACACACACACACACATAAACACACACACACATAAACACACACACACATAAACACACACACACATAAACACACACACACATAAACACACACACACATAAACACACACACACATAAACACACACACACATAAACACACACACACATAAACACACACACACAACATACATCATACAGTACTAATTTCGTAACCACTCACACTAATATCACATAACCTCATACCAAAATCACCTAATCTGTCATACAGGTGCATCCTAGTACAGATACCAGTCTCTCACGCAGATTCACTTTATAAGAATTGTTAATCTTAGCCTAAGTTCTATATTGTTTTTTTTTTTCTGTAACTTTCTGTGTGAGAGAGGAAATAAATGCTTATTATTATTATATTATATTATTATATTACATCATGCTACGAGCTATGGCAACGAAGCATTAATAATATACCTATATTATTATTATTCACATTTACGATTTATTGTCTGATGTTGTGTCTATTGAATAAATGAATAACTAATTGTTTGCGAATATGACATAGAGCTTTAGTTTATCATCGATTTCGTCTACGATTGAGTGCAATCATCTATGTTTCGTGTTCCAACTATTTTTGTGTCACATAGGTACGTCTTTGTGTCCGTTGTTTAAATGTTTGTTTTACCCGCGACACACGAATTAAGTCAACTGCGGGAGTTGCCAAAGCTTTTTTTTATACTTATGAGAAAATATAAAAAACAAGCTTTTGCTTGCGACTTCGCTCGCATATATGTAGATTAGCTTAGATTAGGTTTGGATCAGTACTTCTTCTAAGTGCTCTATGTGAGTGCTAATATTCCGTAATTTTAGGAGCAACACGGAGTCTGATACTCTTGGTAGGTAATAATAGGCTAGCTTCTTCAATAAATGTGGGTTAAATACAGGTATTTGGCAAGCCATGCTAGCTATATCCATACTAATATTATAAAGCTCAAGAATTAGTTTGTTTTTTTGGTTGAAATATCACGAACTACTGGTTCGAATTGAAAAATTATTTTAGTGTTGGATAGCCCATTTATCGACTAATAGGAATGGAGCAACAATAGAAATATTGCAAATACGGGTCAAAATTCTCTTATGCGACGTAGACGAAGCTGCGCGGGTCAGCAGGTATATAATATACCTAGCATAGCTTGCCAAATACCTCTATTAAGCTAACTATGTTAATCCGTAGAGGTTACAACACGAGTTTTAATATATGATTACGTTCTATATAAAAAAATATTAGGTAATAACCGCATAGATAACGTTGCCTAGATTCATTTTCCTCCTAATTCTTTCCATATTTACCTTCCCGTGAACATAGTGAATGTATAAATGTACAATTACATTATATTGGTCTAAATTTAACTGCTGACAAATATACAGTGTGAGTTTTCATAAAGTGCACATATGAAAATGAGCGAAACTAGACATCATTTTATCCCTAGGAAAAAAATTCTACGAACATCTTCTACGAACATCTTGAAAGTTACGAGCAGGTGGTACTGGTCGTCTCGTTGGAAACGTAGCTAAATAAGTTGTACGAGCACCTCTTGCACTTCCATTACACAGTCCATAATAAAAAAGGCATATCGGCGATATGCGCCAGAGGAAAATCACTCAAACGGGGCATCACAAAACAAGTAGCAGCGGCGAATGATTCGGAGCGACTGATTCTTTCTGTAGACCTGGCCCGCAATTTATCCCTTACCCTGCACCTCAATCCCACCCCAAACTACCTGAGATAGATAATGCAATGTTCAAACAAATATGCACGTGGTGGCGGCAAGGTCTTTGTTTAGTTAGCCCTTCATAAAAACTGTTTTGTTTGGGATACAGGTGTGGTTTTTATGTTGTTTTAAAGCTTATTAGATACAGATTAACGTCAATTAATAAAAACTAGGGCAATGTGGACGTTTTCTTGAGTTGTTTATAAAAACATTATACGAAACTCAGTTTTGGTTTAAAATGTTCCTTATATTTATGCCACCGGTATTTTTTTGGGTGTGAATAGTATACCGTCGTTATTGTCTACACATTGCGTATTATTACTGTTTTTGATTCAACACGATTAACCACCTGGTTCAAAAGTTACAAGGTTTTCTTGGTACAAGGTCCATAACTACTAAAGTAAAATATAAATAGGTATAAATCGAAGAATTTCCTTTTTTTTTTCCTAGCGATAAAATGATGTCTAGTTTCACTCATTTTCATATGTGCACTTTATCAAAACTCACACTGTATAAAAAAACATTTAAGTTTTAGCTTTCTGTTCCCTTTCTTCATATAATTTGACAACATAGATGGCGTAGTGGTTTAAATGGTCGCCTCGTCACTGCCACTGCACCGAGTGTTGTGTATTCGAATCCCACACGAGACAAAAAATTGTGTAATCCGCAAATGGTTGTGCCGAGTCTGGGTGTTCTTTGAGTTCGTGTTTTGAATGTTTGTAAAGTCCCCGCGACACAGGAATTATTCCTAGTGCGAAAGTTGTCTTTTTAAAAGAGAAAAAAAAAAATATCTTTTACTTTGCTAACGCGCAATATATGTATATATTATGTCGTATTTAAAACCATTGGTAGCGAAATGTGGCTGTAATATTATTACTATATTAAACGAGATGAGTGTACCAACAATCACTTGAATACAAACTTGCTGCTAGAACCATTAGGATCCAACCGCTTTACATTCTTAAAAACTACTTGATTTTCTATCGAACAGGTATAATAAAATCTAGACAAACCTGATCAACGAGATGGGTGTAAAAACCCAGGATTCAACCTCTTCGTCTGCAAGTGAATTTTTTTCCTCATCTTTTTGTGATTTTTCACTATTGGGCAAAAGCTCTCCCTTGGACTTCCAAATCATTCTTTTGGTGGATATCCTCTGACGTTATGACCTTGTGACTCCTAGATCTCGCGGGTCTTTTGACCCACAGGGCCCATATTCAAACTCGATCGAGGGATGATACTAAGGTGTCTGCACACCAGTTACAAGTTAATCGGTCCCGTGGTTCCGGAGCCATGCCTGTCACTAACAAACTGTCACTAACAGATAGACACACAGACCCACATAGTGTTTTCATTAACTTCTTCGAAGAAGACTTACGAGGTTAATAAAATGTTGAAAATTTTGATCCCCTCATAGGCCTTCATAAGTTATTCATCAGATATACATAACAGCCTTAAAATATGACCACACTTTTATTTTCCACGCTGTATATCTCAGAAGAAGCAGTATGATAATAAAAGGTTTTTGTTCCAGATATGACTCAAAGGTTAATAACAATTCGTCGTAATAAAGCTTCTAGGAATTATAAACGTGAGACTATCATTATATTCGACAACACTTGATGCGGTGGCAGTTGCCACATAAACCACTAGCCTAGCCGAAGAGTCACTGATATGAATGAAAGCAGAATAATGCTTACTAGCGGTCGCCTAGTGGTCAAAATTCGACCAAAATACCTAAACTTGCTACTTTTTCTTTTTCTTTATTACATATAAATAAGATATAGGTAACCAGTAAGTAGGAAGTGTACGACGTCAGACGAACAATGCCGAAATACTACGAACGCGATTTGACTGCGTGTGTCAAATGCATGGTTGTGTGTGCGTGTAGTGTTTTTTTCATTAATTTAATGTATTTCTAATGCATATTTTATAAAAATATTAGAATTTGCCCCCCTTTCTACGTATAAACTTTAACTGTGCCAAATTTCATATTCCTCCGTCCGCGCAATTGTCTGAAAAAGCGGTACAAAGTTTTTGCTTCACGTATTAATACCACATCAATGGAATAACAACAATACCACATCAATGGATATCCTAACTCAATATTATAAATGTAAATGGAAGTTTGTTTATGTTTTCACGCTTTAACTACTGGACCGATCATGATGAAATTTTGCATACACGTTGTCAGGGGTATAGGAAAGGACATATGGTATCTTCCATCCAGAAGAAAATATTGTTACTAACCTAATCTACATTTACGCGAGCGAAGCTGCTGGCAAAATCTAGTATTAAATAACTATTTATCGAAATATATCGCTTTCGAGGAAATATAGACATGACACTATCTGTGTATTTGATTTAATTAAAAAAGACAACTTCTATATTAGGAATGAACCAGTTTCGCAGGGGACTTTACAAATATTTAAACAACGGATACACATAACACACGGACTCAGAAGCACAATTTCGTGGATTTCACAAATTGTTGATGTTCTCTTATGGGGTTCGAACCTACAATACCTAACGTGGTTGCAAGGCTTAAACTTAAACCACTAGACCCTCCGTCAAGTCAATGATATGTATGTAAGCAGAATTATGCTTATAATACCTCAACTACAATACCACATCAGTGGTAATCCCTCCTATAAATGCGAAAGTAACTCTGTCTGTCTGTTACGCTTTCACGCCTAAACCACTCAACCGATTTTGATTAAATTTGGTACAGAGATAGAGTAGACCTTAGGAAAGGACATAGGCTATCTTTTGTTGTAAAAATGGTCATGAAGGGGTTGAAATAAGGGATGAAAGTTTGTATAGAAATTCATCATTATCGCACCTAAACCACTGAACCGATTTTGATAAAATTTAGTACAGAGATAGACTTGACCTTAGGAAAGGATATGAGTAATCTTTTGTTGTATAAAAGGACATGAAGGGGTTGAAGTAAAGGTTGAAAGTTTGTATGGAAATTCGTCATTATCGCGCCTAAACAACAACCATTTTGATGAAATTAGGTACATAGATAGACTAGTCCTTCGGAAAATAAGTTATTGGTTACCTTTTGTTGTAAAAGAGGGCAAGAAGGGGTTGAAATAAGTGATGAAAGTTTGTATAGAAATTCGTCATTATCGAAGATAACACCATGCAACTTTATATTTAGGCACTTAATAAGAAGTAAATAAGTAAACATTTGTTCCAGCTATGTATTTTGAAATTTTGACCTCTTTCTTCTTTTTTTATGACCTATTTACCTATTTCGACCTACATGGATATGAAATAGGCGACGAAAGTTCGTATGGAAGCCCAAACAAGTTTGTCTATTTTTACAATACGTAAATTTATTGCAAACGTTGTATAATTAGTAAACAAAATCGTCTTAATATATACATGTCACGCGAGCGCGTCATACATAATGAATGATGCGCCGACTTTGTTTTAATTCTTCGTATTCCGATAACGCCGAGCAATTTGCCATTTCAGTTTATAAGTGTGCAGATTTCCCTTAAAGCAGCGTTTTCGATTATAATAAACAAAACTGTTTTCCATGGACAACTCTATGTGGCGTGCTCACGAGTATCAAACCCGCAAAATCTTTATGTTCTAGCAAAGGGTAGCAAACAAAAATCCTTAGTTTATAAAAATGTATTAAAATAAGCTATTTGCAGTAAACCAAAGCATTTATAAGTGTACTTGTAATATAGTTTGCTTGAAAATAAAAAATGCTGCCCAAAGTAAATATTCCACGCGGATGAAGTCGCGAGCAAAAGCTAGTACCTATAATAAATACGAATGTAAGTTTATTTGTTTGTTTGTTACGCTTTTGCGTCTTAACTGTTTGACCGATCATCATGAAAGTTCGCATACACGTTGTCAGGGGCACAGGAAAGGACATAGAGTACCTTCCATCCAGAAACAAGTACTGTTCCCAAGAGCCAGAAATTTATTGACACAATCTACATTAACGCGAGCGAAACTGCAGGCAAAGTCTATTATGAATACTATTAACAATTATTACTACAATAAACGATATAAAACAACGGATCAGTATTTAGGTTAAGCTGATAAAACCTAAATGAATATGTCACTGTCAACAATATCTTTGACATTTTGATCTCGACCGATTAATAAGGAAATTGATTAATAATATCAGCCCCGTATATAAATTGTCCCACTGCTGTGCATGGGCCTCTTCCGAGTGTGAGAAGGCTTAGGCCATTGTCCACCACGCTGCCCCAATGTGCTGTCAGACTTCACATATATTCGAGAACATTATGGCGAAATCGCAGACATGCAGTTTGCCTTACGGTGTTTTCCTTTGGCGTTAAAGCACGTGGTAACTAAATATTTAATACACACAGAATTATGAAAAGTTGGAGGTGCGTGGCTTGGGATCGAACTCGAGACCTCTGCGTGGCAGTCCAACGGTCTCCCGCTAGGTTATCGCAGCTGTTTAGTAAATAGGCATGTCGACAGGGTTAAAAAAAGGTGATACGAATTAGTCCATCTTTTAGATTACCAAAAAATATTTGACACCTATTTTTTGTTTTAACAAAACATGAAATATTTACTAAGATATAACGCATTAAAGTTCGGGAGTGTGGGCTTGTGACGTCACTGTCCTATAAAATTTGTACCGACAAGTGACGTAACACGAAATTTAAACCCGTTGTATCTTAGTTATTATTAGTTTATGTGACAAAAGAAAAATACGTGTACATTATTTTTTGCTTGTCTTAAAGACGGACTAATATCTTTTTTTTAGTCTACATGCCTATTACGACTGCACGGATGGTGTAGTCGTCTAAGTGGTCGCCTCGCCACTGCCACTGCGCCGAGTGTTGTGGGTTCGATCTCCACACGGGACACAACGTTGTGTGATCCACAAATCGTTCTTCCGTTCCGACTTTGGGTGTTCTTTATGTCCGTTGTTTGAATGTAATGCGGTAGTTATCTTTTAAAAATAATTGATTATTTGGTGTTAATGAACCGAATTTTCAAAATGATTTTGCCGAACTGAAAAGCGTCTACTGTCCTATAAAATTTGTACCGACAAGTGACGTAACACGAAATTTAAACCCGTTGTATCTTAGTTATTATTAGTTTATGTGACAAAAGAAAAATACGTGTACATTATTTTTTGCTTGTCTTAAAGACGGACTAATATCTTTTTTTTAGTCTACATGCCTATTACGACTGCACGGATGGTGTAGTCGTCTAAGTGGTCGCCTCGCCACTGCCACTGCGCCGAGTGTTGTGGGTTCGATCTCCACACGGGACACAACGTTGTGTGATCCACAAATCGTTCTTCCGTTCCGACTTTGGGTGTTCTTTATGTCCGTTGTTTGAATGTAATGCGGTAGTTATCTTTTAAAAATAATTGATTATTTGGTGTTAATGAACCGAATTTTCAAAATGATTTTGCCGAACTGAAAAGCGTGGTGCCAGCCCAATGAGTAGGGCTGGTCAAACTTGCGATCGAGAGGTTCCGTTCGTTCTCCATCTCTTGTACTACAGATGTGAGTCCACTCGTAACACAAGCGCACTCCTAGTTTAGCTAGAGGCATAAGTAATTGTTAGAAGCAATTGCGTAAATTTACACTTAGTCTAGGTCGGACAATGTTTTCAGTACAAGTTCAAGGCTGTTTAGTCGGTAGGACCCGGGATTTTACATATTTACCCGAATGAGTACGATCTGTCCTCTCCGCTTCGCTTTTCCGCGGAGAGCGATGCGTAAATGCATTCCCTTAAGATAAAAATAAAACGGTCGAACAATGTGTTATTGTACTGGGTGTTGCTTAGTATAGTGAAATCCTCTCAGGGGGTGATTTTACTTATTATTATGAACAACTTTTGTTTCGGAAAATTGCCGCAATCGCGAAAAAAGAAACAGCTGTTCCATACAAAATTGGACTTGACCTCGACAAAATGTATGGAACAGCGCGATTTCGGCAATGTAATATTTGTTTGAAAAAGTTCTCAGTAGCAGCAAACCTGGCAATGTGCCAGGTAGGTGGCAATAGGTTCATCCGCTGATAAGTGAGGCCAAAAACCACTGCTGATAAAATATTTGAATCTGATACACCTGGTGACTATGACGTCGAAATTGCTAATAATCTTATTAGAAATTATCGTTTTGGGAATCGATTCTAGGACCTGTCGATTCCGAATTAGATTAATTTACGACCGACACTTTACATTTTGCCGTAAATAGCTTTAAGATATAATACTGATAAAAATCTTTTATCATTTTATGACGTCGCAGCTCATGGAAATTATGACATCCCTACTAATATTATAAATGCAACTGTGAGTTTGTTTGTTTGTTATGCTAGCACGCCTCGACTATTCGACCGAAAGTCATAAAACTTCGCCTTTGGTAGGGTACCTTTAATCCAGAAAATAGTACTGTTCCGGATAGAAAATTGACATAACCTACATTTACGTGGGCGACGCACAGTGTTATTTTATGCCCAAAAAATTACAAAACCCTGGGCAAATACTTTTTTTTTTAAATCCCAAAGTTTTTGTGACCTCGACTGAAAAAAAGATGGAAAACTTTTCTGTTAAAAATTATATGAGGTAGAATTTTTGTTCAACCGCGTGGGTGTAGAGACCAGTCTAAAGAATATTAATCAGCTTTTCTTTCTTTGAAAACTGATGTGGTAACGAAGTAATTTTGCGTTTTCTTATTTTTAGTTTTTACATTTTCTTTTTTCTAAGTCGAAGTAGAAGCTCTGACTGACCTAGTAACATTTTTGATTATCTGTTTTATCAACCCTGATAATTTTAGGTTCTAACAGTGCCGCAAAACGGATATATAAATTAATAAATTTGTCATTTAGGGTTGTCACCCGAAGTGAACTTCGATTAAATCGAATTGTAATTTTTTAAAATTCCAATGTAGAGTTACTTGTAGCGCGGAAAGGGGTCTACCCTCGTAAGGCTTTTTCCAAAACCCCGCGTTAATACAAGCAACTTGGAGGGACGGAGGTGAGGCACCATGGAGCCGTTCAAGACCCATGGTGCACTTTTGCCTCTGCAGGGGCATACCCAACCTGCTGGGGAATGTCCTTCTGGGCCCCGACCGGAGGACTTAATGCAAGGGGGGCATGAGGGAGCCGACCCTCATGCTGGTACACGAGTGGCAAGCGATGCAGAGGACTGCGCCTCTGCTGGTACTTCTCAACCTCCGGAAGTAGACGCAAGTAGGCAAGGAGAACTAACTCGCTTGCATTTATACGAGTGTTTTTCCTTAGCAAGCAAAAAAATACGTAGAACAGGGTCGCCAGAAGATCTCACTTTTGGTCAATTATTTGATATAGTAAATAGAGAAATTGGTCACAAATTAAAACCATTGATATCGAGTGACAAAAACCGGCTCATGGAATCAATAAGTGCTTTCCTAAGCAGAACTATGCTACTATACTATATACTACTATACTAAATTATTCAAGGAGTACAAGAGCAACAAGCTGTCATTCAGAAAAAAATACATAGTTCATTTGGAAAAATCTTTTCTTGCTGATATTCCTGATGATTTAAAGATACCTGACAGTATTGATGACGAAGATGAAAATCCCACCATTTATACACAAATAAGTGAATCTTGAAGAGAATATACTTTAACTGATGATTTAAGTCGTGCAAGTACTAGTACAGAAGAATATCCCACTTCTGTTTCTAAGTTATGCACTGATACTAAGAGTTTGGGGTATAGACAGGAACTTCGATCTAGAAAAAGTGTCATCGAAACAATTCAAAATGAGCCACAAGATAGAATCCTTAAAGCTTTTATTTCTACTGTATCTCCTGCAAACAATTTGACCTCTAAAGCTAGCAAGGATTTAGAAAAAGTAATTACAAAATGTCTCTAATCTCATACAGGACATTCAAAGGTTTTTAAAAAAATAAGTACACAATTGAAGCCATATACACCAGAAGAAGCTTTGGAGGTACTCATTAGCATTAGATATAGTGTACAGACCTACAAAGATTGACAACAAGATTTAAAAAATTGAGGTTTCCCGGTTTATCCGTCATACGTCAAAGTTCTTATTGCAAGAAAAACATGCTATCTGTAATATATTTGGGTTTACCCACATAAGAAACTTAGTAAGTAAGATCACGTATAAATAAGCCTACATCATTGTAACCGTTCAGTTCGCAATATACGCTCGCTACAAGTGGACGTCCTTTTATTTATTACTCCCGACACTTCAGTGGCGACGAGGATCACTATTTGTGCGTTATAATAATCATCGAAGTTCGTTTGCTATTATTCGAGGAAAATGTCGGTCGGCAAAGTCGGAAAGATTCGCGAGTTTGATGTGAAGTCAGGCAACTGGACTTTGTACGAGGAGCGGTTGCAGATGTACTTCAAGGTCAATAAGGTCGAGAAGGACATGTGGCTGCCGATGCTGATCACGGGCGTGGGTGATGAGACGTACGAATTGCTGAGCACACTGTGCAATCCAAGGAAACCAGTGGATATAACGTACGAACAGGCCGTTACAATTTTGAAAAATCACTTACAACCGAAACCTGCGGTCATGGCGGAACGGTATCGGTTCAGACAAAGAAGACAGAAAGACGATGAAAGTGTAACACAATATCTGACCGAGTTAAAGAAACTCTCGAAAACTTGTGAGTTTGGTGCAAATTTGGAGGAGAATTTGCGTGACCAGTTCGTATGCGGGGTGAGGAGTGACGTCATCAGGCAAAGGTTGTTTGCGGAAGACAATTTGACGTACTCAGGAGCAGTCAAATTGGCGGTTGGGCTGGAGGCGGCCGAGCGGGATGCGGCAGTCGTGGAGCAGAAAGCGACGGCGGAGGCATCGGCAATCGTGAACACGTTGCGGGAAAAGCGTGGGCGCAGTCAGTTTGCGGACCATGCAGCGGACCGACGACCGAACCACGGGCGTGCGGCGCGGGACAACGAAAAGGGCGCGGGGGGCTGCACGGCGTGCGGCTGGCGCGGACACAGCAATGAGGAGTGCCGCTATAAGCACTTTGTTTGTAGCAAATGCAAACAAAGCGGACATTTGAGGCGTGTTTGTCCGCGGACGGAGGCGAACAGGGGCAGAGGGAAGAGGCGCGGAGTGAACCACGTCGATGCCACCACAAGCGACCATCCGAGGGCAGGAGCGGGAGACTCCAGTTCGGACGAGCTTGAGGAAGAACTTCATCAACTATGTTTGAGCGACTACAACCCGGTGAGTTTATCATTACTAATTGATGATAAAACATTAAAAATGGAGCTAGACACAGGCTCGGCAATTTCTTGCATCAGTAAGAAAACATATGATAAACTTTTTAACAATAGAGTAATTGAACCATTTAATTTGGTGTTAAAATTTTATGATGGTAGCAACATAAGACCACTTGGGGTTATAAAACCGAAAGTTCAATACAAAGATAAAATAAAATATCTAGAACTGTTTGTGATAGACGGGGGTACAACTTCCTTACTGGGCAGGCAATGGTTAATAGAATTGGGTATTAAAATACCTCCATTTCAACAAGAGATTAACCATAGTGTACACAAAATGTCTGATACTGTCGATTGTTTGTTGAACAGGTATAAAGAATTGTTCAGCGAGGGACTGGGGCGGTACACAGGCGGCAAGGCAACGCTCCGGCTGCGGGAGGGCGCGAGGCCGTTGTTTTGCCGCGCGCGGCCGCTGCCTTACGCTCTGAGGGGTCAGGTCGACGCGGAGCTGGACGCCATGTTGCGCGCGGGCATCATCGAGCCCGTCGAGTGCTCGGACTGGGCGACGCCTTTGGTACCGGTACGTAAAGCGGACGGAGGACTCCGTATCTGTGCTGATTACAAAATAACTTTAAATCCTGTCTTACTGGTCGATAGATATCCGTTACCCAAGATAGATGACTTGTTAGTGAGTTTAAACGGTGCTAGTCATTTCTCAAAAATTGATTTGTCCCTTGCTTACAACCAGGTTGAATTGGATAACACTAAAGATTTAACTGTAATAAACACACATCGAGGTCTTTTTAAGTACAATAGACTTGTGTTTGGTTTGTCTTCTAGTCCGGGCATCTTCCAGCGTATTATGTCGAATTTACTTAGTGATATTCCGGGGGTAGAAGTATTTTTAGATGATATCATCATCGGAACGGCGGGAACACAGGATAATCACTTAGGAACGTTAGAAAAAGTGTTCCAGCGGTTACAGAGTCACGGTATGAAGCTAAAAAGGAGTAAATGTTTATTTATGGTTGACGAAGTCAAATACTTAGGTTATATCATATCCAAAGATGGGATTAAAGTAGATTCAAATAAAATAAAAGCAATAAATAAAATTCCCAGGCCAAGAGATATTTCAGAGTTGCGTTCCTTTTTAGGGTTAGTTAATTTTTATGCTAAATTTGTTAAGAATTTGAGTACTATTTTGTCACCACTGTATGAACTTTTAAAAAAAGAGGTCAATTGGAGATGGAGTGCGGAGTGTGAAAGGGCGTTTGCAATAGTTAAAAAAATATTAGTAGGCGCAGAGGTATTAGCTCATTATGATCCAAACAAGCCGTTAGTGTTGACATGCGACGCGAGCGCGCGGGGCATAGGCGGTGTACTCACACAGCTGGGCGCCGACGGCCGCGACCGCCCGGTAGTGTATGTGTCACGCGCGTTGAATAACGCCGAGAAACATTATTCACAAATAGATCGGGAAGCGTTAGCTATCGTATTTTGTTTACAAAAATTACATCAGTATGTTTATGGTCGACGTTTTACCTTGCGAACCGACCACAAACCCTTAGTAAGTATATTTGGTCCAAAACACGGTGTACCAGCGATGGCCGCGAGTAGATTACAGCGCTGGGCAATTATTTTATCGGCTTATACGTACGATATTGAATATGTAAATACGAAACAAAACGGCGCGGATGGGCTGTCGAGACTGCCGGTTCCGTGCAGTAGCGATGAGTCACTGCGGGTCCCTGAGCAAACATTTTTACATTTTGCACAGAATGCTTTGTTATTAGATTATAATACAATTAAACAACAAACTATGGTAGATCCAATGTTAGGTAGGGTTTTAAATTATATTCGTGATATGTGGCCAACAGATAATGATATTCGAGAATTACAGCCGTATTTTAACCGTCGTAAGGAACTGTACGAGGAGCTAGGCTGCGTGATGTGGGGGCACAGGGTAGTGATTCCTGCAAGTAGTCGAGCCAGGGTACTACAGGAATTACATGAACCTCATATGGGCATAGTTAAGACGAAGGCGTCAGCTAGGAGTTATGTGTGGTGGCCGGGCATAGACGAGGCGATTGAGGCTACGTGCAGGGAGTGCTCGGTGTGCGCGGGGGAGGCGGACGCGCCGCAGCGGCACGCGGTCACGCCGTGGCCCTGGCCTTCTAGACCGTGGGCGAGGGTGCATCTTGATTTTCTAGGGCCTATTTTCGGAAAAATGTATTTAATTATGGTTGACGCTAAAACTAAATGGTTAGAAGTATTTCCTGTGCCTAGTACGGCGGCTAGTTCTACGATTGAAAAGCTTACCGAAGTTTTTTCTAGATGGGGTTTACCGAGACAAATAGTCTCAGATAACGGACCACCTTTCACGAGCAAGGAAATGGCAGACTTTTTGGCTAGTCAGGGTGTAGATCACGTTTTTTCTGCTCCGTACCACCCAGCGTCGAATGGGGCTGCAGAAAACGCAGTGCGTACGGTTAAAAGAATTATTAAAAAAGCTATTAAACAAAAAGAAAACATTAATTTATTTTTAAATACTTTCCTTTTGCATTACCGTAATACGGAGCACTGTTCAACAGGGGAAAGTCCAGCCACATTGATGCTAGGTAGGAATTTACGTACCAAATTAGATGCATTAAAACCAAATATAGAAAATAAAGTCAGGAAGGCTCAGGAACGACAACAGAAAGCAGGAACAGACGTCAAACGTTCTTTAGAGATAGGAGAGGAAGTATGGATGAGACAATATAGGGGAAATGAAAAATGGAGTCCGGGGCAGGTAGTAGATAAAATGGGTACTACAGATTATAAAGTTATGGACTGTTCAGGCAAAGAAAGCCATAGACATATTGACCAGTTAAGACAGCGATCGCGAAGCTCATTGATTTGTCCGACGAGCACATCAGAACGGAGTTCTCTTGATGTGGAACGTCCCGACAATTCCGAGGTGACGAAGCCAGTTTCAGTCCCCGGAGAGACTCGGAGCCCTCGGAGCGTGAGGGAGTTCAGTCCGGTTCGAACCGCGACTACCGTTGAGTTGCCGTCTACATCTGCTTCTGGGTCAGTACCTCTCAGTAATGTACCCAGTCTTGAGGAGCGGGTGATAGTTTCCCAATCCGAGGATGCTGTTCCAGAAGTAGTCCGCCCCCGTCCTGTACGGGCGTGTCGCTTAAAAAGACCGCCCCAATATTGTGATAGTTAAACATTTAGTTCTTACTTATTTCACTTATTTTTTTTGAGTGAAGTTATACTGGTAGGTAGCTTTTGAAGACTAAGTTCCTATTTCATTTATGTTTGTTAGAATGTTGTAAACAGTTGTAACATATTAAATAGTTAATTTAATTTAATTTAATTAAAAATTAATGTTAAGGTTAATATTTTGTTTATTATAGTTTTATATAATTTAGGATATGCATTATTTAAGGTGGAGGATTGTAATATATTTGGGTTTACCCACATAAGAAACTTAGTAAGTAAGATCACGTATAAATAAGCCTACATCATTGTAACCGTTCAGTTCGCAATATACGCTCGCTACAAGTGGACGTCCTTTTATTTATTACTCCCGACACTTCACTATCCATCTGAAGAAATCGAAGCATCTGACGTTGGGACACGTGTTTCTTTACAAGGATTAGTTATACATACTTTAGAGAGGATCGTGAAAAGTTGCAAAGAGAGTTTTACGGAAAATTGTGACCGCATAGATACAAAAGAATTGACTTACATATTTGAGGGATCTTGGGGATTTGATGGGAGCACAGGTCAATCATTTTATAAACAGTGCTTCAGTCGTAGTCCTCAAGACCCTTCTGTTACATAAAATAGCCTATTTTCGACACCTTTTGTTCCCCTTCGTATTGTTGTAAACCATAAACGCTATGTTATTTGGTTAAATCCATGTCCACAATCATACCGTTTTTGTCGTCCTTTACGCATACAGTACAAAAAGGAATAAAAAGATCTAATTGTGTTGGAGAAGACCAGAGTAGAAGATGAAATAAAAAATCTAACGCATATCGCTATACAAACAACAACTGGTTACACTGCAATTTACCTGCGTGTTAACGTTGAGCATTATAGACGGTAAAGTTCTGAACATCATTACCGGCACATTCTCGAATTTAAGATGTCCCTATTGCAAGTTAACAGCTAGTGAGTTCAATGATTTGGAGAAATGTTATTCTAAAATTGTTCCTAAAGATGCGTTCAAATACGGCATTAACCCTTTACATGCCTGGATACGATTATTAGAGTTTTTGTTACATCTTAGTTACAAAAATTATGCATCTGTGCAAAAATGGCGGGTGAAAAAGGATTCAAGAGAGGGCTGCATAGTGAAGCAACGAAAACTTCGTATTCAGAGTGAAATCAGAAATAAGACCGTTGCTTATTAGTGGATGTCATGACCTAATGCAGGCACCACAAATTATGGAAATTCGGCCCGAACGGCACTTTCAGATAAATATCGTCATTTATTTGCCAATATTCAAGAAATAGAAACGTGGCTTGTGGACGGTCTCCACACAATATTGGTCACAATATCTACTGAGTTGCCAATGGACACTTATAAGTTCGCCGAATTCTGTCGCTCACTTTCTGAAAAATACGTGAACTCATACGGCCTCTGACGACCAATGACAGTGACGTTACATAATTCTAGTGCACGGTGCTGATATAATAGCATTAAATACCATATCAATAGGTATGCTATCACAACAAGCTGCCGAATCACGGAATAAATAGTGGCGCCGAGACAGAGAACATCACTACAGATCAGCCATTGCTAACTGCCGTGCAAAATCTACTGCTCCCTCCGGATGAAAGAGATTTACAACTCGAAGTTGGAGAAGATGAAAATCATTCCAACACCGATGATATTTTAAATGATGACGTTCGTTATCCTATTATATTAACAAACGAAAATGAACGATCTGATGATGATTTTGACTATAAATGGTTATGTATGTATATGATATCAAACAAATGAAACATTTATTTAATTACTAGCTGCGCCACGCGGTTCACCCGGGTTAAATTTGGATCCCGTGGTGCCTGTCGTTATTCTCATTTGACGTACTTGTCTACAACCTGCCAGATTGTTTAACGTTCATGGTTACTGCTCCGCTCCTATTGGTCGTAGCGTGCTGTTATATAGCCTATAGCCTTCCTCGATAAATGGACTATCCAACACAAAAATATTTTTCCAATTCGAACAAGTAGTTCCTGAGATTAGCGAATTCAACCAAACAAACAAACAAACTCTTCAGTTTTATAATATTAGTATAGATTTCTTCTTAGGGATTTTAAACAAAATGTAGTAACTTAAAAACTAGAAAAACATTGATACCAGTAAAGTTTTCACTGATACACATAGGCAGAAAATTTTGCCACTGGAGTGGGACTTGAACCCGTTGAGCTATTCAGACACCATTCCCACATCGCGAAATTTATCTTTCCATGGTTTGGTTTAGTGTTTTGCAGACGGGAACTACGATCTATTAACTAGTTACACAACAAGTCAATCAAAAATTAATCAACACAATATGGGATTCATGTTGTAAAGTTAATATTAATGATGTGTGATATCCTTATAATTCTTATATAATTTGTCTATCTTATATAAACATTAAATAATTTAATAATAATAATGACATAATCATATATATACTTTAATTACTCACTAATTATAATGTGACCTTTGTGATAACCCTAAATTGCTTAAATGACATTAAAAACAAAAAAAAATATCTCCATTTTGCGGCAGTGTTAGAACCTGAAATTTTTAGGGTTGATAAAACATATAATCGAAAACACTCCTATGTCAGTCAAAGCTTCTACTTCGACTTAGAAAAAGTAGAAATATAAAAATTAAAAATAAGAAAATAGAATATTACTTCGTTACCATATCAGTTTTCCAAAAAAGAAAAGCTGATTAATATTCTTCAGACTGATCTCATATAGTTTTTTTACAGAAACATTTTTTTTCGGCCTTTTATCAGTCGAGGTTACAAAAACGGTGTGAATTTCTAAAAAATAAAGTATTTTCCCATGGCTGCTGGGTGTTTTACTCTTGCATTTCAAATGCATAATTATATCAATTTTTGCAATAAACTGCAGATGTCATTTATTTGTGCTTAAAGAAACACTGTGCGACGCCGCGGGCAAATTCTAGATTCTATATATACAATCAGACGTGCCGAGAAAAATTGGAGAACCTTGACATGTTTTCATAGCTAATAGGGATCATTTATGTTTATGTTACAATTTAATTAGTGTAATAAGTAGTATTATCGTGGATTATTGTTATTGTCACGAGCAGAAGTGCAGGTGACTTAGGTACACAAGAAGTTTTAACAAAACATAGACGACGCACACCCTGTCTTATAGTAGATTTTGTCCCATACAACATTTGAACCCATGATACTAGCAGTCATGATGTGACTTTACCTTTATATAAGCCTGGCTTACTACACTGAGATAACTTTAATCTATCACTATCAAGCAGCCAAATCTACTAATCCATAAGAACTGCATCTAAATCTGTTCAATAATTTTTATGACAGTCAACAGAATTTTAAAAAGTCAGCGTTACGTGTCTTCGTCTTAAACTCTAAACATCTGCATGGTAGTTCAACGGTTTCTCACTAGGTTATTACTTTGCTGGTGCTATGATATAAGTTTTATAATAGTATAGAGTCATTAATGGATATATAATTAAGTATATGTTTACACACATTTACACATATTATAATGAGATTAGAAATTTTCATGTTATCTATATATAATTGAGCGCCAGATAACCAGTTTGTATCAGTAAATAAATAAATAGAGATTTTAAAGGATAATTAAGCCTTATTAATTAAGAATTAAACTACTGTTAAAATATTTTTGATAAGCTTCTATATAGTAATTGTGATAGTGATGGGTCAAAAAATGCTCAACATATTTTTAGGCATTCGGAATGGACATAACTTGGAACATGTGTTTGGCTATGTACAAAACTATACTGTAAGCTAGTGAATTTGCTGCATTGTTATGACTACAAGTTGATTACTTAGTATTTCTAGGGCAACTAACCAAGACTAAACAAATTCTTTCAATATACATACATGCAATGCTGTCCAAGTAGTTAAATAAACCTATCTACCTATTTGGCTATAAGTCAAAAATCTACAATGTCTGGCATGAATATCTGATTTGTATGAAAATCCGATTTGTTACTTGTATTTTACATACAAAAGACAGTTTCACAGGTAAAGCCCCAATACATTTCACTGCATGTTAATGTTTTTATCAGTGCCTCCAAAACAAACATCTTAAGTGTTTGCATATCAATCAATTTAAACACATTGGAGATAAACACTTGATTTATCTATATTAAATAAGAAATATTTAATTATATTATGTAATCAGAATTTTATTCACATGTGTTATTTGCAACCTTGCAAAAAACATATACCCTATGTGCATATTAAATAGGTATATAATTCTCAGGCAAATGAATGGGCATTACGGGCACCTCTGTTTACTACTTATTGATAAAAAAATTGCCACTCCATCTTATGGCATATTACAAACGGTTATGTATACATAATATATTTTTTATGTAATAGAATTGATTGTTAGTTTTAAAACAATATTGTGTCTCAGTGCATACATATGAGTAGATAGAAGCCATAGTTTGAACATATTATAGTTTAATATAGTGTTGTCTCTCTGACTGACAATTGGCTGATGTTTATATTATATATTCATAAATAAAATATTTATGTAGACTTGAATAAACATAGTATTAAGTTTACATAATTAAATAAATTGGTCACTTACCTTTTATACATAACTATCTGCATCAGTCCAAATACTATAAGGAATCCACCTATGAAGGCAGCTGACACTGTCTCCATGAAACACTGGGATATTCCATGGTCCACCCATACTTCACCAAGGGTCACGTTTGGAGGGCAATATCCCATCATTTTACTGTAATCATGTACCGAATTTAGTTGATACAATGAATAAAATCTACTTATATTATTTATAATTTGCACATTTCTTGTATTTGAATGTGAAAGATATACATAATTGGAAATTAGCTAGGGCTTTCGTAACTTGAGGAAGTGAATTTTACATATCAATGATTTATGTACATACATTGTAATATTATAATATCATGATGATGAACAATCCTTCAACAACGCAAAAATAATTGCGTGTCAATAAGTATAAATATTTTTTTAAGTAAGTACTACTCAGACTACTTACAATATGATTAATTCACTAACGCAGTTTAAGTTGAAATTTAATCAAACACACCGCCGGTTAACTCATACTGCCTTATCAAAATGCCCTAATCATTTTATTGTAATATGTTTCGTTTCATATAAAATTGACAGTTCCATAGACCACAGACAAGATTTGATACAGACAGACATTTGATTTAAATTCCGTACTCCGTGGTCTTATGTCAAAATGACAAATACAGTGTTACTAGCTGTTGGTACAAAATTCTCAATAAATAAATAATATTCTATCACATACACACATCACCATCGAGCCCAAACTAAACAGATCAAACATGATGAACAATGAATAAACATGTATATAGACCAAGACAAACATCCATGTTCATGCACGCAAATGTTTGACTTGTGCGGGAATCGAACCCGCGACCTCAGGCGTGGGAGTCGGTTACACTAACCACTACAAAATACCTACCTCACTATAATTTCGGCTTCGATGGCTTCGAAGCCGAAATTATAGTGAGTCTAGGTATTTTTACGAAAGTAGCTAAAAGTTTTAAGCACTTGGTAAATATATCAGATAATTTAAACATTCTGAATTAAGATTGAAAAAGAAAAGGTTAAAATAAAATATTTTTGTTTACCACTTCTATTAATGGAAGTCAGTGTGATATACAATTAGGTACTTAGGAATTTCAGCTTTTACTTAAAAGTTTTATAAGTAGGATTTTTAAATTACTGTTACCGAAAAACGGTTTCGAAAGACAGTTTCTTTTTGATGGAATTTCTAAAATATAATGTGGTCCTAATCGACTTCTAGTTTAATAAAATTAAACTACTCTTCGAAAGTCAGTTACTTTTTGACGGAATTGCAAAAATATAAATTGATCCTAAATGACGTCCAGTTTATATAATAAGTAATACAGCTTTGTTAAGAATTGTAAAACTTTGTGTTTACAAATTAACAAAGAGCAAACGTAAAGGATAGCAAAATATTTTTGCAAAATTCTGTATTACTTATATTATTTTTACTTTACTAGTGCAGACTTTGTAATACTGCTATATATTTATGTATTTCGTAGATAAAGTAAAAATGCCAGATCTATACACTTACTACGTTGGCAACATTGAGTACGAACATCATAGACATGATATTCGACTTTTTAAATGATAATTGTATAAACCATTGTTACATGGTTGATTTATAATTTGTTAGATATTACGGTTATTACTATCTATTCCCAAATTAGATTCTGTCTCTCGGTAAGGCAAAGGATTTCACATTTACCAAGTTTGATTGACAATCGATTCGCCTATAATGTGTTGTTGTGTACATGACTGTAAAGAAAACAATTTATATTGCTTCTAAGATTCTAATCATTTATATAATAATCATTGCGGAATTTCCAATTTGTCATATAATTATAGCGTTTTCATAAAAATCTATGCGTGTAGAAATTTTCTTAATTTCAGAACGAATAATTGTTATGAGTGTGTGCATTCGATTATCGTTCGTTTGTGTTCGTGTTTACATTGATGTTCGTAGTGTGAGTTTACACTTTACTGTTTCAGATGTGTGTGTAATCGCGGAGTGACGGGTGTTGGATTAGATTACGTTTTTAGCGATTGCAGTTCATTATTTGTTATAGCTTCTTTTGGTGTTAATATTTGCTACATAACAAAATTAAGATTTCTTCGTAATGATAATTTGCAACTAAATTTCGTGGTCCTATGTTCATAAAAAAATATTCTGTGAATGTGAATGATCAGCATGTGTCACCACTCATCAACAAATTCCGTGAATCGGTGAACAGTCGCGATGTGAGGAAAGTTATGACTATCAGCTGAAAATCGACTTGATTTAGTTAGTGTTTGTGTTGCGAACCAGTGTTATTTATTATTTGTCTGGTGAAGGTGATAAATTCAGACTCAAAATGGCGGACCTCGAGGCTGTACTGGCAGACGTCAGCTACTTGATGGCTATGGAGAAGTCGAAATGCACTCCAGCAGCACGAGCTAGTAAAAAGATTGTTCTGCCAGACCCAAGGTAATGTTCACAGGAGTGGCACGACGGTACAACCCATAAGTGAAGTGTGTTTACACGGACACACGAAACTCTTACCAACTTGTTTACAAAATTGATTTTATCGCGGTTTTATAATCATTTCCTGTCCAGTACGTAGTACGATAATAATATATTATACATCATTCCATTTATAAATTAATCCCAAAAGGCTAGTTATTAGATATACATTTTTGAATTTATATACCTATTTATGTAAAGTATCAAAAATTAAAAGTTTCTAATTAGAAGTTATGAGATTTGGACCTCAGAAGACTTCATATGACAGTATTTCATAAATATTAATTGCATAAATTTCATAAATTACTAAAATAGGTCATTAACACTTATGGAGGTCATTGCACCCTGTAGTACTTTTAATTTACGAAAAAATTAAAATACTCTATTCAACATTATTACTGATAAGTATTATAAAATTGTTGTAGGTAAATAAGAGTAATTTAATTCAGTTGTTTGATTGTCTAGGGAAAATGGGGCATCATAATGCAAATAAAATATTTCCTTTTTAAGCTAGATTTTATTTCTTTGTATGTTTGAGACTTGGAATGAAAATTACACTGTTAAAACTGGGTTTATTAATAACTCTTTATACAATTTTTTGTAACATTTTTATGTCAGGAAACTTAACCACAGAAATTTGTTTCTATTGCAAGTAAGTAATTATTAAATAACTATAAATATCTCTCTTAACAAATTCTTACTTCAGTACAAAGTAAAATAAAAAAATTTTAACACACCAAGATTGAATCATTTTCAAATCTAGTTTATAATGTAATTAAAGTTGCAAAATGCTTAATATATCATCATATCACCTTACTATCACATATCTTGTTTACTGAAGATTTAATGGATTTTATTTTCTTATACTCAGTATAGATTTTCACCTAATACCTTGGAGAGTAAACTTAATTAAGCTTACAGATTTTTCTTCACTTGTAACATTCTGTTATGGAACTCCAGGATACAATAGTAAAAGGCCTGTTTATTAACTGTCCACTACTTGGCATGGGCCTCTTCTCAGTATGTTAAGGATTAATTCAATACAATCAATAGGAGTTCTTTCAAGAACTAGTTGACAATATTTCACAACATTTATAACCATTGTATTGTGGGCATAGGTTTCCCTAAAGCTCTTTCAATATGTATTTTATCCTACATCAATCTATAGGTAATTTAGTTAGATAATAAATTAAAATAAGCATATCTCATATTCATGATTATAATTGTTACACAACCAGATTTAATATGTTTTTAACTAAGAATGAAATAATAATAATATGTTTCAACTCAATTTCTGCTTATAATCTGTGTTAAAATAATTCAATGCAAAAGAACTTGATGACTTGATTTATTATATAAATATTTACTCTAATTATTATTATATTGCCCTTACCCTTTCTCCCCCTATTTTTATTTAGGTTATTGCATAATACATATCTTATAAATACATACTTATAAATATTCTGTTATCATGTGAAATATTTATTTGGATTATTTGTGACTACTTTGCTTATCATTATTTTGAAGCTAACTAATACCAATACATGCCTGATATCCTCTAATTTACAAATATTTAGTAGAGTTATAATATATTAAGCTAATAGATTTAGTTCAGTTAAGTAGTTAAGGATTAATTTTTGTAGTTACAAAACTGTATAAAATTTATTGTAGAAGGAGTAAATATAATGAAAATTAGCATAAAATACTTTACTCCCCTTAGAAATGTATACATATACATGGACTCAATCCTGGGTCCCTAGAGGAAAAATTATGATTGCAAAATAACATACAAAATAATTGCACAACATATTATAATAGAGTACCATTGCATTTATTATCAGATATGAATATACAACATATTCATAATTTAATTATTTTATTATGTTCTAACAGAAAATAAATGTTTTATACTATAATTTTGATTACAAATCAAAACAATTGTAAAAGTGCAATAGTGTAACTATTTATGTTTTGGTTTATAAAGAACATTTTCATGAATTTATAAAGTTTATCTTATCACAATATGTGTATATCTAATAAATATGTATTTATAAATGTTCTTATAGATAAATGTGTTGACACACATTATTATCAGTTGTCATTTTTATGTTATAAAACATGATTTACTATCATAATTTCGACAACCTACTTGATTTTGTTTCTATGGAATAAACATGAATCCATTAAATTTGACCAGACCCAGATGCGAATCATGGGATATGCTAAGTTATTGTACTGTTATACTTCCAAAAAAAATGGTAGCATCAGGATCAGTAGCAGCATGAACTCTTTAATTGGGTTTCTACATGTCAATAAACTCCTTTTTTTATTACATGGGACCTAAATGTAGCTGGCGGAATCTGGGTGTGTTGAACCTCTGCTCAACCATAGGGGACAACATAAGTGATTAGGTACTTCTATTATAGGTAAATGTAAATGTTAACAGTCAATTGTTCTTCACAATGAATGGGCAATTTTCGAGTGACATTTTTGTCGTAAATATTATTCAGTGCAAGGAAATAAAATTAGTATCATCAATGAATAAGATCTATCCTATTTATTTCATAGAAAGGCTTAATGTGTTTATTTATATGAATCCTCTGAGTGTTAAAGTCTTAACTACCTAGGTATTTGGGTTTGTTTGCTGAGAAAATCTTCCTGAATGTATCAAAACCGGCTTAAATCTGGTTCGCGCCATTGTGTTAGATGTAGTACAACAGTGCACAAGTCCGGCTTGCACTTGACCTGTTTTATGAATTGTTGATTTATCTTACAGTAAGTAAATATCTATAAAGACTGCAAATTTGAAGCTTTATACCGTTTTTACAATAGGACAAAAACCAAAACCTGCTTTAATTTTATTTTATGTGTTGTTATGTCCGCGATATAAACATATTTTGTAAAAATATTATCCGGCTACCTATCATAGTTCGATAGATAGAGATGTTTAAAGCTAAGACACAGTGAGCGCCTAGTAATATGAAACCATAGGCGCGTTTTGGTTACAGAGTCCGAAAAGAAAAAACATGCTTCATTCTGCTGAAAAAACATAAATAAACACATCAATTGACAATCTAATACAGTTCGCCTAATAGTTTCTTTCAGGTTACATTACTCAAGTAGATTTTTTTAATGCTTTAATGAAAGCGTCAGTCATCTTCCACACACACAGTCCGACAAATTGATTGTAAACAGCGATAAATAAGTGCATGTCGTCCTAAAATTGCCTTCTGTTTGTTTAGCACTAGTTACACCCACACCGCTGCTATTCCTGTAGCCTTAGATCAACAGTGGAGACCCATGAATCTATACGAAGCGTGTCACAAGCACGAAACGCAACTAAATGGATTTGAATGTCATCTGAAAACAATTAATGACGCATAGATTAAAGGCATAATGTAAGACGAATTCACCAGCCCTCCTTAAGCTGAGTTTCCACTGCAAAACGTAATGGGCGAGAAATAGTCAATTAGAACGAACTTCCAATTAGCTTAAACATAGAATATCTTCCACTAGTAACGAGATATGGCCATATTTATGGCTTGCCTTATAACTTTTATGATTTGCCGAGTGAAGATAGTTAGAAGGTAAATTCTGCCATTGCAACAAGTTCGTTTCTAAATATATTTATGCGTTAAGTTCTTTTCGTTAAACTTTATGCTGGTGGAAGTCCTTTAAAGTCGAAGTCGCTTGCAGTGAAAGGCCGGCATTGCGAAATAAGTTTGTATTTTAACAGATAAAAAAATAAAATCACCTCGTTTTTAAAACCAATGTGGCAACTTGCCTGTTTGAAAGCGAACACTGTAACCTTTGAAAGTTTGCCACTGCCGAGAATACACGCAACTTGCCAACCCAGCATAAAAAAGGACGTTCAAATTCAAATTATTTAATTCGTTTTAACAATAAATATCCTTAAGTTAGTTTGTGGAGTTTCCTTTTAAGCATTTGATGCCTGTGTTAGGAGGCGCCGCTCTTCCATACCTACCGAAAAATTACATATTTAAAATAAAAGTTTATGGATAATGATTAACAATACACAATGATATAAAATAATAACTTAAAATAATAATATTAGACATTATTTGACATAGCAAATAAAGTCGTTACAAAACTGATAATTTTTTTTAGTTTACAGTTTTATTACAAATAATATAAATTAATACATGCAATATTTGCGTGTTAGTGTGTGCGTGTGTGAGGATGTCTGTGTAAGTGTGAATGTGTGTGTGTATCATATAACACTAATTACAAAGATCATTGGTACTTCTGCTAACAGGTGAGCACTTTCTCAAGAAGCTTTGGAAGCTTACCCGCCACACCACAATACTTCTCCACGCTTTAAGTGACAATCTTTTGCTGAAACGTAACTCATTGAAATCAATTTTGAGTAATACGCATCTCACTAGCAAACATTATTAGATTAATTAACTAATTTTATTGATCTAGATACTTAGTAGATATGTATAGACAATTTAGAAAATCCTTGATGATACAACAATATGACGTATGTACATAGTGTAATTACACTAATATACTAAATATTCTGTATATTGAACCCTGGGAATTCCCAGGGTTCAATTTGTTTGTAATCAGAATTAGATTATTATAATTGTTATTGTGACAGTCCTATCCTATCCAATCCTGCCTTTTACATCACCTGTTTACTTAAAGATAAAAACGACGCCTGTTTGTAGTTCTATAATTATTGATCTTATGACGATACAGCACGTAGTGAAAACACTTATGCTTTGTATGCTATGCAACGACAAAACTACTAATGACTTACTTAAACCTGGAATTTTGCCCAAACTTGCACGTTAACTGGAAAAGTACATTAGACGATGTCACAGCTAAACGACTTTATTTTGTGTTTCTGACGTGAGTAAGAGCTCTTCGAGATGTTGCGTGTGCTGTGAGCAGAAGGCATAAAGCTTGATCTCCTTTTAATCTGGTAGTGTTGTAGAGACGTTTTATCAATCTCGACAATGCACGAGAGACTTCTTTGATTTAGCGTAATTAAACTACGCTAATAAGATGGACTGTATACTTGTATCTAATACATTGCAGTATAAAAAATAAAACGCAATCACGTGACAATTATAATATAGATACAATTTCCCGATATCAATTGTTTGCGGACTGTCAAGTAAGAATTTCTAGCCTATCTTGCTTTGTGTTCAAGAAACACTGTCCTCTTGTTTCTCCAATCTTTATATGTTCACTATCCACTGGTTAAACAAAGCGTTCGCAGATCATTTTCTCTATAAGAAAGGTTAGCGTCTAGACTTATTTTGATAATGTATCTATAACGTAAATAATCGATATTCTAGCTCTGGCCATTTTCTAACCAAATATCAGATAAAGTCAAAGTGGTCAAATGAATATAATTTAAAAAGTTTATCGCTGATGCATACTGTCACTCTAAGACGTTATTCCACTCAGATTTGCGTGCTATTTCGGTTTGACAAACATGTAGGTAGGTACCTTATAAGTTATTTGGCTACATGGATCTGTAATTACCTACGTAAAAGAGGAATTTAAAGTTTGTTTAAGATGCTCAACTTTCAAGTGTTATGAGCCTGCTTAAATAGTACGCTTGCATCTCAGACTCTCGCAAGAACAATACCTAGTTAAATTTATAATCGTCTGATATATCAAACCTACATTTTTAATATTATAGGCATTTAATTAAATAATTTATATTAGTGTTGACAACTCAATATTACCAAATGCATAAAGAAACGAATATTTGAGCCAAACTCGAAACTGTTAATTAAAGCAGCGATAGCTCAGTGGGGAGACCAACAAACTGCAATGCAGAGGTTCTCGGGTTCGAACCACGTTGCACACATCTGACTTTCGGAAGTTATATGACTTTTCGAAATTATGTGCGTATTGATTGACAATTTATCGCCTGCTCCGTGCCTCGGAGAGCACGTTAAGCCATCGGTCCCGGCTGCCATGAACATCTATGGCAGTCGTTATTGGGAAGTCAGTGCCCTTTAATATCCTGACACTGGTTTAGCCTTAGGGTATCGTTAGCCTTCGGGTTGTGGAGGTCAGGTGGCAGCCGCTCCGTGTTAAAACTGATATCTAGTCAAATCCGGTTAGACCAGAAAAGCCGACCCCAAGTGACTTGGGAATAATAAAGGCTAAAATTAATTATTTTATGTATAAAAAATGGCTGTCTAATCAACTGTGAGACGACCTAACTTAATCTGAGCATGTCAAGAAGTATAAAATCGCGACTTCCTACGATGATTTTGCTTCATGGACCATGGAAAGCTTCTACATGTGACTTAAGATCAGTTTAATACATTTTGCTGGATTTATTCGATTAGTTCGAATCGACTTGTGTTTGTTTCTAAAATTCTTCTATTGTTATTCCTGTTGATTGCTCTTGTAGGAAAATGCATCTAGTTACAATAATAAATTATCCACCGAATATTCAATATTTCACAATATTTCGATTGTCTTCGAGTGTGGAATGCATTTTGTTTTCAATCGGTTATACCAACATCTCTCATTTTCAAGGTTAACCGAACAACAATAAAATCAGTTTCAATGTTTTCTTGTATAAGTTAAGAATGATATATTTTTGATTTACCAAAAATATCTATGTCTGAATCTATAGAAATGCAAACTAAGCACTCTTTTACCGTCGCGTCACAGACTGGATCGTAAAAAGTTCAAAGCCACGGCTCCGCACGAAAAAAATGTCTTGGTGGCCGTCACACGGTAAACAAAACGATAAACTAACATTTTATTTAAGTCGCGACTCAGTAGCTTTGTTATGTATATTTATTGAAGAATCCGTGACGAACTTAGTCACTTTGTAACGTGGAATAGGTCTTACAACTTCTCCAAACTCGCTATAACGCCTTAGTTTATGTTGACTTAATAAGCGTATTTTGTTACAGCGTTCGGAGCGTTATGCACAAATATATGGAAAAGAAGAATGAAGTAAATTTCGACAAAATATTCAATCAAGTCTTAGGTGAGTACCTACATTTTAATGATCAATAGAAGCTGCAATGCAATGATGGGAAAATGGGGACTATAATTTTATCATTGCTTTGGAATGGGTATCGAGCGTCGTCGCCTACATTAAAACTTTATAGTGAAATCAAATCACTTTACAGTACTGTTAAATTTCTCAATACGAGTGAAGATATAAAATGAGTCGGAGAGAACTCCCATTATCCAGCAAAAATAACACATCGCCTTTTGTAAAATACGCATCTCGCTCAGTTATACGATCGTATGGAGTAATAACGTTTTGATCAGCTGTATCCGTTGTGCTCGAGCTCATTAATCGAGTAATTACGCCTTGATATCCCGGGTACTATTCTGATTAATTTATAGTGTATCGCGGGCTGCGGATACACCTAGTTCGTCACGACGTTTCCTCAATTTATCTTCTCAACAACGATTTTACGGTTCATGAATCAATCTCAAGTGGTTTATTCTGATCTTGCATATCACTGCCTGACTGTTCGAATGGTATAGTGGCTATACTGGTCATTTTGTCAATACCTTCTTACTCACGCTAGAAACAATTAAACGTAATTTGGATTAAAGGTTTAGTAGCTTGGGATTCAACTTCAAATCTAAGCTACTTTTAGTTTAATTACGTTCTGTAGAACTAGGTTACAGTGACCTTGTGAGCTAACTATACGGATGAAGTCCGATATAATCTAGTAGAAAACATTGGTTGGTCAAAGTTAAAAGAAGCGTTGTATGTAAACACGATGGCCCTTTGAGCCGATTCTCGAACGATTTACGTCTGTACTTTTACAATCGGTTCGTAGATTGAACGAGCGCTCAGACCAGTGAGATCACACGACAATTTCTGTTGTTATTTGTCTTTGATGTTTGTTTCGTGTTCTTCGAAAAATAAAAAGAGTAGAAAAATGAGAACTAAACAATTGAAAATCAGTGTTAGTCTTAAGAGTAAAATCTATGTATACTGCATATACTTACGTATATGAACATCAATGTTATGCAGTAGAGACAATTAGGTAGGTATGGATATTCTTCAGGCAATTAATTTTGTTTTTTTATTATGAATTTTGAACGAGGCTATTAGAATATAGAAACAGGACATATTATATAGAATGCAATAAAATATGCAAAATAATAAAGAAGATTAGTTTCTGCCTGCGGTTTCGGCCGCGTGTATCCCATGAGAAGAGATACTAGGTACTAATCGAGAGTGCCACTAAGACAGGGTAATATTAATACTATGTGTTAATGCAGGACCATTGGGAAGACCAACAGACTGCAATGCAGAGGGTCTCGGGTTCCAACCCACGTCGCGCACCTCTGACTTTCGGAAGTTATATGACTTTTCGAAATTATGTGCGTATTGATTGACAATTATCGCCTGCTCCGTGCCTCGGAGAGCACGTTAAGCCGTCGGTCCCGGCTGCCATGAACATCTATGGCAGTCGTTATTGGGGAAGTCGACACCACAGATCCCACTGGGTCGAAGTGTCGCCGGTCTGTACTGACTGGCCCCCACACAAGATAAGATAAGATAATGCAGGACCATGGTATATCTGTTGACAAGTTTCACCCAAATGGGTCCAACGCTTCGCGAGTGATAGAGTGACAAACATCCAAAAATCTTTACAAAATTTCACATCACTGTATAATATAGGATACTTTAAATCCGGGGTTCTAAGTTTTCTATCAAACACATAAACTTTATTTGCGTGCTATCAGCTGTCTTTAGAGATCTAGTTTCATAATCGCCCATTCGTTTTCTACTATAACGTGGATCTCAATATGTGCAAGAAAGTGATCTATATTGACAGCAATGTTCTATGATAATTTAAACTAGATGGGTGTAAAAACCCAGGATTCAACCTCTTCGTCGACATGTGACTTTTTATTTTCTTCAGCTTTTTGTAATATCACACTGATAGGCAAAAGCCTCTCCCTTGGACTTCGAAATAACTTTTGGTGGATATCCCCTAAACTTATGACCTTGTGATCCCCTATACGTCGGGAGTATTTTGACCCACAGGGCCCATATTCATATACAATCTCGACCTAGAGATGACCCCAAGGTGTCCGCACACCAAGTTACAAGTCAATCGGTCCAGTGGTTCCGGAGCTATGCCTGTCACTAACAAACTGTCACTAACAGGCAGACACACAGACTCACATAGTGTTTTCATTAACCTCTTCGAAGAAGACTCAGAGATTAAAACTAGATTTTTCCCGCGGCTTCGCTCGCGTAAATGTAGGTTAGGTTAGTAATACTTAGTACTTTTTTCTGGATGAACGGTACCCCATGTCCTTTTCTGTTAACCAGACCACGTATATATGAAATTTTATGGTGATCGGTCGAGTAGTTGAGGTGTGAAAACGTAACAAACAAACGAACGCACATTCGCATTTATAATATTAGTTAGGATGCGAATGTGAATCTGTTTTATTGTTACGCTTTCATGCTTACAGAAAAGAGAGTACAGAAAAGTGCTTTCATCCACAATAAACGGTTGTGCCCGAGGGACAGTTTATTACCAAAATCTATAATAACGCGAGCGGAGCCACCAGCAAAATTTAGTTTATAATATTGTTAGAATAAAATGTGTATGTCGACCGTGTTGAATGTAACAAAGATCATCGTGTACAGGTTGCATGTTAAATATAGAAGCGAGTAGGTAACATAATCAAGATGTCTTGCGTATGCATGCACGTATGCTTGCGTATGCATGTCATCTTGTCCAGACGAGCCATGTCGATCCGGCACAAGACATTTGAGGCGTATAGTGCATACTGAATACTATAGTATTCAACTTAGTGTTTATATTGAAGCGTCTTTTAAGTTAAATTCTTGCTAGAACGAGGCAATGTCTCGCCACTAGAACTACAGCCAGCGAATCTTACTAAAGGGGTAAATCTCACGAAGTATATGTGTTCTGTCTAATAAACCTAATATTAATTAAGCGGATTTCAGACTACCTTTTTTCCGCGGCATTTGCATTATACAATACAATAAATTTTTATTCCTCGGGCACACTATTGTTTTCCTGTATGATTATGCGAAGTTTGATAATGATAGATCGAGTAGTTAAGGCGTGGAAGCGTATCAAACAGACAAACAAACATTCGCATTTATAATATTAGTAAAGGTTTCAGATTAAACCGTTTCAAATGGAATTGGCAATTTTTCAGCATAGGTCTCAGCTCACAGGAATTAGCCCAGAGTTATGGTGTAGCCATAATTCAAAGAAGGTTATGTACTGGTAAAGTGTCATCTAGGGAGGCGACCGTAATGAATGCGATCTGTTTGTGGTTTCGGATTCGATTCCCGTGTTGTACAAAGGTATGAATGAGACTATGCAGGTTGTTCTGCTTTATACCTGGTACTTAGAAGCGTGATGCCGCTATGTGGTATCGAACGAGTTTACATTATACAGTAAGCAGTACGAGCGTTGGTTTAAGTATTCCAGACAAGTTTAATTCAGATTCACTTTCGTAACAACTTTCTTGTGGGGATTTGTATCGTAAATAAGATTAAATGTAAGCGTGCCGAGTAGGCCGCATCGTTGGTTCCGTACACAGGATTATTGTCGGTCTGCGTACAATTGCTTTGTCTCTAATGAAGTTGTCTTATGTCGCTAAGGATAATTTTCTTCTTACTCCATTTTGTTTTTGTTGACAACTTTCTTTGGTAGGTACTAGTAAGTTAGTAAATTTAGACTTACGTAATGGCGACTGCGCAGATCGATGGCCGTTAGAGAAATCACCGTAACAATAATCCTAACTGATATTATAAATGCGAATGTAAGTTCATTTGTTACGCTTTCACGCTTAAACTACTAGACCGATCATCATGAAGTTTACACGCATACATATAGGGGATGCCCTATGTTCTTTTCTGTACCTACCACTGACAACGTGGTGGTGTTGGATGACAGATATATCATCCAGAAGAAATACTGTTCCCGAGGGATAAAACATTGAAATGGCCTACATTTACGCGAGCGAAGCCACGGCCAAAATGTAGTAATTTGTAACTCGTAACTATTTGTTATCATTAAGTAAATGCATTAGATATATTAAGGTACAAGCTGATCCGCGTGACTTTGTCTGCTTCACATAAGAACATTTTCCCCGGTTCTGCAACATTTTTCATTTATGCTCTGCTCCTATTGATAGTAGCGTGATGTTATGTAGCTTATAGCCTTCCTCGTTAAATGGGCTATCCGACACTAAAATACTTTTTCAATTCGGACCATTAGTATCAAGAGATTAGCGCTTTCAACCAAACAAACAAACAAACTCTTCAGCTTTATAATATTAGTATATCATTTTATTGTTGTTGGAGGCAGACGAATCTGCGACTGGCGTCATGGTAAGCGGTAACCTCTGCGAATGGACAGTGATGCGATTTTTTAGTATCGCAGTAGCAATGCCAAGGAACATAACCAAGCCTGCTGCCTACCGCAAAACCACATAAGTAGCATACAAGCTTATGTCCTCTCTGAAGGTAGGCAGCCGTATAATCATCGGTCGTGTAGTTAAGGCGTCAAAGCGTAATAAACGAACTAACATTCGCATTTATAATATTGTTTAGGACATTCCTAATACTCTACGTATATACCTGAACTAGGTTTAATCTATGTTTTAGGCGTTGATGCCATTTCCGTGCTTATTAACCTCTAGTCTACTTCGAAGAGGTCAATGAAAACACTCTGTGTCTGTCTGTTAGTGACAGTTTGCTAGTGACAGGCATAGCTCCGGAACCACTGGACCGATTGACTTGTAACTTGGTGAACAGATACCTTGGGGTCATCCCTCGGTCGAATTTGAATATGGGCCCTGTGGATCAAAAGAACACTGAGATATAAGAGTCACAAGGTCATAAGGTCAGGTGATATCCACCAACAGAGTGATTTAGAAGTCCAAGGGAGAGGTGTTTGCCCAGCAGAGGAACATTACAAAAAGCTGATGAAAAAAAAGAAAAAGAGGTCGCACGAATACGGAAGAGGTTGAATCCTGGATTTTTCATACCCATTTCGTTGATAATTAGGGTGATTGTTTATAAAGATACTACACTCATATGTGCCTTGAAAAGCAGGAAATGCTGTCGGTCGCGTCTATAATGATCATAACTATATGACAGTCGATATGAAAGTCCACTTAAATATTCTGACATCAGTATTAGAATATCGTTATTCCTTTGGATTGCGAAACCTACTAGCTTTTTGGAGCTTTTGTATTAAATATGCAAAGGTAAGGTAAACGGTTACCACAGAGGTAAACGGTTACACATAGACGTTTGCAAGACTATAACTATCGTCTTTTAAATATAGCTGGCTTAAGAAGTAGTCTCATCCTCTAAATTATATCTAAAATCTGACCCCGTGACCATGTAAAGCAACCTAAACATAGCGGCAAGTGCAAATAAAAAAGGTTTATAAAATAATGCGCTATAAAGCAGTAACATTTTAATATATTTTAAACGTAATACGATTAATATACTAGTTTCATTCAAATCACAGCTCGATGAGAATGGAGAATTAAGAAGAATTTTTTCACATTTATGTAAAATAATTATTTGCAGTATTCTAGGTATCAATCAATCTGCCATCCAGATTACTACTGAAAATAGCCCCCTCCAAATTTTATTCGATTTTATGTCTCCAATTTATCTCTATTCCATAGCAATTACACCCTTACAAATTTATCTCCCAATTAAAAACTACCAACATTTAAAACTCATCTATAAAATAGCTCATTTCGTTAATACTATCGATCTAAGTCTAAAATAGCTAATAAAATGGTACACATCTATCGTAGGCTCTAAAGTTGAGTCTGATGTTGACACAAGTGTCAATCCGCACCTCTATCTACTGCATCTGTATATCTAGGTCCAAGCGCTGGAGAGCACTTCGATAACCGAAGATTTTTCTCGAGAAAACTTGTATCTCTATGATACACTTACGTACCTATCTGTCCCTTACTGGTATTGCATATGAATAACGTTAGACATTTTCTTGTGATTCGGTAACTTGAAATGAACAGTATTTTCGTGCGGTTTCTTACATTGTTTCTGCCTCGATGACGCAATAGTTAGTGACTGATTTATAACTATGTATGTATCTTTATACTTATTGGCTTTCGTACGTCACTATGACAGACTCCAGTGGAAGACCAGTGCCTGGTTCTTGCGACCAGGCAAATACTGAACTGGGGTCCTGATTGCTGCAGTTGTGGGGCGCATGAGGCACTAGATGTTTCTTATTCTTTACTTTACTCTGTTTTTGTTTGCTTTTTACTTTATTATTATTTGTTTTTATTCTTAGACACATTGTGCCCAACTAAAAGCTGTAAAGCAAATAAGATTATTTCTTTGTATTTCTGTAAGAATCTGGCAATTTGCGCAGCGATGCAGTCGCGCTTATTACGTGTGATCTATAACCATACTTTGCGATATGTGGATGTAATACACCCCTGCCTACTCTTTCGGGGATGTAGGCTATCTGTGTATGTGGTTTCACATCAATAGAAGGATTCAAAATCGATATGACAGTTCCTGAGTTCTGGTCGACCTACTTAATACTTTTAAACTATAGAATTAATTTCGGTTATTAAACGAGTTCATATGTTGATTGTATTGAATTGCCTGTTGATTTATTTTTTATTGGATAATTAGTCAAACGTATGACAACAAACCGAATGGATCGAAATTTGTATTATGTTGATGTTTTAGAATTTTCTAAGCCGTAAGCCAAAGGCAACTAGTTACTGAAACGGTATGTAGATGATGAATATTGTCAAAAAAACTATCTTTAACGCGAAGTGAGGCCTCCACATTCAAGACTCGGAAGTACTTTTCCGTTGAATCGATGAGGCAGCCGATTATGCAATGCAATTCATGATGTATGGAAATTAGACTAATTAATAATAATTAACATCAATTAAAACATAGCAGTACGTAATTGTCGCAGCAAGGTCAAACTAATGGATCAATTATATTAAATATTTGAATATGGGATACACAGTAAAAGCTTTTGAATAGCAAATACATGGATGACAATTTTTTATTTATATTATGTCATACCACACGGTAGAACATGCGTGCGTGTTAGTAAATATTTGCCATCACGCACACTAAGCAATTACAACAACACGCTCGTCTGATTACTATCACCTACATACACACACACGCGCTAAGGGCGCCAGCTTTGGCTTAGTTTAACTGAATTTACCTTTAATATCTACTTGTGTTCTGTCTTCGTTTGGAGATTGCACTGATAACGTTGAGCCAACTAAGTATATCTTAATATTGTCTTACGTTTACATGAATTTTATATATTAAAATTAAACTACCTTATATGGTTTTTATTGCATTGTTTATTTTAAAACACTATTATTACATAATTATAAAACTATTCGATTACTACTGTTAAACTTTAATAATATTTAAGCTATTTAAATAATTAAACTATCATAATTAGGTTTACACTTCCCCCGTTTCGTTCGCTTTTCAGTAGCCATCGTTGTAGAGACTAAGTATATCTCTAGTTTGTAGTGCTAGTGTGATCTTTTATTATTTCCTGCCTAACCCTTAGTGCATTAATAACTGTGATGGTACGTTCAGTTATTAAGCGGTATGTTGCATGTTTCATACAAACGCTATGTAGTGAAAGGTACCGCACCGGCCACATTTTCTCTCTCGATATTGCCTCTGAAAATTATTTTCGCACGGGAGAAATTGCTTTGTAAGCTTGTTAAAATAGCCTCGACGGATCATTCGGAGGCTCGTGCTATATTGTCCGGACATGTATGGTACCTACTTTATTTATAGTAAATACTGTGCAAATATAATACTAATTTACTAATATTAGTTATAAATATAATATATGAATAGCATGTAATAATATCATATTGCTTAACATGGTTTTGACTACACAAATGGCGTTGTGGTTTTAGTGGTCTCCTCGCCACTGTCGCCGCGCCGAGTATTGTAGGTTCGATTCCCACACGAGTTAAAATAATGTTTGATTCACAAATGGTTATCCCGAATTAAATGGTTGTAAATTTCAACGCGACGACGCAGGAATTATTCCTAGTGCGGAAGTTGTCTCTTAATAAAGAAAGAAAGATATAGATCAAGCAGCAGAAGTCTAATGGTAAAGGTATTTACGATCGAGATCGGGACTTGGGTCCGAATCACTCTACAATAAGCATTTAGCTTAGGTGGATGGTTTAACAAGACAACCTACTTACTAGGAATTGGTAACCCAAATTGTTATATTTTTATCATCGTCATCCGTGTTCCATGCTGCTACTGACAATTTTCTATCCGGAAAACTATTTAAGTTTTCCATTAACTAGCTTGTTTTTACCAATTATTTGAAGACGACACAAATACGTCGGCCTTCCCGGGAAAGTATCTCTCTCTCTTCTACAGAAACATATGTAAAAGTAGAAGAGTAGTAACATCGCTACTTCTCCCGGTCACTGACTGTTGAGCTAATTCTACATCCTACTGCCATAAAAGACTGAATATCTACAACCTAAACTGTAGCCATGCAAACCCGTCTTTTAAAGTTTTAAAAGGAAAGTGATTAAGGGTTACTATAAAGAGATAAAGCACGGGGATAATACAAAAGTATCGTTATCTGGCCTATATATCAGTGACCTACAGCGGCTTAGGACACAATGCCGTTGAGAGGCATTTCTGAAAGCCTGCCGTTTGCAAGCCCTGTCGCGCTCTCAATTTATTTACCTAGGAAATAGGGTTGATTGTGTCCTGAAATAATCGCTTCTGCTTTTAGAAAGTTATTTATTAGAAACGTTTGTTCGATCTTAAAGTTGAATGCTTGGTTATTAATAGTGGTTGATACATTTTATCTCTTTATCGTAACTATAATATTATAAATGCGAATGTGAGTTTGTTTGTTTGTTTATTTGTTTATTTGCTACGCTTTCACGCCTTAGCTACTCGACCGATCATCATGAAATTTCGCATACAAGTTGTCAGGATAACAGAAAAGGACATAGGACATTCATTAAAAAAAATACTTTTACTAACCTAACCTACATTTACGTGAGCGATGCCGCGGGCAAAATCTAATCTAGTTTATTATAAGGGGTTTTTGTACAAAATAATGACAATATCACTCCAATCGTACCTGATTCTAAAAAACTACTACAACTATAGCACAGGCTAACCTTAGCTATTAATCACTATTACTGTAGAAGTTAAATGTATAATATAACATTCTAGCTGTTTGAGAATGGTTGATAGTTGGATATTATTATTTTATGGTTAATATATGTATATTAGTGACGCATTGCATTCGAATGATACTCAAATACAGTTATGCACAAGGCTATATCTAATTTGCAAGGTGGCAACATGTACTTACGTATAGGGATGCCGACACGTTGGAATATAATTTGAATGTGTTACGTACTTTCCGAGGTACTGTTCTCTCCGAGTGTGCAATACGGCCGACTTCCTAACTCCAAGTTGCTATTGACAATTCGTTGATAGAAAACCAGTAACATTCCGTAGACTTCAGGCGGGATTCGAGCTACAGACTCTATACACAGCAGTCGCACATTACAGAACATCTGTTATACCAGGGATCTGAGGGCAAATGGATTAAAGATTGGATAATATTCCGCGATACAGGAAAGAGACCTCCTGCGGGAGATGCCTTCAAAAATTAGAAAGTAATAGCAGAATAGGTCTTGTTAGTCGCCCGATTTTTTGACCTGCTGCTTGGTAGCAGATTTTTACTCGTAGACCGATATCCCGTAAGAGGGTGCTACTTTTCCAGGCGATCTGATTTATATTGTCACCTAATGTAAGACAATGGCAGGCTTGTTCACATATAACACAAAAATCAGTCATGCTTTATTTATTATTGTTATTCATGTATGTAGTCAGTACCTGCTAAGTTTTATAATTAGTCATACATTGAATAGTCAAAAAACAACAGCAATTTTCCAAAATACTAAACTTAATCGATAGCGTGTACAAAACATTTAATAATACCTACTTAATGTAAAATGCTAAAAAAAGCTTTCCCACGCCAACAAATGGCATATTATACAATTGGTCCGTCATCTGTCTCCCGCTGTTTAGTTCGTGTGGTATGACCATAAAAATATCCTAGGTCCTTCTAAGAATTCCCGACATACCTATTGAGTTTCATCATCGTCTTACGAATACATTTATTTTCGCATCCATACTAGTCATATAAATGCACAGAAAAATCTGTCTGTTTGCGTTATCACAACAAAACCGCAGAAACGATTTTGATGGCATTTGGTATGTAAATAGCTTGAAATCTGGAAAAGGGTATAATTAATTAGCAAAAAGCGTGGTAAATTTTGAATATATCTGATAGCTTAAGATATGTTCTAACTAGTTTTTGCCCGTGGTTTCGATCGCGTTTTTCTGTACCTATCCCTGACGTGTATGTGAAATTTCATGACGATCGGTCGAATAGTTAAGGTGCGAAAACGAACAAACTCACATTCGCATTTTTAATATAGGTAAGGCACCTATGTCTAAACTATCCAGAGCGCTTTAGAAGGAACTAGGCAGAGGTCCTTCTTACACACATCTCGCTAGGTACCTATTTATATTCCACGGAGGTCTATTACGATAAGATTATTGTCGTCAACCAAGTGAAATTCCATACACCTGTTTTTTAGCTAAATGTTTCTTGCTACAAAAATCTACATATGTCACATCACACGATAGCTATTCGAAAAATATATACAAATGCATACATGTTATACCTATTAAACATCAATTTAAAGTCTGGCTCCACTTATCGCGTCCACCCACTCTATATACAATCATGGATAGAAACAGTGCCGTCGGCCGCATTAAACCGATTGCTGTAATTTTTATGTATGACATTTGACAATTTAGACTTGTTAGTCGATACACTTGTGTACGCACTGTTCATTGGTAAGTACCGTTTTTTTTTCGGGGTCGTCAATGAATTCCGCCCTTGTGGGTCGGATTGTGATTTATAGTGTCGATGTCGACTGGATCATGACCGGAATTAATGTTATAACGGCATATCTTTGCGAGCACAGTTGTGGTGCCGAGGTTCCACTTGATAAATAGGCTGTAGGTAATTATGAGGACACGGATGGCGTTGTGCTTGATGTGGTCAGTGTTGCAGATTCGGCTACTTTTCTGTGTGCCTTTGCTAAGTGCGACTGTCACCGAAATATAATGATTTTGAAAATTGCAGAATATTACATTCGCATACGAATTTACTAGTATTGACTTAGCCCTTGCAACTATGTCGCGCGGAATCATGTTATACACCGGCGACAATATTGTGAAATCCACAATTAGTTGTACTGAGGTGTTCTTCGTGTTTGCTGTTAGATCGTTTGTAATCCACCGCGATATAGTAAAAAGTCCTATAGCGTTAGCCGGCTTTAAAGCAATTAATAAAATTAGTATTATAAAAATAAAAAACCCGACTGCTTAAAAGTAATGAACTTAAAAGAGAAAAACAAGTATCACAATATATAAAATACGACTGACAAAAGCATTGTTTTGTAAGCTTACTTTATCAAATAATGAAATAACTTAATATGTATGTTCAAGTTAGTTAAACTAAACACTTTATATTTCATTTGCGTTTTCATAGAAAAAAATTCGACATTCGCACCTGAAGCTTTCAGGTGCGAATGTCGCGCTTAAATTTTTTCTGAACACATAGACAGTGGTAACTTCGTTAATTGATGTATCAAATTAATGAATAAGAACGAAAACGCCAATAAACTCAAAAAAACATATATCGTCTATGTAATTGTACACGTTCCTTAAGTTATGACAAAAGAAAATATTTATCACACGATTTAATTAAAGGTTTCTATATTTCCCATTGTATCCAAATTTCCAAATAGCTTAGAATTCGGGGAGAAGTGTGGGCCAACTCACAGAGAAAAAGTTAAACGATATTTCAACGTTTTTATTATACGTATCAATTTTATATTAAATGTTTCTGAAGAAGTCTGTATATTGGCGTCTATCGACCACAGTGTTATAGACTCTGGCTTCTGAAAATAACCTGTCGAGAATACCCAACAGCGTTTACACGCTTAGCCTTACGCAGAAATTAGGTCTGTCATCATAATTTAGCAGCTGTTTTAACCTTACTAAGCAGAGAATAAAATATGTATTATAAAAGAAAATTGCACTAACTTTAATGGTGGACTGGATAGTTGTTCGAGAGTGTGATATTGCAGCGAGGCTCCCGGGAACAAGTTGCAAACGCAATTTACTGTGGCCCCACTTACACTTGCAGTAAATAACTTTATCGGATGCCCTGGACTAGACACTATAGGGGCGCATGACGTAGCTGCATACATACTGGCCTACATGTTTTATATATACTACTATATCAGATAGAAACACGATAAAAAAATCTTCCATTGTCCTGAAATTATAAATGAGAAGTGTATTTGTTCTGTCTTGCCAAAATAAGCAAGAATCTGCTCGTTTTTTTATTGTTTTTAGCGATGTGATGGTAACAGAAAACTGGACGTATTCAAGATTACTTTTCAAGATAAAAATGTTTAATAAATATTGCAGCTCTATACGCGCGATCTATCGCGCGAAGGATTGGACTGGAAAATTATATAATAAATGAATAAAAACAAGATTTTATCCGCAATTTGGTGCGTAGGTTATTGTTAGCCTAAGGCTGCGTGTACTTAGATCTATGCATGTGTTATGGTAAGTGTAACTATCTGTCATTATTATTAAATACCTCATGATTTGGTAATGTGAATATAAAATTGAAATTCATCACTTTTACCAGTTGTTATTAATAATTCACTTCTCTCGTTAAAAGTAATAAAATAAGACTCGAAGTTAGTTGTCCAGTACGTATTTATTTATGATACCATAGTTCTTACAAATACTAAAAGAAACTTACATGCAAATCGTTTTTCTGGTTTTGCTTAAATCAAACAAAATCAGATAAAATTAAAATTATACATTCATAGACTCCGTAAAATTGGTATACTCCAATATAATCCCCCAGGTGTTCATAGGCGACTTCGATAAAATTATTATTTTGGTAAGTATCCTAAAATCACCCTCAAATAAATAAAAAAAAAACTTTTAACAATTTTAGAGTACCTAATATTGCTACCATCATTATGATTCACACCCCAAATCAGAGGTTAGATTAAAAGGCTAAGGCGAGAGCGGACCGTTCGTGGTTACTTTTTTTATAACCACCAAGTACTTCAATACGTACTTAAATAGTACGTATTGAAGAATTTTAAAATTTTCAAAATATGCTCTTGTTATATTTATTTGAAGGTAATTTTAGGATACTAAAATAATAATTTTGTATCCTCTGATGCTCGATCGAGAAAGACGCTTAGGTTAAGTTATTTTTGAAAATGTATTATCTTTTTCGGTACCTACTGAGGTTAAATTATTAATAATCACTGATAAATGTGATTAATTTCCCACTTTTACCTCGCATTTCGGTAATTATTACTAATGATAAACAATTATTAATAATTTTAAATTAATCACACTTACCGTAACATATATGCACAATAGCCCCGATTAGACTTAATTCCAAGCTGTACTGTAAAAAGCCTATAAAAATCCGTCTACTATTTTTGTGTTATGCCCTGGAACAAATATATAGGAAAAGCTAACGTTATTTTGGGTTCAGGCACTTATATATTTGATCGCTATCAATTTTACGAAAGTATTACCAATTTCATTTTGCCCGCGGCTTCGCCCACCTGAATGTAGAAATGTAAATTTTCTATCCCTCGGTAACAGTATGTAAGGCTGTAAGGTACCCTGTGTCCTTTTCTGTACCCCGGACAAAGTGTATGCGAAATTGCGCATACACATTGTCCGCGGCCGAATAGGTAAGGCGTGAAAGCGACACAAACAAACTTATATTCGCATTTATAGTATTAGTTAGGATGCACAGAATAGCTTCGCTACAAAGAACTACCACATTATGTTATGCTTTTGGATGACACCTATACGGCGTCAAAATTTAGGTAAGCGATGCGAAGTACACTAACTAATTGAATAATAAACATTAGCTCCACGGCTGAGCGCTGCGCGTCCTTAAGGATCAGTGACGGACCATCATCGCAGTAGTTTTCTAACGCAACAAATGATTATATCACCGCGATCTATACAAATTGTACAAACCATTCATTTTCGTCATAAATTCGTCCCACATAGTAAGTCAACATGTCTTATCTACATAACCGAATTTCAGTGGTAATGATTGTGTGTAATTTTAGTAGTTCCAACAGTGTCAACAGATACAGAGGGGAAGTGGTTTTGTTGTATACCTACGGTTGATGCGAATCGGTTTCGCAGATGGACGTGTTAGTTGCTCGCACAATAGCTCGCTACCGTCCCCTGTTTACCAGCATTTTGTGTACATTCCTATGTATTATTTTGCTTGGTTCCGTCGTGTGGTGGAAACGGGTAAACAGTTGTGGAGTTTTTCCATTAAGAAACTCGGGAACTGCTCGATGTCTGAAACTGTTTGTGTCATTGTAGGTTGTCCCTCTACTACGTCAGATCTTAGCAACTTACGAACTTTGGTGACGATACAGTTCTAATCCAGGTTAGGTTACGATAGTTCACTCTTTCCTGAAAGGAAATGGTGTCAGCCAATATTGGCAGACGCATGACGGACTTAAACTAATTATTTGGCTTAACGTGGTTAATGATGTCAATTATCATTTGATATCATCTCTTTAACAATATAATTTATATATCTAATTTAAGTCTTTAGAATATCTAGTGGCAGTGTAAAAAATTCTACACTGCCAACTAAATTATCTAAATCATACTATTTGGACAGTTTATGTTAACGTTAGATCAGAAGTAGATAACGCCAGTAATAAAACCAGATATTGAAATTAAACTACTATATACGGATTTTATCGCGTTGTTTATTTAACACTCTACTACATAATTTAGAAACTGTTACACTACTATACTACTATTAAACTTTACTAATTTTAAGCTAATTCAATTATTAAAACTATTTTTATTTAAGTTTACACTTTCCCCGACGTTTCGGTTGCTTTTCAGCAGCCATGGTCACGGGGAGACTAAGATGGTAGTTGTCTCAATGTTCCAGTGTAGTTATTTTAAAGTACCCGAACATAATTTAGTCATTGGTGTTTCTATTTACGCAGAATGAGCTCAAAGTATCATGAAGTCTATCTGTGGTTTGTTTCTTCTTGGGTTTGACTATTTGAAGTACTGGATCCCAAGCTGGTGGTACATTCCAACCATCTTCTCTATTGAAATTAGGATGTTTTTTGATTTTAATAGCCTCGCGAAGCATCCTTGGTAGGGATCGGTGTTCTTTAGCGAGAATCTGTGGTTTGTCATATCTCAGGTAGTGGTTGGTCCCCCGTTGTACATGTTCACACACAGCAGACGTCAACGAGCGTTTGTGTTTTACATCAGCTATGTGTTCTTTTATGTGGGTGCTTATGCTTCTCTGGGAAAGTGTAAACTTAAATACAAATAGTTTTAATAATTGAATTAGCTTAAAATTAGTAAAGTTTAATAGTAGTATAGTAGTGTAACAGTTTCTAAATTATGTAGGTAATAGAGTGTTAAATAAACAACGCGATAAAAGCCGTATATAGTAGTTTAATTTCAATGAATAACATTCGCGTAAACAGAAGACAATATCATATAAAACCAGATAATTAAATCAAGTATATACAAAGTACTACAATGCTAAAATCTCAGTTTTATCTTGTGAGATAGCAAGGTGAAAGTCTATACTGAAACGGATCGATCGTAATTCTTATTCTATCTAGATTTGTAGTCCCGTCAACACGGTTCTAGTATCACCCGAGACAAAGAGCATATGTAAAATAACAAGTCCTGTGTTCGGATTGAAATCTGCATCGTAAACCAACAGATTCTACCGTAATGTTGTAAATAAGACTATTATAATATATTGGTTCATGTTTAGAGATTCGAAATTTGTTTCTAATATATTATTGTAAAGTCCGTCGCTGTTCTTATAAATGATCATACTAACTAATATTATAAATGCGAATGTGAGTTTGTTTGTTTGTTACGCTTTCACGTCTTACTTTCTCAATCGGTCATCATTAAAAATCACATAGATACGCATCGTCAGGAGAACGGCCAAGGTTCATGATCTCTACGTTTATATACACTTAGATGCGTTAATTGACAAACAGTTATTTCAATTCTAGCACGTAGCAAGTACTTATAGAAAGGTCCTTTTTCGGACGACTCGTCGTCTTATTTGGACGGTCACCAAACAATTAACGACGATGTGCTACTGTAAGGTAGAATCCTTAGGTAGGAACAAGGCGAATGTAAGATCGTATTCAATTCTCTACATGTGTGTCAAATGTATTAAAGTCGGCAAATTTAAAAAGCCCAGACATTAGTACAAATTGTTGTTTTTAACATAGCGTCATATCTAGCCGTAATATTTATTTGATCGATATGAGCGTTTTTCTAACGTGATAAAATGTACTACTAATGTCTAGTATACCATTGTTCAAAACTGGGCTAAAAAGTGATTCTAGTAATTTTGAACTAGTTTCTATATTACCTGCCATGAGTAAAATATTTCAATAAATTGTATTGCAGCAATTATAGAGCCACTTTAATGTAATCAAAATATTACATTCTCAATACTATGATTTCAAAAGCTTCGCCCACAATAGATTCGATTGATACAATTTTAAAGCATACCTGTCTATACTATGTAAATGCCTTGGAAAATTCGCAAAATGCCATCGGCGGATTCTGTGATCTTCCAAAAGCCTTTGACTGCGTTGAAAATTATACGTTATTTCGAAAGCTCAGGCTTTATGGAATTCGGGATACTGCACTCGACCCAGTTCATGCCTAAGCGATAGACTACAACATGTTGAAATTAACGGACGTAAATCTAGATTTTCAATCGCAATGGGCGCACCACAGGGCGCTGCCTTAGGATCCGTTGTTATTAGTGTACATAAATGCTTTGTTGTTCTTCGTATGACTTTTGTGTGACATCGTATCATTCATGGAAGACACATCACTTATTTTAAATTAGAGCGACAGTCACAAAATTTTCGGGGCGATAATGATTCACTGTTCAAATTAATTATTTTCGATATCAATATAAAGTCAATTCGATTTCGAAGTGCAATCTGCAGACACGTGATTCACAACTTAAATCAATATTCTCAGCATTGGATTTAGATTGGGATTCCCCGCGATTATTTTGTTTCACGTGAAGTTAGTTGAGTTACGGCCTGCAACTAGTGTTGTTCAATACTCTACGATAACTCGGTTATAGGATTTCAAGAGAGATAGATTTAGAGAGCAAGGTCAAGCTGGCTTCCAAAAAGCTTGGTGTGCTCAATAGAGCTAAGCGGTACTTCACTGCGGAGCAAAGACTGCTTCTATATAAGTCGCAAGTCCGGCTTCACATGGAGTACTGCAGTCATCTCTAGACAGGAGCACCAAAATACCAGCTTGATCCTTTTGACGCGGTACAGAGACGAGCATTGAGAATTGTCGATGAGCCCAAACTCACAGACGGTATTGAGCCACTAAGTCTCAGACAGGACTTTGCCTTCCTTTGTGTGTTCTACCGCTTATATAATGGATTGTGTTCTGACGAGTTGTTTGAGATGATGCCCTCAGCTACTTTTTATCATCGCACCGCTCGCCATCGGCAGGGATGTCATTCTCACACCTTACAACCTAATTGGTGCCGCACCAAACGGTACCAAAGGCATTTTCTCCCGCGGACGCTCAGGTTGTGGAATGAACTCCCTGCCCAGGTTTTCCCACAAGACTACAGTATGGGGTTCTTCAAAAAGGGCGTTAAAAGGTTTTTACAAGGTCGGCAAGGCGCAAGTGATGCCTCTGGTATTGCAGGCGTCGATAGGCTACGGTAACCATTTACCATCAGGTGGGCCGTATGCTTGTTTCCAATTTAGTAGTATAAAAAAAAAAAAAAAAAAATTTACATGATTTTTATTAATTAATTAGAGCGTATTTAAAGAATATAGATGTAAGAAACTTATTAACATAATGAAATTGACTGTATGCAGCAATCTGAACAAGATGACATATACACTAAACAAGTCAAACAATAATTAAATAGTATTCTTTTATCAAGACAGATATCACTTTCAGCATTATTCTTGTGTACAAAACTTGTGAACAAACAAATTTAAGTAAATAAACACAATATGCAATCATACTTTAATCAGTCAATTAATATTTTACTTTAGTAATATTATAATATTTTTGATTGTTCGATATAAAGGTTGCGGTTTTTTTAAATATATTGCGTTGTACACCATATTAGTTGGATAAGTAATTTTAATGTTTCGCAGTTTCAGTACACTTCGTTTCTTATTTTAGCAGTTCGCATGACAAACTTTAAGTATCCATAAACATTCTATAACAAATCCTTACTCACTTTATAATTTGTCTTTATTTCGTTTTCTACAATATCTTATACTCTTTGTCCGTATAATATATTAACGTAAGTTCATTTTTATTTCAATTCCTTTTTATGATAATTACTTAAAATATTGCAAAATACTGCTGAGCACTAAAAGCTAATATTAAAAGTTTGGTACTCAATAAAACTACTTAAATCACAAAATAATTTTCAACATGTTACAGTTTTGTGGTGTGTTTTGCGGTCACATGCATCGAGTAAAAGAAGCAAAAACCTCCGTGATTACGACTAAAAACCAACCGAATGGTCAGGAAAAAGTTTTAATGATAAAAGTCGCGTATATTATAAAACTGGTAATAATTTAAGTTTAAACACCTACTTAAATGAATTAAATTGATTACAGAATTGATTACACAAATCCATAATGTTTATTAAAAAACTAACTGATTCTGATTATTGTGTTATAATGCCCACATTGAAATATTTTGGTATAAAGATCGCTTGGGTGCTAAAGAAAGACATATAATTGCTATATTTAAAAAGAAATGCTATAATTGTCGCGTGATTCAACTAAAATGTTTATAATATCAAGTTTGGCGAAATTGTTTATTCTAATAGTTTCTTTATTAAATGTGGGTGGATGTTCCGAGAACACCAAATTTCAAGAAACAGCTCGTTTCTGAATATCGCTAAAATAAATCTCGACTTCCTTAATCATACATTTATCACACTGCTTCTCATGATAAACCCAAAACAACTTTATTCATAAATGTATTTGTAGATCATATTTAACACATACATATTACATTCCTAAAGCTTCTCCACATTTCGCCAGCTAAGTTTTAGATATCACGGGATAGAGAGCAAGTCCGTTTACTAACATCAGACATGTTTCAAACTTTGCTCAATTAGAACTCCCTAGCAGAGTTACTTGATAAAAAACATCTTGTTTCGATTCGGGTATCCGGTAACCCGAAATTAGCACATCAGTCAAGAATTACAAAAAGTAAAACCCAGCATTTGGACTTATAATTACATCCTTAAAATTCTTCTCGGTCTTCGAAAGACAACGCAACTACACCTGTAAATGCTTTTGTAGTATACGTACCAAAGAAAATTTAGTCTCGTAAAAGAGTTGTAAATATTATTGTGTATTTATAACCCGGAAGCCTTCACTGCTGAATAAAGACTTCATTGATAAACCGCCACTGCGAAAGCTTCTTAGGGAAATTTGCCAAAACAAGCGCGCTTGCCGCACCCACAAATATGATTTCAGCGACATACCCTCTGTACACAGGTGTAGGTGAATATTGTCGCCTTTTGCATAAACCTATGTAAATTAAGTTTATGATACTGAACACTTGTTTTCTTTTTAATTGTCCAGTACCATTACAGTATATACATATAGTAAAATTTGTACTAAGCATGCGAATAAGGCAAGCTATCCCGAGACCACGCTCTTCAATCCATCCTCTTCATTCAGTTATATCCTACAGAATTTATAAATATTTAGTGCATCTGTTTATACTGCCTTAATTAGTTTTTCATTTATAATGTTCTAATAGATGACAGACAAATAAATAGACTTTACCCGTACCACCAACAATCGTCCTCGTTCTATGCATTCAGTGATATTTTTTATACTTAATTACACGTGAGCCAGGGTTCAATAAGTGACACTTAATGACAAATCTAATTAATATTATAAATGTGAATGTGAATTTATTCGTTTATTTCACTTTCACACGTTAACCACACGACCGATCATTATGAAATTTAGCATAAACGGCAGGGGTCCAGAAAATGACCTCACCCAGAATAAAGTACTGTTCCGATTACTGATAGACATTTTTTGACTAAAATCTACATTAAGCCGCGGGCAATAACTAGTATCTAAGTAAATAAATAAAATAAAAAATTGTATAGGGATGTTAATTATAATAGATCCAAGTATTTAGCTGCTACAACTAAAAAATATCTGTCAATTCGATATTCTGGCGTAACCATTACAATCGTAGGGGATTATATTGAAGACGAAGTTTCATAATATTTATATTCATCTGTCATAATATTGAAGAGTTCGATCATCGACCTGCCTTCAGCATATGCAGATTGTGCCATAGTCTCTCGCAGGAGAGGCGCGTGTTCAGCTGTGGCCTGTCACTGGCTGTTGATTGATTAAAACGTTCCCGTCTCGCTTTGTTTCCAATCATTTCCTGCGTTCCACGCCAATCAAGAGCAACGACCTCTTTAGTACAGTTACAAACTTTCTTTAATATCACTCGAAATGAACATATGAAGGGGATGACAAAAATATATTTTTTCGAATATTCTAAGGTAGTCTCACTCGTGATTGGGACAGTTGGACGACAAAGACTAGAGCAAAATGGTCACTGATATATTAGAGACGGTTCAGAGATAGTCCAGGCTTAAAAATATTCTGCAACAACGGTTTGAGATCGTTTTTTGTAAACGTTTTTTTTTCAAACTTATCTCATGTAAGTGTAAATGATAAACCAATTTGGTGGTGGGACCGCCATAGGACCAGTTGTTTAAACTATAGTAGAGTAACATCTTCAAAACTAATCAAACTATTTATATTGTAGGTACGTTTTGTTACAATGAGCTTATACAAGACATGCAATTGAAATTGAAGAAGAAAGATGCAATAAAATGGATTTCTCCTCATTAATTGTAAAGAGTCACTCCTTGCAAACAAATATGTACCTATGTATATAAGATCTAAATCATGTTATGATAGGTTTAGCCAGATTCAGTTAGGCGTCTGCTTCAAGCTTGTGTAATCAGTTGTTAATTCTATTACGTCGTGTCCATAGTGTTTATAAATATTGACCAATGATACTATCAAATAGCAATGGAATATAATAACAGTGATAACATTTGACGCAAACATAGATACTGAATGCCGTAAGCGATTATATTACGCACAACGCGTTTAATTCAAAAATACCTCACGAACAATAATTGACATCATACGTATGTGTGTTATATATATCATGTGCTGTAATTCATTTTGGAGATGGGTCATCATGGGTTCCTATTTCAGTTTGCTTTTAGTCCCGCAACTCGGCCTAAGGGCCGTTTGTTACGGGTAGTACTGTAGTTGGTGTCGCCAATTACTGAAAGTACAACGTATTCAAGTACAGTTCATAATTTCGTCATATATTGTCAACCCAGTGCTTTTGGAGGCCATATTCAAATGCACCTAGTAGCCTTGAATTATACAAATTTATAAAACTGTTTAATTATTATTATTTTGGAAATTGCCTAAATGGTGCTGGGTGAAGGGGAGGAAATTAATGACAATTAGAAAAATGAATGGACAAGAATTTTTTGAATAATCACTAATCGTATTTTCATCTAATTGTATATTATATTGTTTTTATTCTATTATAGCAGTTCGCTCTATTAAAATAAATGGCAATTTAAAGTTTTAATGTGGGCGGTAACGCTGTCGGCCCCTAGTTTTACATACATATGTATCAACATACTCACAAATGTTGTATGTTTTAATATGTTTACATATTACAACGTTATTTTCTTGTTTCAGGTTATTTATTATTTAAGGAATTTTGTGAACAGACGTCAGAGGAACCAGTGCCACAATTAAAATTTTATGAAGAGGTAAAATATACATTTAGCTTGCTTCCATCATTGTTATACAATTGAGCGTGAACCTTGTGAATGAACATGTTTTTTCAACAGATTAAATTATACGAGAAACAAGAATGTGTAGAAGAGAGGCGGCGGATCGCAAGAGATATTTATGACAATTTTATTATGAAGGAACTACTAGCACATTCACATGTAAGTAAATTTTAACTGTAGATATTATGACGTGCATGTTAGCTCTGATATCATCTACGCAACATTCACCCCAACGCCCGACATTAAGATTAGCTGTATTATTAATCTCCGCTACTCCACAAGGATAATGAGCATTTTGATACGGACCTTTAAAGTCGTGTAAAAGTACAGGTACGTACTATACGTATGTTTTATCGGGCGGTACGAGCAGAGCTCAGCCCGTCGACCGACCGGTCGGTTTAATTCTTGGGATTATCTCCGTTATTCTATGAGATTTGCACTGAACTTTGCTTGCAAAAGCATCGTTATGTAGACCAACTGAGTAAACTCAAACAATTGTCGTGTTGTGTGCATTGAAAAATCGCAAGGATTTATCTGTGAGATTAAGTCTATCGGATTGAGTTCAACCTTTTGATCGCTTACGTATCAATAAAGCTGTTCACGTAACGCATTTAATATAAAGAGGAAACGAAAGTAAACAAGAATGTCGATTATATTTATCAGCACTACTCTCAAGTTCGATGACGATTGAATAGTTGGTTTGGTTAGTGTAACCGACTGCTACGCCTGAGGTCGCGGGTTCGATTCCCGCACAAGTCAAACATTTGTGTGCATGAACATGGATGTTTGTCTTGGTCTGGGTGTTTCTATGTATAATATGTATGTATTTACAAAAAGAAAATGTATATATGTATGTTTATCCATTGTCTAGTAACCATAGTACAAGCTCTGCTTAGTTTGGGCTAGATGGTGTTGTGTGTATGTGGTACAATATTTATTTATTTATTTATTAATTAACAAATGCAAACGAAACAAAAATTGTGGATTCAACTCAGCAGCTTGAGTGAAAACATCGATTAAATTCGCTCTACCTGCTCTTTGTAACGTCGCGCAACATCGCCGACGCGAGCTCTCTTTGAGTTCGAAACATATTTCAATTATGTAAAAGCTTTAAATCTAATGAAATGTGTGACTACAAAGTGATATCTATCTACGTAGGCTTCACACCGATATGTTCGTGGTTTTGCTTTAGTAATAGTTTGTTATCTAACATCGCGATGTTATTTTAACTTGGAAGCTTATATACTCTTGGTGGCCAACAACTCTGTTATTGGACGTTGTTGCCAGAAGTACCATATGGCGCTGATGTTTTTCAACAATGTTAGTGTTCACGATTTTGTTGGCCAACTTTCGTATGAAACTATGTAGATAAGGGTCGTTGGAAATGAGAGAGAACTAGATTTAAGTTAAAAGTTCTATTAACAAAGATGTATGCATTGTAGCTAGCGTTTCGGTTTTAAAAGATTACAATTCAAAAAGTGTACGCATTTAGTATAGAAATTGCGAAACAAGAGGTCGTAAGCGTTGTATCCGGCTAGAACGACTGTTGTTTGTATAATGAGCCTCGTTAGTTGAGTGTTGGCGAGCTGCCCGCCAACACCCGCTTGAACCTTCGATAACAATAAATAGCTAAACGTTGGATAATAGTTACTCGAATAAACCTCCATAATCGGTTATTTCTCATATTACTACTTCTCTTAGGCTGTAGTCAATTAGCTAGTAATATAAAATCTAGAATCTGCTCAGATTTTATAGCCAGGTTCCACTGTATTCTCTGTATTTTATGGAATTGTAAGAGAAGTGGTGGATATTGGCGTAGTGTTTCCGATTGGCTTAGTGCTGATTAGCATACTTAACACACCATTGAGATAATTATTGAACTTTTAGGCGTCCAAGTTCACCATCACCATGTTTTCCTTCGCCATTTAAGAGATAATTAAATTTTAATCCACATAGCCATGAGACTTGATAGCGCATTGTTCACTCAAAAAACTCAAGGTTAGTTGCTTGCCGCCACCATAATATACAGGAAAATATTGCTGTTTTAAAGTCAGTCTTCGTTTCCACACTTCGTCACAAACAAAAACGTTTACGATGTTTCCATGAACCTGATTCATCCGTTGCAATTTTGTCTTTTAAACTGAATTGCAGTTTTTCCAATCTTTCACTAAAATATAAAGTCATTGGTACGGTTTAGATTGTAAACAATATCCTCCAATGTCACCTCAAGTTCAGAAGAATCGTACAAATGAAAAAAGATAGACTAGATTGTTGCTATTATCGAAAATCGCATTCTCGCTGCGGGTGACAATAAAAACAATAACGTCGATGAGCACTGCTGTCTGTATTGATTTCTAATCAAACTTGTTGAGATGTGGAATCCAAAACTTCGGGTTTCGCTAGGTTTCATCATGTGTACATATGTGATTCTAACATGTAGAATCTGATTGTCCTTAAGCTTGTAGCTTTAAGTTAGCCAAATAACAAATAGCACTATTCGTTCTAATACAAAAACCGCTTACATCTCTTTAAAACTTACTACACTAAATGATAGGTAATTAAAGAGGAACTGCACTTAACATACTTATCGAATACCTATGGGGTAAATGCATCAATAATTATACCCGCATCGTTGCAACTAACTTCTTAGACCCAGCTGGCGATGGTGGCATGAGCTGCAGATCCCTTTTATACAGTTGATCTCAATAGCAATAATTTGCTTCTGTGCTCATTAAGGTAAGATAAGAAATTAAAAATAATTTTTACTGCAAAAGAGAAATTATATTATTTCAATAAAACATAAAACATTTATTCAAATTGAATAATTTTTTTTGACTTGGTGACGGAGTATTAGTGTCATTGTTGATCTGTGTTCAGCGATTTCCTTTTGAAAGGTTAGCAAGCTAGCGTCCATACGGTATGCAAATCATAAGCACGTCGTGTGCTTGTTTGGCAAATGGATTAATGGAAGCAACATTAGGCAGAATTGATTGTAGTGTATACGTAGAATGAAAATAGTGTTAAGAGATCGTAGCTTTTAAACTGCGAAGTTCGTACCTTCGCTTACTCTAGCGTCGTTAGATAAAATATAGATTGTCGGAATTAACCTTCAAAAAGTTTTACTACTCTGAGGTTTTCTGGCACTGTTTTCCTTCACCGTTGTCCTAAACACGTTCAAGGTAAACTTGCCAGCCAGTAATAATATTGTGACCACAGCAGCGACAAGTTTTTAACTTTTTCCTTCATACGTTGAAACGTTTCCATCTTTTATGATCCTCTACTTCCAGTCTCGGAGACGAATTGACTCGTAATTTATACAGTTGGACAATTTTGATATTCCAACTAGAAAGTAGCAGTTTCGTTATAACACTTATAACTGAAGTGATCTGCGGCAACTTCTACGTGTACTGTTTTTATCTTTGATGACCATCTTGAACAAGTCGACTCGTTTGTATCTTTATCGGTGACCGAATCTTCGGACTACTTATTCGAACGCAGAGTGTTTACATACGTTTATAGCATCAATAGATCGATTCCTCTGAAAAATATTAGAGTACTATTACAAATTCAATATTGTTAAAACGAAAAAATCTATGTAAATAAATTAGCTATTTTTAATCGGCCTCGATAACGTATTTGTATATTTCTCTTATAAATCAAACATGCGTTTATTCCAGGATTATTCTAAAGAGTGCGTAGCGCATGTACAAAAATATTTAATGAAGCATGAAGTGCCACCAAATCTGTTTGAGGTACGTGTTTTTAGATTATTGAAATATAAAACTGGCGTCGTAAAAAATGAATTATTTATTGACCGTATGCTTATTTCAGCCGTACATTGAGGAAATCTTCCAACACCTACGAGGGGAACCATTTAAAAATTTCTTAGAAAGGTAGTATATCTGAATGAATTAAATATAAATAGTCAAGTTTGATCTTAAATTATATGTATTCATCGTTTGTTACAGTGACAAATACACAAGATTTTGTCAATGGAAGAATTTAGAATTAAACATACAACTCACAATGAACGACTTCAGCGTTCATCGTATTATTGGACGAGGTGGCTTCGGAGAGGTAAGATCAATCACACATATATTTTACGATTCTTACATTTCATATATACCTTATATCGTGGGATGATCTACAAACATCGATAGAGCACCCCACCTTTTTTCTGACAAGTCCGTTCTAGGCTTACTCTGCCTGCCTTAACTTTGAAACAAGAAACAAGAAGCAATCAGACTCGGAACTACAGCCACGTGCAAAAGTATTAGGCACCCCTATTGTTTGTCTCTATCTCAACAATGAGCGCTCGGATAAGGGTTTTATGGTCTTACTATTGCATCGGCGGCATTTTGAAACAAAAATAAAACAATAACAAATATTTATGACACCCAGGTGCAGTTTAAAACGATGTTTTTACAAATTTGCAATTTTAAAGTTTACTCTTTTAGTGTGTTATCAGTGCTTGCAGTGAACAGACACATATCGTATGCAATTGTTGTTACCATATTCCTGAAGACTAATATTCATCAAGTTAATAATGCCTAAAAAAGCAGAACTTAGTGCAGAACAGCGCCTAAAAATTAAAATTTTACATGAACGAGGCATGTCTCAAGTGAAAATAGCCCGAGAAGTGAAGTGCTCGCGTTGTGCAGTGCAATATGCACTAAATCGCTTCAAAGAGACCGGTACTCATGAGAATAGGCCAAGAACAGGCAGAAGAAAAATAACTACAGATCGTGAAGACCGATTGTTAATTAGGCAGTCTCTACAGGACCGTAAAAAAACTGTTTTAGAGCTCGCTGCAGCTTTATCTGAAGCAAAAAGCAGATCAGTGAGCGCGTGTACTGTGAGAAGAAGGCTTATTGCAGCTGGATTAAAAGGTTGCAAGGCAAGAAAGAAGCCGTGGCTATCGAAGCACAACAAGAAAAATCGGTTGCAGTGGGCCCTCAGACATAGAGATTGGACAGTGGAGGATTGGTCCAACGTACTGTGGTCAGACGAATCTAACTTTGAGGTATTGTTATTTAATTTATGTATTACACCAAAACACATAGCCGTCTTTGAAATCACGTCCTGCGAGGGAAATATGCAATCTTGAATTAAGTTATTTTTTTGCTTGTTCCATAGGTGTTTGGAACACCCGGTGTTACTTACGTCAGGCGAAGGATGGGCGAAGAGTACAACCCAGATTGTGTAGTGCCCACTGTTAAACACGGTGGAGGCTCAATAATGATCTGGGGTTGCATGGCTGCCGATGGAGTGGGCGAAATGGTGTTGTGTGAGGGGCGAATGAATAGCACCAAATACACAGAAGTTCTGGAAACAGCTCTAGCACCGTCTGTTACACAGATTTTTGGCGATACAAACACCGACGGCGTAAAATTCCAGCAGGACAACGCCACTTGCCACAAGTCAGCACACACTATGGCATGGATGGCTCAAAACGGTATAGATCTTTTGGACTGGCCGCCACAATCACCGGACCTCAATCCTATTGAACACATTTGGTCTATTTTGAAAAAAAATATCCGTAGACACTCGATAAGCAACAAGGAAACACTACTCGCCGCGTTAAAGCACGAGTGGCAAAAGATATCCCAAGAGGAATGTTTTAAGTTGGTAGAGTCAATGCCAAAAAGAGTGGCTGCTGTCATTAAATCCAAAGGTGGACCGACAAAATATTAATTATTTTATAAAAATAAATCTTATTAATCATAATATGTGTTGTTTTCTTTACATTCCCTATGCTGAATCACCCTAAAACTGGCATTATTATAGGGTGCCTAATACTTTTGCACGTGGCTGTACTATAAATAATTACCATCCGGCGATTGAGCTTTGTTGATTGTTTTGTTTTGTGTTACACGGCATCCTTGATAGCTCGCGGTCACTTAAAATACTATGCCATCCGAGCACTTAAAAGGAAAATACTTAGTCACAGTACAAAGTTACACAACGCAGTATCCATCATTAGCATTCTGTGCTTGCACCACGGGCGGGTTTACTATATTCATATTCATCTCAGAGAACGGAAAGCCGCTACTAGGTGTAATAAAGCCGTCCTGTTCCCTCGCTGGAATAGTGATGGATTTTAACGTTCGTGTTGTAGTTGCCCATAAGTGGTGTAACGTGATTACCTTGATACATTCTAATCATCGTTTGTACATCGACCGTTGAATAAATGATAGTTGAATAATAAATGGTGGTTTGAGCGGAGGATGTTTTTGCTTGAGAAGAAAGCTCAAACATTTTTGCTTGAGAAGAAAGCTCGAGCAATGATTTCTATATCACAGGGTGCTTTACAAACATTGGTGTAAGAACACTGAACTACTTTTGGAGTTTATTTCGATGTGGATACAATTCTGCACATTGACAGTGATGTGACCACGTAAATCATTGCCTCTGCCGCGCAGTAACATACATGCGCTAGTGTAAAGATTTACCAGTCATGCCAGTAATGCATTTTCATTATTGACTGTTCCGAATAATTCTCCCCAAAATATCTTAAAATCTAACCTCCTGTATCATAAAAGAGATCTATATCCAAAAACATTATTACAATACATTTTCCTTTGTTAGGACGTGTGGCATTTTAAATAAACGAGAGAAAACCAATACCCATATTATCTATGTAAAACACTTTATCTTTTTGATGAAAATGGGGGTAGGTGCCAAACATTTGGGAAGAAGTAGGTCATCTGCCGTTATCTACTTAACTCAACGTGTGTTTAAAACGCCTCATTCGTGTGCTCATTATTTTACTTACATTGTATTTGCAAAGGTAGTGTATGGAGCAGATAAGTATCAGGCGACCGCCATTCAATGAGCTATTCTCGTATATATTTCTATAAACGAAATGGTTAGCGTTTCCTACATCTTTTATGGTTTCGTTTGTGTATAAAGAAAGTAAATATTTATAATTTCTAACATAAACATGCGAGATTGCTTAGATAATGTTAGATTTTTGTCGTAACGAATTTTAGAAATGTTATAGCATTTAGCTGTGAGCCAAGAATATATGTTTTTTTTTTTTCGTATGCTCTGTAAAGTGCCATATTGGTCGCATAGTTATATTAGTGTGCGATAGATGACTCTGATAGTGCGAACAAACGCTTATAACATAAAGAATTAAAGATACGAGAGTCTGCCTTTAGAAATTATTTAAATATCAACTAGGATTGCATTTTTTAGTTGTGAATTGATTCATAAAATATTTCATTACTAAAATTCCTAATTAAATGCGCATACTAATAATAACAGAATCCGCCTGAATAAAGTATGATAGTTGTTAGAAAACAAATCGGTCCAAAATGCGTTTGATTTGTTTACTTTTTAATTTACGACGTAGGTATTGGGCATCGCCACATAGGCGTCTCCACACATATTACTCAGAGCCAAACACGTTGACGTAACGAGTTTCTCAAACATAACTTTTTAAGAGAATCTACAGCATATAAAATTTGGTAACAGCACGTTATGCTCGGTTGGTAAATACCTTATTTACATTTAGGGTTGCCAGCATTAAAAATTCAATTCTACTACTTCCCTCTTACCCCGATATTTGGGTAACGTAAACGAGACACTATTTATTACTAAATCTTTTACCTACATAGGAAATAAAACATTGTGATGTAAAACAATAGAAAGTGGAAACCATGTGTTGTTAACTATGAAATAGGATTTTAACTCACGACCTCCGCATATTGTGCCGCCTCTTAACTGCGTAGGCAAGTAATATCAAACGTAATCTAAACTGACTGGATGTCGAAGTAATTAGAACAGTCAAGCCTTTTTTAAATTTTATTATTCTATAGTTAAGAAACTATCGGATGGACTTTAGTAGTTGATAAAGACTACCCATAGTAGCTAATACAATAAGTATTAATTTACTTTTTGTTGTCTCCTGGTTGTCCTTGCTTTAGTAAGCGCATAACACGCCGACAGTGTTGATTTCTGCGCATATCATATACGCATAATAAAATTAAAGAAGCGAAATGCGACCGTCTTGTGCTAAATCGGCTGTACAAGACTTGGCAACCCTATGTATTTAGGTTCAAATAAAACTGCTTTTATGATGTTATCGATACTTTTTAAATAGACTATAGTTAGTTTGTTTATGCCGCCACGGTGGTAAACATTAAACTAGTATACGGAGTCCTGTTAGTAAGCTGCTATCATAGCTTCTGGACGCTTGTAACTCTAGAGGTATATATTGCTGATGCTGCAAAAGCTCTCCTATTGTGGCAACCTGATATGCGGCGTCTCCAAGCGCTGTCACGTGTCATTTTTTAAACGAGGCTTGGTGATTGTGTTCTTGTCACGCTAGACAACAGTTATGGTGAGGTCCTGGCTTAACCTTGCCAATTACCATGATATACGCCATTACTTATAATGTAAATATTTTGGTGTTCCCAGGGTTTTGATTGATTTGTTTCTAAAAGGTTGGTAACTGTTACCTTTTTTGTATCAAACGTCTGTAGGATTCAGTTGTGAATTTCAACCATTTCTGTTCTGTGTCTGTAAGAACCGTTTACAATTAGGCGTGCCATGTGCATACTTGCATTGATGTGTTAAATAAATATTACTGGATCTGCTACCAGCATTTACGCACCGTAACATAGAAGACACATAACAAAGTTATTTGACAGCAATCTTCTAATATTACGGCCTCAGTCAAAGCGAAATTCTTGGTTTAATTAAGGATCCCACTTGAAAATTTACCTTTTGTCTTGAAAGTGTTAACCCTATTGATGTTATAAGCCATGTGTGTTTTTATACAGGTGTACGGATGTCGGAAGGCGGATACGGGCAAAATGTACGCGATGAAGTGCCTAGACAAGAAGCGTATAAAAATGAAGCAAGGCGAGACACTCGCGCTCAACGAGAGAATTATGCTCTCCCTCGTCAGTACCGGGGTGAGTGTTTTATTACATACGTTTATGTGTACGTCGTCGTACGGGTTATTGCGCGGTAGTTCTGCGTACGTACGTTGCGATTTAATTATGCGACCTGTGGTGACTGTGGTTGTATTTAATGGGTCAGTCCCGAAAATATAATTTAAATTAATAGTTTTATTTATTTTATTTTATATGTATAGCTGCTGAAGTAGGTTTCGAGATATGTGGATATCTGTATTGTTGTAATTTTAAAGCAAACGTTTATTGGTCATGTGAGGGGGACTGTGATTCCCTCTTAGCCGTTATTTAAAAAAGGATTAATGTAATGCGTAGCTTAGTAATTTTCAAAGATTTTAGAGAGGCAAATCCGTTTGAGCATCGAACCATTGACACAATCGATACACTGTGATCCAGTCAATTCCTTTTTAGCTTTTCTTTACTATGGATCTAAATGAAATCATTAAACTAAATGGTTTTGATAAAAAGTTAGATGCTATTTCGTTGCGCCTACGCTTCAAGCGGGTGACGTAAAAGAGGCTGGCAATATAACTAAAATAGTTTCATTCATGTATTCTGTAAAAATATTAGTCAAGTTTCTTACGTCTCGGTCAGAATAGATAAAGAAACGCACTTAAAACGCGAACTGTATCGATACTTCGAATAATGAATGCAGAAGTATTAAAAACTAAACAAAGTGAACCTTCCATACGTAGCTTTCCTCAGATGTTTTTGTTGGCAACTTGTCCGGCACTCTACTGTAAGCTGTTCTCACCGAAAAACTGGCTTGAAAACACACACGCTTTTAAAACTAATACATTGAATGAAGAAGTGCATCTTGTAGCAAATGTTTAGCTTATGAGCGTTAAAATATGGCCATCGGAGCTCGTTAAAATAGACCCAGCTGTTTCTAAGATTAACTCTGACAAAAATAGGGATGTTGAAACTGTCTTCGTTTGGTGGCTGTGAGCCATTTATAAATAAAATATTGATGAGATACTTTATTAATCATCTTCTACGGCTAGTATGTAGCTTGTTCTTACGTTTTCTGACCGTCGAGGTCTTCAATACGATTCCTGGTCGAATAAGAGCTAGCTAAGAGCATAGCTTTTAACGCCGAAGTTATTCATTACGATCTCCACGGATTTTTCAAAAGCAAGTCTCGCTATAAATCATTATATTGCGTCAAACCTAAATATTTACGGTGAAATGTTGGTTTTATATACCTTCCTCTTTGTAACGTTTCTTGGGATATACGGGTGCGATACTATGTAACCAATACAAAATTAATCAATTGTTTAGTAAGGAAAGGTAATCTAATGCGTAATTAGTGCTATCTGAAAATTAACTGTCAATTAGAATTTATCTAAGAGATATAATGAAGTACCATTAAATGACTGTACCAAATGTTGAAAATTATTATTAACGCATTACTATAGTGGTCAATTGTTGAACATAAGCCTTAATTAAAATGTAAAAGCACAGGCAATACGAGCATAGTAAGATTAGGCTCTGACGCGATTCGGGCTACAATCGTGCGATGCCTTTCCGTATGCCAGCTTCGTCCACAAATCAGCTGAGCTTCAACAAGTAAGACGGAGCTTACGATGTTTTTATATAACCTGCGTCTTTCACATAGGACTCATGCTGTTATAGGTGCGATTGTCGTCCTATGTTCTCATGTTTCAAAGCCTTAACACAAGTGGTTTGTAAGACGGGATTCGGAAGCATCCAAGCTTCGTCCACGACTCTTCTGAACTTACTAGGAGTAAGACGGACTTAAGATGCTTCGTGTAAACTTCGTGTTACGTTTACGGATAGGGCTCATTCCGTTATTGGTGCGATTGACGTCCCTCTGTTCTCGGGTGTAGATCTTTAATATATTTTATGTACCTAATTGCTTTCTCGGTCCGTTAGCTTACCTATGTAATTAAATTTTATCTTTTCTTTGCGGCCGATCAGGTCCTAGGCTCGCTTCGAAGTCGGGCAGTGTTATTATGTTTTTCTGTTAAGAAGTTTTCTATAGTAATACATGTCGCCGGTATACGGCAATAAGTGCGCCCCGTATAAACCTAAAATACATAAGGTGATTATCCAATCCACTGCACCACCCGTGTTATTGTAATAGGTACGCGACTAGAGCCTCCGTATCAGAGTTATTTTGTTTCGAACTGTTCTCAACCCGGCGCTTTGTCAGTACTACTAATTTAACTTGTTGGATTCCCGAATTAAAGTGAATTTAATATCCGCTTGCTAACTTCGGTTCCGCTTACGTAACGTATTAGTTACTTTAACCACGAATAAACAGATACAGATTGCCGCTCGATGTGTTTATGCACGATATTTAAAGTACTACGAGTTATTGGCAACGTTGCCTATGACGTATTCCTAATAGAACCCGATTATCGTCCGAACACGCGAAGTAATCGCACGTTTGCGCGTTAATAAAAATGCGTGGTGCTTTAATAGGATAGTCGCCTTGTATGATCGCGCAAGTCCATGAGCGCTGTCGTGATGGGCGATGCGATTATCGCGCGAATGTCGGTCAGGCCACTTGTTCGGCTTCAGTGTGCTTGTTCGCGACTCCGTGTGAACTAGCAATTAAACATTTTAATAGCGCGCAAGTCAATTAAGACACTTTGTCACCGGTATGTTCGATCGCGGTTTTATACGAACAAATTCGCGCAATCTTGCTATGGTTATATGAACGATGCCTTAGAACGCTAGCTAGGATATTACTTGTGCTGTTTTTATGCTGGTCTTCTATATCTACGTAATTTGTGTTTCCCTTGTATAGCTAACCTCCAACAAAAATCTACAACCTTATATCAATTTTAATTAATATTTAGGGATCACATATTACGGGTAGCAGGTAATGCGCAAGATATAACTTATTATTGCCCTTTTGAATCGGAAAATATAACATGTCATGTCAGCAATTTATATTTTCGTTAGGTGAACTTAGACCTTTACTTTGAGTGCAGGGTACATTGTTACCAATATTTTGTACTAGCCAGATTGACGGACATGTGCCTCAACGTACTTAGATTGCACGTAAAAGTGCCGACACTAAGAATAGCGAGCTCACACATTAGTTAGACCATGAAAGTGTACAATTTTCATATGAGTGAGCGTGGAAATACCATATTTAATTTTTTATGATTCAGATGTCATGTTGACATTGTGTGTCAGATGACAACTTATCGTCCAGAAAGGTTACCATTTAAGCGAAGTAGGACGTATTTATGATGTAAATCTTTGCTAACCATTAATTACTTCTTCAGCTATTTCCAATCCATATACAATTTTATTAAAATCTATTCAACAGCTGTTTGGTTGTGACTTACATTTGTAAAAAGAACTTAAATATTTTAAAATGTTAGTAAGATTATGCAATCGTGCTGCCTCTCTCTTTGATAGAGCGATTGCCGATTGTAGGCTTCTGATACTTCTCTATATAAAAGTATCGAAATCTTCGGGACAACCATTACTGAGATTTTGCAATCTAAGAAGAGATATTTTACTAAAAATACACTAGCAGTCTCATGCGGTAGGGAATGGGTTTATAACTGTGTGTTTTACCGGGTACAGATCCAGGCTCAGTGCAGTTACAGAAAATTTCCCTAAAGAATAATCAATAATATTTTTACATATCGACATCAAACGCCATGATTATAAACCTAAACAGAAGCTTATAGCACTAAAAATATCTTCTTCAATATTTTCTTCGTAAGACATGTCTGCTGACCTCACCGCTATACAAAACCGAGATGTTGCTTTCTCTCGAAATTGCGGGCAACAAACAAACATATGAATATGACTTCATGGCTAATGCATCTCAGACGATGCTCGTCTGCAATCATAACATTCGATCGTTTGAATGATTCATTTTTTCTATTGATATAGCTATCGCTAGTGTATCAATTGTACCTCTGCGGTAAAATGTTGTTTGTTTCTCTCTTGTCTGAAGATGTTCTACGACGTAACTGGACGAACTTTGTCATTATTATAAAGCAGTAGATTTTGCCCACGGCTTCTTAAGCGGTTATACATAGGTTAGGTTAGTAACAGCACTTTTTTTTAGTTGAAACGTATCCTCTGACCTTTTCAGTTCCCCTGACTACGTGTATGCAAAATTTCATGATGATCGGTCGAGTACCTACTTATTCTATTTTATACTGTAATAGGCATGATCTTAAGTGAAGATGCAGTCGACGATGGAGCACGCTTGCCTAGAAGATACCTATTCACTCGCGACTTGAAGCATGAAAACATAACAAATGAACAATCTCACATTCGCATTTATAATATTAACTTACAATATGTAATGAAAGGAGACGCTACTAAATTGTAGTTCACCCAAACATCTTTATAGGATTTATTGTCAAAATAGTTCATGACAGAAAATTTTACATTTCTCCTCCAACCTTAAAATTGAAATAGGATCTTTAAGAGCTGCAATTACACATACCGACAATCCTACAAGCCAACGAGACAGTACCGTCCAACTAAATAAAAAATACATAGCCTGTATCCTCAAAGAGGCACAACTGTATGCCACCCACATTTCGCCAGCTGTTTTTAGGTCTCACGTTAAAAGAGGTCTAGACTTAATAGTCTCGGCCTCGTCCTCTTATGTGGTACCATGGAGTCTGGACCAGAGTCTGTAATTGTGCTTGGTACACGGTAATTCGTGTACCAGGCACAATTCTAGACTCTGTGGTCCGACGTTAAAAGAGGTCTAGACTTAATAGTTTAGACCTCTATTACGTGGGACCATGGAGTCTCGACCAGAGTCTGGAATTGTGCTTGGTACACGGATTACCGTGTACCAGACACAATTCCAGACTCTGTGTTTATGCGAATTTCTTGACAGAAAACCCAATATTCGAGACCGCAAGCACATACCATCGTATTCATGACGAGGCAGTCATTAAAATATACATTATCATGTTTCTCGATGTACCGCCATTGGTCCGTTTATTATCATACCACGTTGATGCACAAATAACACGCACGTAACATTTCGTCATTGACTGTTACGTATTTAGATGGATTAATGGCGTCATAAATAGTTGATCTACATGTTGATTTATTATTGGATTTATTTTATCAGTGTCCGTTGCTATTTAATATGTTATACGTAACTAGTATAAGGAGACTCGGGGAGGGTCTTCTTGAAAATTATACAAGTTAAAGGTAGTCTATGGAAACACAAAAAGGCACAGCAATGTCTTGTTTATTTTTAAATTAATCTACTTAACAGATATATTATAAAATTACATCTACAGTTTGTCGGCAGTAAGTGCTCTTGACTATATAAATATCTGTTTACATAGTCACGAGTACTTACTGCATAGAATTAAATTGTTACATTTTCACTTTTAATGGCTTGAAATTCTCATAGAGGTTATTCATGAGAGCGGAACCCGCCACACCCCTACGAATTGCCCACCCCAACTACAGTAATAGAAAAAAGCTTGACAATACCGAACTCCTCTGATAATCATTTCCTCCCAGCAACTGTGGCGAGATCCTCCCTTCCCAATTAAATTAATGCAATGGATTTCTACCAAGTAACCCATAATTCGATTTGATATGAATGTATTACTTTACTCTTGACTGTTGAGTGTTCATAAATGGGCGCGGAGTGCCCACTGAACACTGTTGAGTATATGGGTCGTGTTTCTATTACTGATGTAAACTATTGCAATCGAATTATAAAAAATCTAACTGTAAAATTATATTCGAATACGTTGACAAAATAATTACTATAGGGTAGATAGTAATAGCGATATTATAATCATTACATGGTAGAACAATGGTGGCCCAAGACCCCATTCCGTTTGGCAAACCTCGGGGGAGGCCCATGTCCAGCAATGGACGTCTTGTGACAACACAATTCGTGTGCATCTGTAAACATGCAAAGTAGGAATCACGTTGTGCGCTACTGTATTGTAACATCATTCGAATGGCTATATTGGCTAGTGTTAGACCTGACTTTTTTGTCAATGCTCAACGTGTTTAATAAAGTTTGACCTATTGATTTTTTAATCATAACTTATGCTTCAAACGTACGCTGGCCTGTTACTTTTGCATTTACAGTACCTATTATCATGGATTAGTTATGTTTGAGTAGCAGCTTAACCAATACGAATCTTACAAAAATTATAGACGTGTAAGATTGTAACGATGTTTTCACGCTTGTTACACAATCACGCGTAGCTCTTTAATGGTATTTGTACGTTAAAACTTTGGCACATGCATAGATGGATCATGTCCTGATTTAAGACATATAACAGTATACTTTTCATCCCGGTATATACTCCCATAGGTTTCGAGCAGGCGCTATTATAAATTTACTGTATCTTTTATTTTCACAGCTAAACTGCTGAACCAATTTTATAAAATTTGCTATGGTGATAGCTTAATCACTAACTTAACACTTAACGTACAAAGATAAAACTCTAGCATCTAAACGTACAAAGATAAACTCTAGCATCTATACTATATGAGTGAAACTCGATAATAGATTTACACGAATATTAAACATTTGCTTCGTAAAAAATTCCCACATAAATTAATAAACAGCACATGTTGGCAATAGGTAAGAAGCTGAAACATTTAATGATGATGATATCATCCACAAAGAAACAGCAGCTAATAGATTTAAAAATACACGAAGCAGGTGAACTCGCCTTGTTTACCTCAATAAATCGAAAACATCTGCTACTTTTTCAACTAGCGTTTTACCAACTAATGATTACAATTGTCACTATTACTATCTACTCTATAGTATTTATTTTTACGTTCAACGTTTAAATTCTCATTAATTTCTTACAGCTGATCCGTATCGTAAACTTTAAATGTGTGGTTCGGATTCCTTGTATAACTGGCTGGATGTAAGTATTTATATTTAAACAGTAACTGCCTAAACTGTTACAAATATCAATACTCTTTGGTAGGTCTAGCTGTCTAAACTTTTGAAGGACAATTATGTCCCGTTGGTTCATATATATCTCATATCTCTGCAATGCTAATATTAAATGATATTCATCACTTTTGGTGATAAATACTTCTTTAAAGGTTGTATACTTTTAGTACACAGGCATTTTAGTAATGTAACCAGCATCAACTGTAAAATATCCAATGTTCAATCCAATATATTTGTCGCACAAGAAAATAATGTAAGGAGAAATCGGGCCAGTAGTTGCCGAGACTACCACGTCAGAACACATTCACATTCTCTTAATAATATTTATCTTGTATAAAAGGTTCTGTCATAGCCTATACTGTCGTGCACCGCTAGTCTTCGACTTAGTTTCCATGTTAAAACGGCCTCGGATTTTATTGTGTGCTGGTTTTCTAAGAAAATGCTTTTTCACATGACATTGTAGAACAACTTTCTAGTGCAAGTTATTTCAATGCTTGAGACGATGCTGTGCTGCCATTGTGAATTGGCTTGCAACCCTCGTGAGGAATGTTTTAGTAAACGAACTAAGACGAATATTATGAACAGTTAATAGGTAGGTATATAATAAGCGATGCCTAGTATAAGATATTATCGTCTTATTTACGAAAAGTGATGATAACAGACCGTTTATTATCGTAATTATAATCGTTTATTTGATTACAAATTAATTATCGCTATCTTCGAACATATTGCGAAGATAGGTAGTGGGTATCGAATACCTCGCAAAACTAATTGCACTTTTGCAGCTGTGATTTTCATCATATATTATCATTGAGTGCTCAGCTAGTCGAATGATTACCAAATATTGTTATATAAACCAACTAGATTATGCTCGCGGCTTCGCTCGCATAAATGTAGGTTAGGTTAGTAAACAGTACTTTTTTCTGGATAAAAGGTACCCTATGTCTTATTTTGTACACTCGACAACGTGTATGCGTGTAATTTTATGATGATCGGTCGCGTAATTAAGGCCTGAAAGCGTGACAAACAAGCAAACAAACACACTTTCGCATTGAAATTAAACACTTTATACGGATTTTATCGCGTTGTTTATTTTACTTTAAACACTGTTATTACATAATTTTGAAAACTCTAACACTACTATTATTGAATTTTACTTCTATTTAAGCTATATATTATTTCTAATTAAAACTATTTGTATTTAAGTTTACACTTTGCCCCGTTTTAATTAGAAATAATATATAGCTTAAATAGTAGTAAAATTCAATAATAGTAGTGTTAGAGTTTTCAAAATTATGTAATAACAGTGTTTAAAGTAAAATAAACAACGCGATAAAATCCGTATAAAGTGTTTAATTTCAATGTATAACACTTTCGCATTTATAATATTAGTTATGGTTTCCCTGAACTAACTATTCACTAGTTGATTTCAATAGCGATAGGTTAGATTTATTCAGTTACTTGTCACCTTTCTGCATACAAAAATAACATTAAAGGCGATTGTGATTATTTTATCATAATTGCCAAGCATGCATATGGATTATTCTGACTATGTTTGAGGTATAATTTTAGTAATCCGATACAGCAAAAGCTTTTTCGGATAAGATTGATTACGATTTCACTCGTCTCCCTTCCAAGATATGTACATATTTAAGTCGCTCGCATATGTGTGATCGATGCATATTTACTATTAAACAATACTTGATTAGTCCATTTAGCAAGCTTAAAATCCGATTTCAATACCAGCTAGTCTCGTTACTAAATCAATCTACCAAAACTGTTCGCGCAAATAACGAGAAATAGTCAAACCGTATAATAGTTTGTTATGCAAATTATGTTAATTTTACATTGCTGGCACGGAATACATTACAAACAAGTATAACACACAGCTAATACTACAAAGTACGGGATCTTATTTGAAGAAAACGTCGCTTATCAAGACTTGGCCTTATCCGGGAAATTGAACTTGCCTCGTGGAGACCAACTTTGTATGTAGTATATAGGGGTAGCAACATTACGGGATTGACTCGTAGTCTGCAGGTTCTAATCGTATATTAAGAGGCAATATATTTCCAGGTCAAACCTGCGCTCGTTAACGCTTTTAAGAAATGTGTTTTTAACTTGATGTGGAATATAGAATAATGAACGAAACCTTTTAACTTTGGACACAAGAATTAATCATTTGTCCTTATTAGATTATATTCTTAGATTTCTTTATCAACCGTCAACATTGCTGGAGCTACAAAATATATACCTACCTACTAACTGTCCCGCGGCTTTACCCACGATTATGATTACTGATACGCTCCAGTATCTCATAGCATAATGTTATACATACATATATCCTATATCAATCTTAAAGATTTTCTCGAATCGGACTGTTAGTTTCAGAGATAAGCACTTTTAAATAAATAAGCAAACAAGAAACAATTTCTAACTCTATAATATTAGTATCACTACACATTATAAAACAAAGTCCCGCGCCGCGTCTGTTCGCAATACACTCAAAAACTACTGGACGGCTTTTCATGTGGTTTTCACCAATAGACACAGGGATTCATGAGGAAGGTTTAGGTGTATAATTTGATAAGGTTTTGTGCTAACCGTGCGAAGCCGGGGCGTGTCGCTAGTAGATGTCGTCCAACGAACATTACTTCGCTATTCATACATTTGCCTCAATTCGCCGAGCTAGTAATTGTTTACAATTGGCAGCCCTACTATTAAATGACTTTTTCCGTGCACAAGTAGTCGTAAAGCGGACAACCGACGTCTGTAATAAATATATATTATGTGCGGAGTCGATATGAGCGTTTCTCTCTCGTGGAAAACAGTTTCGAGCGTCTCGAATAAAATAAGTTAAGGATGAGAGTAGATGTGCGCAAACTCCGTCGGCGAGTGCCTTGGCTTGCTGTTCCCATCATATCTATACTGGCGATAATTTACTTTGAACGTACAACGCACCTATAGGTATGTGTCGCGTCCCGCTACACCTTACACCGTCCAATTTTTAATTCAGGCGTGTGTCGATTTGCTGAAAATATTTGAGTTAAAGCTAGTTTTCTGGATTTCGTTTTTGATGATGGGGTTTCCAAGTGTTCTTAACCAGTATATTAATTTTGTGTTGTGAAGGCTGACTTTAACTTTATACACATACATAGAATTACGCCTGTATATTGTAGTTGGGATAAGCAGAGTATTATTACACCCAAAGACCGCAAATATTTTTTGGATCATATGATACTCAGTCAAAGTCAATAGCCCTGCGCCCTATTACGAAGGACATAACCATAGCTAACCTAGTCAAATGTAATGGGTGTTATACACCTCTGCCTTGCACAACGGAGATGTTGGCGTGAGACTATGCACGCTTAAATATATAACTCCACTTAATCTATATCTATACTAAAATTATAAAGAGGAAAGATTTGATTTTTTGTTTTGTTTGTAAGGATTTAACTCAGAAACTACTCAAACGATGTTAAAAATTCTTTCACCGTTTGAAACCTATATTGTCGCCGAGTAGCATAGGCTAAAAATGAAAGTTTTCTTAGTAACATAACCTAACCTACTATTAAGCGAGCGAAGCCGCGGGCAAAAACTTGTTAAATATATTATATATAGCATTCAGACTGAACATAACTTAATATCATGTTTTAAGTCAGTCTAAAAATAAAGACTAGTGTTATAAAATTTTATCTGCGCCTTTCAGATGCACGATGCCAAAGAAAATCTGGAATTTTAGCGTAAATTTTAATCAAAATCTCTTCTCTACATTTTTTACATGAACATTGTTGGACAAGTCTACAAAATGCACAACCTGGTTTTTTTTTATAGATATCTCACTTGTTTGTTCTAAATACTTTATGTCCTAATACAGCCTCGACGCAGCGGTAGTGAATGGAACCGCTGCGTCTCGTTTCGGGTTCGATAACCAGGCAGAGCGAAGTGTTATAGAGCTTTCTTGTCAAGAAATTTTCTGTGCAAAATAACCAGTAACATTCTCCCGACTGGAAGTTGAAACTCATGCACAGTATTCGCATTCACTACCCCTATAGACGGCCTTGGTGGCACCAATGCCGTTTAAGTATAATAACACCGAAATAATTTGATATATTTGCAATGAAATATCGACTAAATACAACAGCATTGAAAATAAATCCGTGCAAAAATATCTTTCACATCGATATCTATACTTTATCTACGAAGTATATTTTCGAATCTTTTAGATAATTACTATTTAAAGACTAGGTGTTGTTACATCATCAATATGTGATATCTGATTGCTTTTATCGATTGCAAGCTACTTTGATTCGGTGCAATACAGCTGTGATATTCGTACATATATGTATGATATGGTATCGGGGACATAAACGATACCCAGCCAATTGGACTGAAACGAATGGGATCGCCCTCAATTTGTTGTTCTACAGACCTCTTCCGCTGCATTCTGTTTTGCCGTTCGAATACTGCCATTGGTACCTATACATTGTACATCATATCATAAGCTTTCAATATTTGAATGGTAGCAAGGGTGATATACATTTCGCTAGATATCTTTGTATTCTGAGTATTAGAATACGAGATTACAGTTCAAACAGAATTCATAGTTTTAGATTTTGTGCTTTGGTGGTGTATTTCTCCTGAAAATTATGATTTATTTAGTGACAAAAAACTCAGTGAGATTGCGTGCCCCAGGTTTAGAACTCAGAACTTTAATAATCGGTAGATATCTTACCATTCACGTGTGATAACATTACATTTTGACACTGGTTATTGAGAACCCTAAGGACCCAGAGTTAAAAGTTTGATTTTATTTCTTGTTTGAAAAAACCATCGTGTTTGGACCCGGGTCTAAGCGTCGGCCAAGAGATTAAAATTATGTATGCTCATCAAAAAGGCTCATCATGAGACGCTTTACAGTCTACAAGGGGTCACTAATATGAACATAGATTACAAGACGCAAAGATTGCGTGCTAGTAGTATATAGCATCATTTTTAAATCGATATCATTTTTGTAATGAGATTTTATTTACCTTACCTTGTAAGTAGGTATGTGGATGGTAATAGAATTTTATACAAATACCTCCCAACCGATTAGACTGAACTTTTGAGTACATGTGTTAGATTGGTGACAATACAATAATCGGATACCATAATTCTGGTCTCATGATGAAGCCAAGACAAGGTTTTTGAAACCAAAGTGCTTAAACTTATATTTATTATAAACTATGTCGTATCTACGTTTTTATTAATGTTTATTTTTTATTTATGAGGCATAGGTGATAAACTAGCAGCTGATAGTAACCTTAGCCTTGTAGTCTACGATCGCTTGTAAATACCAATAAGTTAACTGGTTGCCAATGCGAGGAAAATGGCATTAGGAGGAAATGCGATGCATTTAGACCATACAAACATATTCCTCCGTTTTCTTCCTGGATAATAATACTAGTAAAACCATAATGTATGTGTAAAATGAGTTATTACCTCTGCTTTGACCCTATGTTTTCTTTTTTTTTTCGTAATGGTATATTAAGGACATTAGAAGCGTCAAAAATTACTGAATTCGCTCGTTTATACACATTTATCAGACATACAAACAAATCTTTTCTGTCCAATGTTTAAAATGTACTTCAGATTAAATATAGTTTTAATGCGAATTTAATACGATAAGTAGCGGTTGTAATGATTATTGTATTATATTGAATAAAATGTATCATTTATAATACAATATTAATAAAATATTATACTATGTAACCTTTAGAGGTTTTCTTTAGAAGAAATGAAGGTTTTAGAGGAACAGGCCACGCCGTAGGGGCGTGGTGTCCCTAGGTGAATTTAATTAAAAGATACAAATAAGAGAAGGTATGGCAATTACACGTTTAATGCGTTTAGTTAACTTGTACAACTTTAACAATATAAAATAGACAGGGCGTGGGTCACTTAAAGGCTTGCTGCGTGTCCTTGTAGTCAGGAACACTTAACTGAAGATGTGGAGCCGGGCCGCAAGGAGACACGTCCAGGACGCGATCGGGCTTATATATCGCTACCGCCGGGCAGGAGGGGAAGGGGGGGCGACAGCCACCACTCCGACTCGCGCGCAGCCGTCAAGGTCGCGCGGTCCGCGTCACACACCCCCCACGTTAGGGGAGAATTTTTCCTCGGGAAAATTCGGTCTCCCGAGGACTCCCCTCTCCTCCGGCAGCAGCTTCCGATCGGCATCCTGAAACAGGTAGTAGAAGTGGTGTCAGTCCTTTTAAATGATGAATAGTATTTAATAGACGAGAATCTATAATAGATAACACCGTAGCTGCGAACAGATCATAATAAAAGCAGCAGATAACAATAAAAAAAACACGTTAAAGGCAAGGTGATTCATTCATTAGGAATGCGGACTCGACAACTGGCCGTTAGATAATAACACGTTTAGAATGTCAACAAAGTAATTAGCTAATGAGTTTGTTATGAAGATCAATAAACGACAACTACGGTGAAATTGTACAATACAAAAATATAGCGATTAGTACGCTAGCAAGCAGATAAGAAGAACCACTATGAATGCAAAAAAATATGACGGGAACAAAAAGACTGAACCTGTAGACCGACTTGACAGTGACAATTTGACCACTGAACCACTGGGTGAAAAAATGAAATGTTTAGATTTCGATTAGTATTTTCGAAAGCAATAATTGATATGAAGATAGAATGCGTAATTAAGACACAAAGTATTGTCTAAAAAAAATTATATAATACATAAAAAAGAAATTATAGACAGATACACGCATTGAAGTACGCAGTTTAGAAGTATATATTTTCTAGTGTTACGCTAGGAAGTATTACTTTTGTAGTTAAGTAATTAGGTTAAATATAAACAAATCACAAAAGAAAAAAAAATCAAGACAATGTCGTGATCTAGCTAGCCCTACGACGAAGTCTTGGGTTTGGTACAACAAAAGTCCACTAGCTAGAATCACCAAACTATTCCTTATAGTTAATTAGTTTCAAGTATTTAACATGCCACTCACCGAGAGGTTTACCAGACATATCAGACAGTATATATACTAACGGAGACTTCTTGGAAACAATTTTACATTTAATAAATTTAGGTGCCAACTTTTTACTAAAGTATTTATCTTTATCACTAAGGTAAAACGTTCTTCTCCACACAATATCACCAACATTAAACTCGACCGGTTTACGACGTAGATTGTAAGACTTACAATTGCGTTGGTGAGCGACCAGTAATGCTGCTTGTACCTTCTCGAAAATAGAAGTTAAATAGCCAAGGTTCTCAGCGTAATTGTCATGAGGAATATGAACTAAATTGGGATCAGAGTTACTGACCCCAAATAGCGAACCACAAGTGACAAGCTCGCGTCCATACACAAGAAAATTAGGAGTAAAACCGGTTGTCTCGTTAACCGCGCAGTTTATTGCAAACTGAATTTTTGTAGTTAAAGTGTCCCAGATTCGATGATCGGAAGTTATAAAGGTAGAAATAGCTGTCATAATAGTTTTGTTATAACGTTCAACAGAGTTCACGTGAGGAGAATATAACGGTGTATAATGTAGATTTGGAATTTTGTATTTAGTTAAGAGATTTTTGAAAGTTGCACTAATGAATTGTTTACCGTTGTCTAAGATAATAGTGGATGGAATACCATGCACTAAAAACACATTTTCTTCAAGTATTCTTGTTATTATGTCTGCGGTAGCCCGCTTGATAGGAAAAAGCAAACAATATTTAGAGAAACAACAACTGACCACAAATATAAAAGAATTTTGTCTCCTACTAGGTGGTAATGGACCTATTAAGTCAATACTAATCACCTGAAAGGGTTTCTGACAAGACTTAGGTTGGCCCATGTGACCCAAGGTGGCATGATTTTGATGTTTATGAGCGATGCAGGAATCGCACAGATTCACGAACTTGACCACGTCAGAATACATGCCAGGCCAATAGTAATTAAGTGCTAAGCGCTTATAAGTCTTAAAGACGCCAAAATGACCAGCTGTGGGTGAAGCATGATTATTAGATATAATGGTAGACCTCTGTTCCAACGGAACAACTTCTTTCCATTGAAAATCCCTAGTTAGGGGATTAAGAGTTTTTTTAAAGCGATATAATTTATTGTTTATTACTTGATAATCGACAAATAATGTCGGTGAATCAACACAACCATTAAAAATGTTAAGATACCAGGAGTCATCAGTATCTGGACATCCTAAAGAACCATTAGTAAGTTCATTAGTAACATTAGTTATGGAGGATATAGGTATAGAACGTGAAAGTAAATCAGGTACAACGTTCTCAGAACCCCGACGATGTTTGACCTCGAAATTGTAGCATGATAAGCGAACACTCCATCTCGCCAAACGACCTGTAGGGTTATTTAGCTTTAAAAACCACTTGAGAGCGGCATGGTCGGTGTAAACTGTAAATTTTTTTCCGTTCTCCACATAACAACGCCAATGCTCTATAGCAGATAACACGGCTAAAGCTTCGCGCTCAGTAGCACTATAATTTTTTTCCTGGCTAGTGAGCGACTTACTATAATAGGCTATAACTCTCTCTTGTCCGTTCAGGACTTGACAAAGAACAGCACCGATACCGAAGTTACTGGCATCAGTATGTATTTCAAAGGGTTCAGTGTAATCTGGGCAAGAAAAAACAGAAGAAGACACCAGACAATCCTTTAACTTACTAAAGGCCAAATCAGCCTCATGAGACCAAAAAAAAGGAGGAGAAGTTTTACCTTGGCTAGTTAATTTGTTTAAGGGTGCGGCGATTGAGCTAAAGTTCGGAATAAAACGTCTGTACCAAGAAGCAGCGCCTAAGAAACGACGAACATCTTTCCTATTAGAAGGAGTAGGGTAATTTTTCATTGAGTTTACTTTATCGGGATCCGGATGTAACCCCTTAGAATCAACAACATAGCCCAGATATTTCAATTTATCTCTAAAGAATTTACATTTTTCGAGATTAATAGTTAAGTTAGCACTTTTTAATCTTTCGAGAATGCGTAAAAGAAGAGAAATATGATTTTCAAAGGATGACGATATACAAATAATATCGTCGACAAAACAAAATACTTTGTTTTCAAACTCGGGACCGGAAAACAAAGTATCTACCAATCGCTGTTGAGTAGCAGGTGCATTAGTAAGACCAAATGGCATTCTTTTAAACTGATATGTACCTCGTGTAGGAATATAAAAAGCTGTTTTACAACGATCTTCCTTTCTGATCAAGGTCTGCCAAAAAGATTTAGATAAATCCAAACTAGTTAGGTATTTAGCGTCTCTTAAATTATCTAGAATTTCCGCAATATAGGGTAAATTATAAGCATCTTTTTTTGTAATAGAATTTAATTTACGGCTGTCTAAACAAAAACGTAATTCACCATTCTTTTTAGGGGTCAGAATAACGGGATTCGACCAAGGGCTTTCAGAACGTTCTACCACGTCTTCCGCGAGCATTTCATCGAGATGATTAATTAAAATACGTTGTTTATTAGGAGACATACGATAAAACCTCTGCCGAATAGGAGAACAATCGCCTGTATCTATGGAATGTGTAATAATGTTTGTGCAACCGAGACCCCGCGACTGATAAGAAATATCGGTGAATTTTGAGATAATTTTGTCAGCGGTAGCTCTCTGGTTGTCTGTTAGAAGACCATAAGAGACGAGGTGAGAACCGACATTCGTCTGTAGTTCAGCGACGTGCGCATCAGACTTATTAAGAAATAAAATCGATTCTAAATGATTAGGAAACAGACCAAAACTTCTCCAAAAATCCATACCAAGTATTAAAGAATTTTTTATATCTGGTACAATATGTACCACCAAGTTTACTAAATTATTTTGGAATTCTATTGGTACAGAAACCGAACCTAATGTATATAATTCCTCTCCGCTCGCGGTAATCAATTTAATTTTTTTAGAATTGTCTACAATATGGCTATTGCTTAAAAAATGTTTATGAGAATTGTTTCCAAGAATTGTCACACCGGAACCAGAGTCCAAAAGACCAACGGCGCTTTTGCCATTTACATTAAGAGAAATATAAGGAGTGAAATCAATATTAGAGTCACGGATTGAGGATAAGTGGTAACAACTAAAGAATTTAGAAATATAAGTTAACCAATTAGACCACTCTTTTTTATTGAATTTACAGTGACTATTATCTCCCCAATCCTTACTAATTAGTTTTTTGGAGTAGTATTAATAGGTTTAGGTTTACAATTAGGACAATCAGCGACGCGAAAACCCTTTAATCCGCACTTAAAACATATCAAATATCTCTGCTGACGACAAGTATTTAATGAATGTGTATTATTTCTACAACGCGGACAGAACCGGTTTTTATTAACGACAGCTGCGCCGATTGTTTCAACGTGAGACTTGGTAACGGCCGATGTACTAGGTTGATTATTAAAGTATTTACTTTTATAATTAGGAGACTTATTATAAAAGTTCATATTATTGAAACTGCCCTTATAAAGACTAGAAGAATTAGAAGTAGGGTAATTATAAGCAAAATCAGGTGCCAGGGTGCTAGGGGACACTTTAGGTGGCTCCCTAAAGTCCTTAGAACGGCTATCAAACCTTTCAAAGTTTCTACACACGTTAATCAGAGAAGGAATATCTATTACATTGGTAGTTAAAAGGCAATTAGTGTAGCACGGCCTAATGTTATTTAATAAAATTTCTAATTTATCAGATTCACTAATTGGCACATCAAGACGAGAAAATAAACCTTGCATTTTTGCTATATATAAGGTTATGTTCTCAGATTCGCCCTGAGAACGTTGTCTTATTTCAGACATCAGTTTGTAATCAAAATTATGAGGACTAAAGTCTCTTTTCAACAACTGACATAATTGGCCCCACGTTGGGCGCCATTGTAACCTTTAGAGGTTTTCTTTAGAAGAAATGAAGGTTTTAGAGGAACAGGCCACGCCGTAGGGGCGTAGTGTCCCTAGGTGAATTTAATTAAAAGATACAAATAAGAGAAGGTATGGCAATTACACTTTTAATGCGTTTAGTTAACTTGTACAACTTTAACAATATAAAATAGACAGGGCGTGGGTCACTTAAAGGCTTGCTGCGTGTCCTTGTAGTCAGGAACACTTAACTGAAGATGTGGAGCCGGGCCGCAAGGAGACACGTCCAGGACGCGATCGGGCTTATATATCGCTACCGCCGGGCAGGAGGGGAAGGGGGGGCGACAGCCACCACTCCGACTCGCGCGCAGCCGTCAAGGTCGCGCGGTCCGCGTCACAACTAGTAGGAGGAAACGGGAATACGGGATGACGATTTCAGAGATAAAATCAGCCCAAAATGTAGTTATCTCTTTTGCACGTTGATATTTCGTTCGGGACCAACACGACAGCAATAGATCTGTTAAGAACCCTTTGGTAATTATGATGGGATGACAGAAATGGAAGTAAAGAAGAAGGTATGTGAGCCTGCGGTATATGGTAGCAAGATTACCACTTAACCTATTACATTCTCAATATCAATACTAACTAATATTATAAATGCGAATGTGTGTTTGTTTGTTTTTAACGCTTTCACGTCGTAACTACTCGACCGATCATCATGAAAATTTGCATACACTTTGTCAGGGGTACAGAAAAAGACAGGGTATCATCTAAAAAAAGTATTGTTACTAATCTAACCTACATTTACGCAATAAAAGCCACAGGAAAAATCTAGTTTAAAAATAAGAAACGACCACTATCATCACGGAGTCTATAATTCTGTCCTCCACACGACATTATCCCCTTCTATTACCTACGTAGCCAACATACCTAGTGAAATACGTGTAATACACGTAAATAAGCTTAAACCTTATGGGAATACACACGACACCGCGTTCGTGGCTTGATACACCTCTGAGTACCCTTTAGGGAATATATAACCGTGATGCTATATTCATGTTATGTTATATACACAATTGTATGTATATATGTACATAACATTACTGTACACGTAACATGTGTGTACAATTTTATTCTTCGTGAACTAGGCTTACCCAAAACTTTAACAAGGCTGACATTTACTGAGGCAAAGTTTATATAAAACGGGGCACTGTCAGTCGTTTTGACTACATATAAATGTACAATATACAGGTTGAGTCTTTTTATACAAATTTTTGGTACTTACCCTAACTGTAGATATGTACTGAGAAATTGATTCAGAACTTTTTAAAATTATTGTTGTAGATACAAGTTTTTATATCCTTGATTTCGGAAAGCACAGTTCTGTTATATTTCCAGTCTACGGGCCAAACTGGTGAACTGTGATAATATATTATCACTAAATTTAGCCCGCGGCTTGCTCGCGTTAATGTCGATTTTGTCAATTACCTTCATTCCTTCGGGCAGAACACTTTTTCTAGATGAAAGATACCCTATGTCCTATTGCACACCCTCGAACAAAGTTAATATTAAATTTTATGACGATCGGTCAAGTAGTTAAGGTGTGAAAGCGTAACAAATTTACAAACTCACATTCGCATTTATTATATTTGTTAGGATAGCATTTGTCACTACGTATTTTTAACGCTCGCATAATAAGGGCGATCTTATTGCCATTTTGGGTGTCCATTGCCCATTAACCATCGAGAATTTTCTAATTTTCACAATAACCGTTCTGATGATCAAACCTGGGACACTATTGTTCGTAAATGTGCATAATTATGATGGTGATACTATATTTTTTTGTTTTATATTTGTCAAGTTTTATGTTCCATCTTATTTGACACGGTTAGGGTACCAAAGATGTCACATTACAAACTCATTCTGTATGTGCAGTCAACCGTCCACATGAATTTTCTTTTATGTGACCTTGTTTTTAAAACTTTATGCTATGCGATAGTAAAACGTTTTTTTATGTTTACGAGTAAGCGAAGTCGGGTTTATAGCGATAGCCCGTTGTGGACGACATGTTTTATCGATGTCCGATCATATACCTCGGGGTCGAATATTGATTCTTTCTCATTTTATCGTCTCGTTGGTCCGATAGTGTGAGAGAGATAAGTGTGAGTCTTGAGTTTGAGTATCCTGGGTATAGCATATCAACGGACACAAAACATCGAGATATGATACAAGCATTCACAAATAATTGCGGGGTTCGAATTTTGAAAACGCGGTGCAACAGAAATGTCGTAAATCGGCGGCTGGTAGGTCCTAGTCACCGTAAGGTTTCAGCGGTGTATGACTGCTTAACACGCTAAATATACACACATGAACTTATATGGAAACAGCGATAGCTCAGTGGGGAGACCAACAGACTGCAATGCAGAGGGTCTCGGGTTTCGAACCCACGTCGCGCACCTCTGACTTTCGGAAATTATATGACTTTTCAAAATTATGTGCATATTGATTGAAAATTATTGCCTGCTCCGTGCCTCGGAGAGCACGTTAAGCCGTCGGTCCGCGCTGCCATGAACATCTATGGCAGTCGTTACTGGGAAGTCAGTGCCCTATAATATCCTGACACTGGTCTAGCCTTAGAGTATCGTTAGCCTTTGGGTTGCGGAGATCAGGTGGCAGCCGCTCTGTGTAAAAACTGATATCCAGTCAAATCCGGTTAGACCAGAAAAGCCGACCCCAAGTGATTTGGGTATAATAAAGGCTAGGGAGAAGGAGAAGAACTTATATGGAAGTTTGGTGCTGTACTATAGATATTAGTAGATTGACTGATACGTGCATGGATGGCGCGGTATTCGCCCCACAACTGCCAGTACGCACTGATGTGGTTCCAACATCAACAGGAGACAAAAAGTTCTGTGATCTATAAATATGTAGTTGTTTTAACGCCTGTCGTTTCAATGTTTGTATAGCGCGATAGTTATTATGCATAGTCCGGTCGTTATAATACAATGATTTTACATATTAGGCCTATGTCCAGCAGTGGACGTCTTTCGGCTGATATGATGATGACATAATAAGGATATCGAAAATCTGGATACTTCATAACGTACCATACAAGATGATTTAAATGTTACGTTTTTGCTCAAATATATATTAAATAATTAAATATTAAATCGAAAAATATATATTAGGTATATAACAGTTGTACGAGTAAAGGAGTCTGCTCACTACCCCGTCTCATACCATGACCGTGCTAGGAACGTGTTAGGCAACAAAATATTCTTTGTAAGGAAAATGTATAAGACTATGCCCACTAGACCGTTCCGTCACCGACCAGCAGTTCCTATAGCAGGCGGGGTATCGTGTTGCTTTTCATGTCTGATACGTTCCTAGCACGGTCATGGTATGAGACGGGGTAGTGAGCAGACTCCTTTACTCGTACAACTGTTATATACCTAATATATATTTTTCGATTTTCGGTTAATGGGCAATGGACACCCAAAATGGCAATAAGATCGCCCTTATTATGCGAGCATTAAAAATACGTAGTGACAAATGCTATCCTAACAAATATAATAAATGCGAATGTGAGTTTGTAAATTTGTTACGCTTTCACACCTTAACTACTTGACCGATCGTCATAAAATTTAATATTTACTTTGTTCGAGGGTGTGCAATAGGACATAGGGTATCTTTCATCCAGAAAAAGTGTTCTGCCCGAAGGAATGAAGGTAATTGACAAAATCGACATTAACGCGAGCAAGCCGCGGGCTAAATTTAGTGATAATATGTATATTATCACAGTTCACCAGTTTGGCCCGTAGACTGGAAATATAACAGAACTGTGCTTTCCGAAATCAAGGATATAAAAACTTGTATCTACAAATACAATTTAAAAATATATATTAGGTATATAACAGTTGTACGAGTAAAGGAGTCTGCTCACTACCCCGTCTCATACCATGACCGTGCTAGGAACGTGTTAGGCAACAAAATATTCTTTGTAAGGAAAATGTATAAGACTATGCCCACTAGACCGTTCCGTCACCGACCAGCAGTTCCTATAGCAGGCGGGGTATCGTGTTGCTTTTCATGTCTGATACGTTCCTAGCACGGTCATGGTATGAGACGGTGTAGTGGGCAGACTCCTTTAGAGCATTGTGCTTTACATATTCATTTATTTAGTATACAACACATGTGCCGCGGAGCCAATGAATGTTACCGAATGTAACAGCGTTCACGTGGAAAAGCCACTACGCCGTGAAGGTTTTCACCATAGCCGTTCACTCAGATGTTATTATTGAAAATTGAACATGCCTTTATCATGTGCATTTTTTACCTAGCTTTGTTGGAAAAATGTAAATATGAAGGATATATGAGGGCAAGCCTCAAAATTGGAATCGAGTTCAATAGAGAGATTATTTAAATAATAAAATGCTTTTATTTAACTAAGGCTCTCTATTCCGGTCGTGATTCAGCCAATTTTCCAACTTACAATGTATAAGAGCAAAATATTATTTTTGTTTAATATTGTCTTCTGTTTACGCGAATGTTATTCATTGAAATTAAACTACTATATACGGATTTTATCGCGTTGTTTATTTATCACTGTATTACATAATTTTGAAACTGTTACACCACTACTAGGTACTATTATATTTTACTAATTTATAAGCTAATAAAATTATTTAAACTATTAAAACAATTATATTTTTCTTTGTAGTTAAGGTCGTAAATATGCTCTTTCCAAAATCATACAGACTATTCAAACAGAAAACAAAATCAACAGCCGCACTCGTTTATCCATGTCGCGGGCAACTACAAACAACGGACACATTCGGAACAACTTTAATATTTATTGAACAAATTTTTATTCCGTACGAATATCAAACATATAGGTAGAACAATGCACTCGCTAACCACACAATCAGATCAGTCGTGTTACAATATAAAATAATAGATTTTATTATATTAGTTTGTCATTTATGGCTTTTAGTCTGGTAAGCCGTGATGGCCGGCGCCGCTACGTCTGTGAGTCGCACGTACGAAAGCTCCTTATTCCTAAAACACATCTTATTTCTAACTACTTACTAACCATCACTTGACCGTTATCAGTTCGTCTGTCTACTCCTGGAACTGTACCAGAAAAGTCTTTAACTTTTTTGGTACAGTTCCAGATAGTTTAGATCGTAATGTTTCCGAACGCGTTTAGTAATCTATTATATGTGATGTTTTCTACGTCCAATGAATCATACTCGTATCTCTTTTGTGTTTTCTCTGTTGAATAAATAGGTATAACGTAATGGTATTTAAAAATGGTATCATTTTCTTTCCAGCCTGATTGTTTCCAAGCGTATGTTAGTTCTTAATGTTTTATTTTATTAAACTGCCTAACATGTATATCGTAAGTAGTTTGCCTGATGGTAAATCGTAAACGTTTGGAAACCCTCGGCTATCACAAGCAGGTTGTCTTGCAAAAGAAGTACCTACTTGAGTTGCTAGCCTCACTATCACTACGTAATATAAAAAAAGTCCCCCGCTGCGTCTGTTAGTTTGTTCACGATAAACACAAGAACTACTGAACGGATTTTCATGTGGTACCTATAGACAGAGTGATTCATGAGGAAGGTTTAGGTGTATAATTTTAAGGATTTGTACTACCCGTACGCAGCTGGGCCAAGTCGCTAGTAAGAAACAAATACTAAAGTACCTGCTGTGACCTTTTAGGAGTATCTGGGATGCCGTCTCACTGTAGATAAACAACTCAAGGTTAGGTGACTGCAATCTTCTGTACACATTGCCTCATTCGGCGGGCTTCATTTTCGATCCGGGATTCTGGCATACACTGCATCTCATATATCTATAACTTGTAAAATTATACAAGCGGTAAAATTATAAGCCTATCCGTATGCCTAACAAGGTCTTGCTAGTCTAAGAATCAGAATAACTTTTCTTATTGGCAACAAATATTAGCATACCATCTGTCATGTCATTTGCAATAATGTTCTTACTATATTGTTTATACGGACGTGACTGTAGTAATCCTATCAACGTCCCCGAAGTTTGTTACTTATGGTCATTTAATGCCAGCTGTTATTTTTGATATTTTCGAATAGATATTCGGAGTATTACTAGTGTTACACTGGCACTATAATATAGCACCCCCAGTGTAATAAAGACGTAAGTACAATTACGTAGATTATTTTATTGCAGATTCGAATAGTGTCATTAAAGATAGCTCACACAAGCTCAATTATTTTCGTTGTGATTTGACAAAAAATAAAGGCTTTATACCAAAAAAATAATTTGTCGCATCATAATAAGTTTGATGTTTTTCAATCATAAGACTATAAACCTACTAAAATACAATAAATTTGATAAAAATACACTTAATATTGCGTTGTCTTTGTTTCACTAAATTAAACAATAGATGTCAGAAGAATCATCTATAAAAAAAAACTATCAGGCAAACAGCTTTTTTGTTCTCTTCTAAAGTTAGCATATTCTTCTTACGCTTTTATTCCACTGGGGGTACGATATAATCAACTCATTAAAAGGACCATCAGCCGACAGGTATGCATAAAGAGTGTGATTTAAGAGGATGAAGCTAAAGAGGCATAAAAGTGAAAGTTTATTTAGTATCTCTGCTTACCCCGTCGGCTAACAAGTCTGAGTATGAGTCAATAACGTCGATGACTCGCTGTGTTTCACTGAATCGTCATAATCCGCGTCATTAAACTGTTTTATAAACATGAACCAGGGCTGATACTATATCAATGAGTGTAGAGTGACTGAAAGGCACAACCCATATTATATATGCTAATATTAACTAGGTTATGCCCGCATCTTCTCTCGTGTGAATCCTACGGTAACTCATACCAGGATAAAAAGTATCTTATGTGTTAATTCAGGACATAGTCTATCTTTGTGTCGAGTTTCATCCAAATCCGTTCAACCGTTTACATGTGATTGAGAAACAAATATTCAAACATCTTCACAAACTTTTACGTTCATGATATTAGTAGGCAACGAAAGTAACTCTTTGTTGTATTTACACTGTTAAACTGCTGAACAATAATTGTTGAAATTGAAAAATGATGAAGACCAGAAAATCCTAACTAGTCTGTTTGTTTGTGAGGCTTGCGCTTTGCGCTTTAACTATTGAACCGATCATCATAAAATTTTCCATACATATTGTCAAGAGTACAGAGGAGGCTTTCATCCAGAAAAATAACTGTTCCCGAGGGATTGCAATTTATAGACATTATCTAGATAACGCGAGCAAGCTTTCTGTTTTAAGTAAAGCAAATAAACCAAACAACTGGACTTGTAAAGGTTTAAATCGTGTTGGAATTCCGTCCTATTTAGGTATATAAACCATGATAAGTCTCAGTATGAGGGAATAGTTTTAGTGGCGCATACGCAGTCTTGTGCACTATAACACCTGTTTTTCTTTGGTTGTAATCAGTAATCATGTACCGATGATATATAATTATGAAATTCAATACGTTTCTGTTATAATCACACAGCTAATATAATAATGTAAAACCCCAAAGCTGTATTACGCCCACATTTCGCCAACTCTGTTCTGGTCTCACGTTACCATATCAGACTTTATAATGCTTCTGATAATGTCATTATATAAAACTAGCTTTTCTCCACGAGTTCGTAAGCGTGGTCGTTGGAAAACCTAAATATATTTTTCTTTCTTTGCATCTAAGAAGATGAGTTACACACATAAAAAAAATTAGATATATCCATTGGTTATATCAAATATCCTTAATATTGTTTATTATTATATATTATTTACGACTTCTAGGCGATATATCAAGATAAAAATGCGTCAGTTTTTAGGCGATTTTGCGTGACATCCTAGCGAATATACTAACAGCCCGAAAATTTTAAAATAATTGCGTAGGTTTTTAAAGCTCTTTTTAAGTCCACCTCACATATTTTTCTCTTAAATATCTCCTATGTTCAGATAACGACTAGTTTGATAACTAATTGTCTGGTGACATTGCGCCCACCGAAAATATCATGAAAATGAAAAAAATACCATTATCCTTTTCTGCCTGGCTATTCAGAGCCAGGATCACACTGTCGCAAGAGCTTACTCCTGCACTAGTAGACTAAGTTTAGTAATTGCCCGAATGTCTATTATACAACACTTCGCCCAACTCATTATCCAAACCAGTAAACTCATAGTGCTAAGCGTAAGCTTAAACTGACGCTGCTGGACCGACGTTCCGACGAGCACTTTACTCTAGGGAAGTGCCCATTCGATTTGGTTTTATCGAAGAACGGATTGCTATTATGCGATTTGTCGATTTGAACGTCGATACAAGTCGTTCAAAATCTATTTGATTTTTAGGTAACGATTTAATAATTTCTAAAATCGTTGATAAAATAAAATCGACATAACATTCAAGCATTATTTCTTCATTTCTAACAAAGAGTGGTAACTTCTGTATTATCAGAATTAATTAATTCTCAAAATATGACAAAAACATGTTATTATTGTATTTTAGTCCTTTAATTTTATGAATCATGTTTTTAAAATGAATTAACAGAGTGCGATTCACAGCTTGAAACGACAAATAACCATTGCGATTAGAAAATTATCTTTATAACTTCGATAAATAATCGTACAATATATCGTACATCCCTACTCTATACGGCTATAGAATAGTTAGTGTAAACAATTATACACAGCATATTCATAGCTTTGTGCTAGTTAAATATAACCATCTACTATAGTGGCATTTCTATTGAAGTTTATTGCTTTAAATGCTATTTTACATTCCATTGTCGCAATGCTGAAGTTATATTTGTCACCGTAGCCTTCATTCGATTTGCCAATTTCCTATTCGAGTTTACGTCTGCCGGTTGGTAAATATAAAAATAACCCCTCTATAAGTGACTACACAATTCTATTGTTTTACGGAGTTCCGGCGAACAAGTTGCGGTGCGATTTGTGTGTGAAACTCTTGTAAGCGTAGTCTAGATGTATCGATCGAGATAGAATATGTATGTACATAGCAAAGATTGAAATCATAGATCTGCATACTACGTTTAAATATGATCCATACCATCCTGGTCGATAAGTAGTCATCTGTCGCACAATGCCAACATGACATCCGAGTAATAAAAATAGTATTATCACGCTTACTCATATTGAGTATTCTACACTATCGTTCTTTTTACATGTGTGAGCCTAGTCATCCTTCTTAGTGTGGTCACTTTTTCGTACAATCTACATATGTATGATTTTAAGTTTTGGTATATAGGACCGTTTACAAGAATTATGATTTTGCCTTATTTGCCTCGAGGTTGAACTCAACTTACAAAGTGACTGCTAATGTTTTAAATATGTGTACATGACATAAAGAATTCATTACCTGTAATTCGCTTTAATGACAGAGAACCTGCATGACTGAAAGTCATTATAATGTTCTCGACATTAGCGATACACAAGATTGCATTCGAATAATATTCGAATATCGAATTTATCTATGCAATGTAGATAACTATGTTTCGCATAAAATGACTGCACGGATGGTGTAGTGGTTTAAGTGGTCGCCTCGCCACTGCCACTGCGCCGTGTGTTGTGGGTTCGAATCCCACACGGGACACAACTTTGTGTGATCCACAAATGGTTTTGCCGAGGCTAAATGTTCTTTGTGTCCGTTGTTTGAATGTTTGTAAAGTCAAAAACACACAAGTAACACAGGATTTACCTATTACCAGTGCGAGTTTCCGAGTCTTTTTAAAATAAAAAAAATTTAATCGCATATCATCAAGTAACTAAAGTAAAAAGTACTAGGTCAGTCGTTAAGTAAAATTATAATTAAACATGTTTTATAATTGTTAGCTTACAAAGATTGTAATTCTAATATTCTATTAAATCAAATCAGTTTTGAATATGTGAGCGACATCCACCAAAAATAACGATTCCGAACTTACTACATTTGTAGAAGTAGGTCACTGTTATAGCGAATAATAAACTGCAGTCTGCAAATGAAATAAATATATTTATGGGTCTTGTCGTGGTTTGCTTCATATAAAACTTTTGTGCGATCATGGGATGCTGTTCATATTTAAAACAGGATATAAAATGTTTAAACGAGACAGACTGCGGAAAAACAGTTTAACCTTATTGTGTAATAACTAATATTTATACAAATACTAGTTTTAGCCAGCGGCTTCGCTCGCATAAATGTAGGTTAGGTTAGTCTGCAGCATGAATGTGCGAGTGATGATATAGATTGTGGGAAGGAACACCGTGGTAGGTTTAGTCGGTATTACTGGGATACCTCCATCTTTTCCCGAGTGAGACCGACATAACCCCTCCGCCCGCCCCCGCGAAGGGGTACGCGCCAAGTTCCCTCAAGTTAAAAAAGAGAACAAGAAGTTCGGTTAGGATAGTAACAGTACTATTTCCTAGACGAATGAAAAATACCCTATATCTTATTCTGTACCCCTGACAACGTATATGCATAATGATCAGGCGAATAGTTAACGCTGGAAAGCGTAACAAACAAACTCATATTCGCATTTATAATATTAGCTAGGATTCAGTACATACATAGTCCCACGGTAAATCCCCGAACGTGTAGGCAGAGGGTTAAGACACCTACATTTCGCCTGCCACGATTTTAGATTCCAACCAATAGGGCAAGGTTATTGACATCTACCAGTAGTAGTTTTAGACTCAATGTTGCTTCTGAGATTATTGCAGGAAAATAAAACGGACCACCTGTTTTGAAAATAGAAATCGAGGTCAGTCATGTATAGTATTCACTACTGCTATAAGGTAATAAAGGCAGTATAAAATGTTGGATAATTAGTTGCGTGACGTAAGGGTTAATATATGCAGAACTATAGCTTAATATAGAACCAACTCAGCAGGCTTAGCTGACTAAGCCAGTAAAGGCTAGGCCCTTTAGATTATTGTTCAATGAACATTTCGATACCTGGTATTATTTGTATACAATGGTAGTCATGGTTTTGTCCCGCGTGGGGATCAAACCCATAACACTACACGCAATGGCAGCGGTAAGGTGACCACTTAAACAACTACGCCAGTCGTGCAGTAAATTCAAATTTTGCAAAGATTGCAAGATTTGTTTGATCTTATCGATAACAAACAAACAAACTTTTCGCATCGGAAACTACTAAACCAATTTTAATAATAACTTTGCCATTAGAAAGCTGCCTTACCCAGAAGCAACATAGGCTATATAACATCACGCTACGAGCCAAACAAGCGGCGCAGTAATTAGGTATAAACGTTGATAAAGCCATGGGGTAAAAGCGATTTAGGCGTTATATGGCGCAAATGCATTGTAATATAATCATTGGTAACCCATCACGCACCCAGGGATTGCCAACCCTAACTATTGCAATAAGGAAAGGTTGACAGTACCGAACTCCTCGAGACAGGGACAAACGCGTCGTGGGATTTGGGCGTGATCCAATTTGTAGTGTACGTGAACACAAATATGCCTCTCTTTCCAATTAATTATTTTAGTATAATAATTTATAATATTCACTTTTGTCAAACCTCCCAAGAATTGTACGCGTGATGTAACGTTATATTAAATCTAACTTTCTTTCTGCCCAGGTGGATTGTCCGTTCATCGTATGCATGACTTACGCGTTCCACACTCCCGACAAGCTATGCTTCATACTAGACCTGATGAATGGAGGGGACCTGCACTATCACCTCTCCCAGCATGGCGTATTCAACGAGGCCGAAATGAAGTTCTACGCTGCCGAAGTTATATTAGGTAAGTAATATATACACATATTCGTGAATTTCAGGATACAATTATATTCTAACTAGATTATGACCGCGGCTTCGCCCGCGTTAACTTAGATTTTGTTAATAAATTTCTATGTTATATATTATATTATCTACCATAAAAAAAGCCGTAACAAAACAGAAGGAGGGGTATCTATCATCCATAAAAATACCATTTTCTGGATGGAAGGCACACTGTGTTCTTTTGATGTAAAGATTGGTCGAGTAGCTAAGACGTGAAAGCGTAGCAAATGAACATACAAACAAACCCAAATTCGCATTATAATATTAGTTAGGATATTGTTTTAATTTTTGTATTATTAAAAAGAGAACTCCTGTATAAGTGATCAAACCTCTGTTGAAAGTACCCTGTATATTAACAAATTACTTAGAAGAATTGTTTATGGATTACACATGTAGGATTCGAATCCACAACACTCAGTAATCATATTAATTCTTGGTACAGATACGCATCCAACCTTCAACTGTCGGAAGCGCACAGTTCGCTGTCGAGAGTTAGACATGTTTGATACAATTGAAAGTTCCGTGTTGTTGCGAAGATACGTTTATTTGTCAAAATAACCACATGCTCTCATATCATGTCTGAATGGCTTTTGTAATAATAGCTTCCAAGTTTTGCTCTCGGCTTCGCTCGCTTAAATGTTGGTTAGGTTAGTAACGGTAGTTACTTTTTCTGGTTGAAAGGTAGGCATTCTATGCCCTGTTACCCTGGCAAAGTGCATGCAAGATTTCATCGTGATCGGTCAAGTAGTTGAGACATGAAAACCTAACAAACAAACGATAGTTAATAACGGAATACCAGATACAATGAAATAAAACAGAAGAAATTAGACAATCGATAGTAAGCATTCATCTTGGCCTTAGTCGTATAAACAGTTCGCAAATTATACTCGACTCATACTTTTTTGTCACATGACGGCATGCATTGACGCATACCCCTCCGCAAGGGCGGCGGAGGAGGTATGTCGGACTCACCCGAGGAAAGATGGCGACACCCGATCCTACCGACTAAACCTACCACGGTGTTCCTTCTCACAATCTATGGCCGGGGCGCAGGGATCACTCGCGCATTTATCCTGCAGGGAATAGACTCATCCTGCTCTCTAGATGATAGTATCCCAATGCTACCATTTCCAGTTTAGGACATTTTTTGCTCTTCAATACGTCGTTCGCACCATACATAAATTTATTACATACAAAAATTTTTCCGCGGCTTCGCTTGCGTAAATGTAATACAATTATTGTAAAATGTAGTGAATTTACATAAATTTTCTATCCCTTGGGAACAGTACATAATTTTGGATGAAAGGTACTCTATGTCCTTATCTGTAACGCATACAACTTGTATGCGCAATGTCATGATGATCGATCGCGTAGGTAAGATGTCAAATCGTAACGTAAATATAAGATACAAACACTTTTTGGATCTATCCAACTATAAACAAAATTTAGCTTTCCATGGCATTCCCTAGTTAGAGTTACCTAGGTGTATTATTACGTAAAACTACAATACTGTCCTGTGACGTAACGGCTATTTAAGTACAGCTGTGCAGGAGAGGTAACGAGATACTTCCAACACGTCCCCACTTTTTCTCATAATCAAATATAATATTAATTACGCCTTTATTTTGCAACTTATTTCAATATTTTTGCACAAAACGTTTCTTTACATACTACTAGATTATGCCCGCGGCTTCGTTCACGTAAATGTAGGTTAGGTTAAATTAGTAACAGTATTTTTTTTTTGGATGAAAGTTATCTCACGGTACCTCACGTTATCAGAGGTACAGAAAAAGATAGTCTTTTTCTGTACCTCTGATAACGTGTATGTGAAATTTCATGATGATCGGTCGAATAGTTAAGGCGTGAAAGCGTAACAAACAAACTCACATTCGCATTTATAATATTAGTTACAATTTGCTGTTGCTTAAAAAATAATGCGGGATATCAAACATAGACAAAAAACCCTATGATATTGCAACTTCAATACATGAGCACACCACAAGGAAGATTCGAAAGTGTGATCATATTATGTAAATTGTATTTACATACATTATGCTCGCATCCCGAAGGCCACCCAAGTGTAGCCACGGGGCGAAGCTACTTGTTAATATGATTATTGCATCCATACATCAATTATTAGTCATAGTTACAATCATCTATATACAATCTGTGCATTATCGAACTGTTGTATTAGACGTATCTCTCTGTAAATACGTTCTAATAGGAAAATGTGATTTATATTTAGAATGATGATTGCATTATTTGTAATTGATATTTACAGCAGGTAAATAATATATAATGTATTGTCAAAAGAGGTTTCCTTTTCATAAAATATTGTAATTTTAACATCTCTAATATCTATTCTTAATTAAATAGGCAAAACACAAAACAGTTAAGTACCTTTTTCTCATCTGTTTGCCAGCCGATTATAGCTATTATTACAAAAATGAATGTTCACATGATTTATTTTTCATCTATTTATATTGAAATAAGTGGCGTTATCTCGTATTAGCGGCCAAGGCATACTTTGGGTCGCTGAGCCAATAAAGTAGTAGTAGTGCAAAAATGCAGTAATATTAAACTGCATTTTTAACTCTATTTATCATTAATGTCTCGAAGTCGACTTAACATACGAGTACTCGTACGTTCTGAAATATGAGTCACAAAGCCAGCCTCGAGGTCCTTGTGAGCTGTTGGTCCAGTGGGAGTGTATATGACTGCGGAACATGAGGTCTCGGGGTCGATTCCCAGGTCGGGCTTAGAAAACGTTGCTAAAATTTTCCGTCAATAATTTCTTAGTAGCAATTTAGTAAAAATTTCTGTCAAGAAGTTCTCGGCTGTCATGAACATCAATGGCAGTCGTTATTGGGAAGTCAGCGCCCTCAAATATCCTTACTGGTCTAACCATAGAATGATGTTATCCTTCTGGGTTACGGAGGTCAGATGTTAGTCGCTCTGTGTAAAAACTGATATTCAGCTAAGTCTCGTAAGACCAGAAATAAGCGGACCCTGGCATAAGCTGGATTAATAATCGCTAGGATGAAGATTATTCTTTTTAACCCTGTGGGTTTCGGTTAAGTTATGGACACGAGCCTATTTGCCATCATATTATGCCACCATGACTGGTGACTGAAATCACTTAACCACTTACACCATCACGCCATTCGTGCAATCCAAAAACAGGCAATATAAACAATACACGATTGTTACAAAAAGTCAGTCCATTCCATTTAGATGTATAGGTCGTCGCTGTATCGTGCTCGCTTCTGAACTACATACTTTCGACTGTAATTGGACGAAGAGCGATACCTACTTTCTTGGACAATGATAGAGAGTGCATCGAATTGGATAATCGATTAAAAAAGCACAGATAATTATTCGAGTGCATTTGAATGACTGGCTGTTCATTCGAATGTTTATAGTAATAGTCGCGCATCAGTAGAATATTTTGTCATAAAATAAAAAAGAGTTTTAAGTTTAAACTAATAGCAAGCAGCGATAGTCTAGTGGAAGACCGTTCGACTGCTATGCAGAGACCTCGAGTTCGATCCCTAGGCATGCATCTTTGACTTTACGAAGTTATGTGCGTATTGAATAGTTAACCTGACCTTTCTCACATAGAGAAGAGGCCAGTGCTCAGCAGTAGGAAACTTTAATACAGGGCTGATATTATTATTAGAGTTCGAAAAAACTCTTATACAACAGTTTTTTCCGTCTATGTTATACAAGTTTCAACTCAAGAACCGTAAGAGCTAGAGACTCGCTTATTTCTTATCGCTTATTCTTATCTTATATTCGCGCATTCGACTCAACTTAGTCGATGTACCCCGAAATGACTGACCTTTGACCTCTGACCTCAAGGTCACGTGATAAAAAAATTTCGAACACTAAGATTTACGGCAATTCATTGCCGTTTCTCACTTGTTTATTATATTTATGTATAATGTTCGTTTTCTCTTCCCAGGTTTGGACCACATGCACAAACGTCACATAGTGTACAGAGATCTGAAGCCGGCGAATATTTTGCTGGACGAACACGGACACGTCAGAATATCAGATCTCGGGCTCGCCTGTGACTTTTCTAAAAAGAAACCTCATGCTAGCGTGTAAGTTAGTTTATAGCACATATTGTATGCTTATCCCTAAATAATATAATAAAAGTGACTTAAGAAAGAGAGATATGCCAGTAAAGGAACACGAGGGAATCTATTGTCTCTGCCTGCCCCCCAGGAAATAGGTTGATTGAATATAACAGTACTGACTGCACGTATACGTTATGATATTGTAAAACTAATGGTCTTACGAAATGTTTCAATCATCAGATTAGCTTTGTAATAGTTCTAATACTTCTAGTTTGCGTTTATATTTTCCTACGAACGTGAACTGATTTCGATTCCTAGGTCGAGCAGAGTGTGACTACAGGTTTACATGGTAGGAAAGTCTCAGTAACATCAGACACTCTCCAAATGGGGCTGGTAGAGGCCACTAAGCCTTGCCTCTATACTTAAAATTGCTAAAAGCTATGATAAAAGCGGCACTGAGCTGTTTCCACTTCGTACGTCCGTCGCATAACAGTGATCTTTCCTTAAAGGGAGAGTTGGTATAGGACTATTCAATAATAAAGATCTAGGTACTTTGTAAGACTACCTACAACTCTCAAAATTTTCAAAGGGAACGTACCCGTACTACTTGACCCAACTGTTACCAGTTTTACCCTCCTTCCCACTTTCGGTGACCACACGTACTATATGCCAAGACGAGATTTCCTTAGAGGATATTGGCTACGTGACGAAAACCAAAGCTTCAAAACCGACATCGACTAGCTTGGAACTGCACCCAATAATAAAATGCACCATATTGGAGCATACTAGACTATAAAAACCGTCTTGTTAAATAAACATTTGATTGGCTTCCAGTGGTACCCACGGCTACATGGCCCCTGAAGTCCTCTCCAAGGGCACCGGCTACGACTCATCAGCTGACTGGTTCAGTTTTGGCTGCATGCTATATAAGCTCCTCAAGGGCCATTCACCATTCCGCCAGCACAAGACTAAGGACAAACATGAGATCGACCGGATGACGCTTACTATGGTAAACTTTTTTATTTGACATCTAGAGTAGGTGCGATGTAATAATCTAGGAAACATATCACGTATGTTTTATATAACGTCACGCAACTCGTTTGTAGTCTTGATGACATTTACCCGTAATCTCAAGAGTGACTGTCTATCGATAAGTTCTGGGTTCAATTTTAGGGTTAGACATTTTTGAGGCAGAAAATAACATGAAGTTTATTAAGTGAAGTAAGGTTGATTATCGACTTTGTCTGCTTTAAATGCCGTCTGCAAGGTAAATAAATATAGTAGCAATGTACCTACCTAATATTAAAACGTAGAATTAGCTGAATTGAAATTTAAAAAATAATTCAATGTACTACCAATATCGATTTTTGAAGATATTTAGGGCTTGTCTCACCATCTCCAAATAGCATTTATCTATAAGATAAAAGTCTCACTATCTCTCTTCTTTAACCTAGCAAGAGTGAGACAGCATGCGATTTACCTTTCGGATAACTTTTACTTATTAGTTGTGGGACTGGCCATAAATGTTTTATCAAATTAAATTTTACTACTACAAACTTACAGTTCTCGCAATTGACACCTAGTTTGCAAGAATAATATTAGTAATTACTTTCGTTAGAAGCCACACGAAACTTTTAAGCTCTGACACCAAACTATGATTTATTATCAAAAAATTTAAGATATATTTTTCAACTACATCTATTTGCTGCATCCATATTTTAAACAATGATTGTACAACAAATATGAATTAACTGGAACTCGCATTTATATCAAAAACATTATGTATAAACAAGCATATCGGCCGGCTGTTGTTCGCCCACGACCGGCGTGTGGCTACTTCGATAACACAACAGCTGTTCAGATTAACGAACCAATTGTAATGATGATGAAATAACACAATTTTTTTAGTCTCATTGTTATATGTACCTGTTGGGCATACTATATTTATTGTTAGAGGAGAAGGAACCGCTTGAAAATCAGTGCTGTTTCATTATTTATAGCGTACTATATTTTGCCCGCGTTTTCACTTGTGTACATGTATGTTAGGGCATGTTAGTAACAGTATTTTTTTCTGGATGTAAGGCCCCCCTTTTTTTCCGCTGGCAACGTGTGTGCGAAATTTCTTAAGGCATGAAAGCGTAACAAACTTACATTCGTATTTATAATATTAGTTAGAATACTGAGCGTCATAACTACAATAAACACATCTTATTGGCTATGTTTCATTTCTATATGGCTTGGTTAATTTTGGTACAATATAGATTGTTGAAAAATGCAAGCGTCTTTAGTTATACTTACAAGAATACTTAATGATGGGATAGAAACTTATTAGTCTTTTGGTCGTCATTATAGAGTAACCTTTCATGTAAACTGGTGGAAATGTATACAGTAGAAGGTGTGTACTCATGTAGCATTCAAGTCCGCTTGTCTACTGGCTAAAAATCGTACTAACAAAAGCACTACTACAAGCAACAACGATCATTATTCTCCTGCTGACTTCAACGCTTCCTCCCCTTTATATTTGCTAGCTAAACACGGCCATGCTTCACTGTGGCTAAGTCTTAATACCGATAAAAAGTACATAAAAACACTCTTAAATAATAATGCAATATTTTGTAAAATATTCAAGTCAATCCATCAACTGCTTTTTAATTTTGTGGAATAAAACATATGGATACAGATCTTTTTATATATAAGTTCTAAACATAAAAAATGTTATTCTCTTCTACAAACAGAACACATAGAATTTTCTTGTTTTACTTGATTATGGCATTTAGTACTTTGAGCTACCCATTACATTAGAAAGCAAACTCATTAGAAACCACTAAAATACATGTGTGTACTTACTTATCCTAATTAAATAGTCTTGATTTGATTCGAATAGTATTATTTACACACATGTATTCGTTCTTTATGTTAAAAGTAAAAGATGGAATCACGTCTGCAATAGAATTACGATATATTCCAGAATGTGGAGCTGCCAGAGTCGTTCAGTCCCAGCTTGAAGAGTCTACTCGAAGGGTTGCTGCAGAGAGACATCAATAAGCGATTGGGATGCAAGGGAAGAGGGTAAGTGTGGCCAACTTACTATTTCAATTTAACTATCACCAGTACCGCAGCAGGTTCAATTTTCGGGTCGGACTAAGTGGTTTTTGATAGTCTTTGAAATATTTTTGGTTTTAAAAATACATCTCCCTCTCTAGGCATAATCCTTGTATTGCGGGGGACTTTATAAACCTTTTCATGCTGACTTCAATACTTGTTAAATCATCATAAAATAAACAGCTCAGTCAAGCGTAGTACATAAATAAACATCCCAAAGAATTTCAAGTTCATTATTACCGTGAAAATATAAAAGTTATAATAACAAACAGAAAATTTAAATAAAAATAAATACTTAAAACAGAAAATATAAATACGTTTTTCTAGAGTTAATATTTCATCAAAACTTCAAGACATGAACATATCGATCAATAATCGGGTACCATGGATCCATGAAGTATGAATTCGGATGAGGTGCCAAGCTCTTCCACTATTTTTTTTGTGGCATCCTGTAAGGACAAAAATACAGAACCAAAATAAAACATATTCTTGAAGACTTTCCTTTTGAACTCTATACAGAGAAGTTTGATAATAGAGGTGTGTTTTCACTTAACTAATCTAATATATGTGGTTATTTATAATACAGCATATATGCCCATTTTTACAGCTAACTGCTGCATTAGCTGCTTTTGTCACCAGGGGATAAACATTGAAGATCACACAGAGAAAAGTCACATTCGTATCAATAATTTTTAGATCATAAGCCATCTGTTCAGTCAAACCTATTATAAATTTCAACCATGCTGGCCATGTTAGAAATTTAGCGATCTGCAATAACGTTTGTTAAAATCGCCGCAACATAGAGGCCTCATAGTTTGGAACACCTTTCTCTGATCTCTACAGTATTAATATAATAAGTATTAATTGAATTTATGAGGAAGGATGTGTTGTATACACAAAAACATGTATAGCATATTTTCTTTCGTAATCTACGACTCTTTAAGGAGGTAGTGGTTCATACAGTGGTGACTTTCTTCCAGTGTGGTACATTATCTGAACTCTTTGTATTCATATTCCAGTGCGGACGAGGTAAAGGAACACGTATTCTTCGCCGGTATCGACTGGCAACAGGTGTACCATCAGAAGTACACTCCGCCGTTGATCCCGCCCCGCGGAGAGGTCAACGCGGCCGACGCTTTCGATATCGGCAGCTTTGATGAGGAGGACACCAAAGGCATTAAGGTACTACATGTTTTATCAGCTCTAATAATGCTTAAAAGTTACCTTTATAATACATTTAATTTCGTTTAGTTGATAATCTTATATTGTCTATCATATGCCAGCTGACAGAAACCGATCAGATGCAATACAAGGACTTCCCGCTGGTGATATCGGAGCGCTGGCAGAGCGAGGTGGCCGAGACTGTATTCGAGACTATCAACCAGGAGGCTGACAAGATGGAACAGAAAAAGAAGGCCAAGCAGAAACAGAAATTCGATGCTGATGAGAAAGGTGCGTGTTGGCAAAGACCCGATTTAAAATGTTGATGAAACTAACGATAATTTCCGTGTCGCGAAAGACTGTTCAAACAAAGTAACAACGAGTCAATAACCCTATAAAATGTTATGTCACATAATCATATTGGCCTGAAAATTATACAATTTGAATTTTAATAAATATAATAATATCAGCCCTTTATATGAATTACCGTCTATATAAGATGGGTTAGGCTATAATCAACCAGCCCAGTGTGGATTGGCAGACTTTCTACATCTTCGAGAACATTATGCAGGTTTCCTCACTATATTTTCCTTCACCGTTAAAGCAAATGATAACAAACTTACTCACACAACTTTGAAAAGACAGAGGTGCATGCCTACGGTTTAAGCGCGATCCATAGGTATATCTGTATTTTATCCTCTGCGTGGCAGTGCAACGGCTTCCCAAGGGGCTGTTGCTGCCATAATAATATAATCTGAATTACTTAAAGGTTATTTTTTATTGATTCCAGAGTCTGATTGCATACTCCACGGATATATAAAGAAACTTGGCGGTCCGTTTGCCAGTGCGTGGCAAACCCGTTATGCTAAGCTGTACCCCAACCGATTGGAGTTGCACCTGGAGAACAGCGCTAAGCCCGAGATGATACTACTTGACACTGTGGAGGAGGTGTCTTCAGACCTCGTGTCCATCAAGGGCGAACAATGCATTGTTCTCAGAACCAGAAACGATACCAAGATTGTACTCACAAATACTGTAAGTACATTTTGTTTTGTAACTCAACAGGTAGTTCATCGGTACTTTACGGTCAGTTTTATTAAAATAACTAACGACCCGCCCCAGCTTAATACACTTAAACCTTCCTCACAAATCACTTTGTCTATTGGTGAAAACCGCATGAAAATCCTTTCTGTAGTTTTTGAGTTTATCTTGAACAGACAGACAGACGCGGCTGGGAACTTTGTTTTATAATATGTAGTTAAATAAAGATATCAGAAATATAAATCGAGTTGTCTTTATTTTGTTAAGGGTCGATTTTTCAATCGTCAGATAACTTTTATCTGGGCAGTATGTTTGACGTTTTGACAGCTTTTGTATAGAAAATATGTCATACCGCCATATTTATTCTTCAGATAAAAGTTATCTGACGATTGAAAAACCGGCCCTAAGTAAAATAAGAGTGGTAGTAAGGCTGTTCTTATGGATAAATGCTATTTGGCAACTGTGGTGATATTGGGATTTTTAGTTAGTTAGTTAAATTAATTAGTAGTAAAATTAATAACTGATAGTTAAATGAAATATATAGATTTATAAAATATGATTTATATTTAATTAAAATGAAGTATTAAAGTAAATTTATAAGAACAAATAACCACGAACGATGGTTGATAGTAGATACATTTGATTCGTGTTTTAATGCTATTTAATTCAAGCTATAGTGACCAGAAACATGGAGATGTTGTGTGGGGTAAGACAGCAGCTGATAAAGCCAATGTCAAAGTTAAAGACAAAAATCATTTATTCATTTAAATAACAAAGTAACACTTATGAACGTCAAAATACGAGGGGTGATTAAAAAGTAATGATAATCAGATATTTTTAGGCCACGATTAATCGAAAAATAAATGTATTACTTGCTCATACACCCACTAGCTCAGCAGAAAAAAAAACTTATAAATAGACCACGATACCCAGAAGGGCAGGAGGTACAATCACTTGAATAACATTAAAATGGAGAAAAACTAAATTGAAGCTGTTCATTTTCATCAAATACATCTGTTTGCCAAAGACATACACAATGACATGGCGGAAACATTGGGCGACTCTGCACCTCCATATTCCACAGTTGCGCGATAAGATGTACACCGCGAAGGACGCCCATCCACGTCTGTTACTGAAGGTAACGTTAAAAACGCCGAAGATGTTGTGTTGGCAGATCGAAGAGGGACCATCAGGTATGTAGTTGAGGTCAAAGAGATCTCGTATGGCATCGTTTAATAAAAATCCCTTCGAATCATTTGCATATGAAAAAGGTCTCTGCGCGTTGAGGTACCAAGAAAGTTAACCAGGGAGCAAAAGGAAAACGAGTGGCGAATCTCGAAAAGTTCCTAGCTGATCAGGTTTTTCTTGCCACGTTTCGTGACCATGGACGAGACCTGGATCCACCATTTTGATCCTGAAATAAAACAACAGTAGCGTCTGTTTTTTGGGACACTGACGGAATAATCATGGTAGAATATTTGAAAAAAGGCAGCCACTATTTCGGAGTCTTACTACGCTGACCAAATAAGAAGGTTGCGGGCAGCCGTTAAGGGAAAAATACGCGACAATCTGCGAGCTAGTGTGCTGTTTCACCAAGACAACGCACCGGCTGAAATAGCTGCGGTTGCGATGGCTGCCAGTAAAGAAATGGGATTCAAACTGCTACATGTTAACACCCGCCCTATTCGCCAGATCTAGCTCCCAGTGACTTCTCTTTCCTCGACTTACGGAACACCTCCGAGGCAAGAAATTTGAAGGTGACCGCGAAGTGATGGCTCCTATCGACGCGTTTTGGGAGGGTCAAGATATAAAAAATTTCTAATGGGATATCCTGGGTTTAGAAAAAAGATGGACTACGTGTATTGATTGTTAGGAGACTATGTAGAAAAATAAATTATTACTTAGGCTATATTCACCTTATTTTATTTTCATTATTATTACTTTTGGATCACCCCATATATAAGTTAGTGAGTTTACTAAGTTACTGAAGCTACACTTAGCATAGTTGCTAGAATCAGGCAATGGGTTGAGAAAACATGCAAGAAACTTACAGCCACGCTTTTAAATCGCCAATTTCTATTTTTATTTTTTGTTTCCCTTTGCTCTGCCGTCTGTCACCACAGGGACATTTATCAGTGGGTTGGGTTGGTTTCTGATTGGCATGCTCGGTATACGACCCGTGTCATATCCTACTTTACTTCACTGTTGCAATTTAAGTGTGTCTTGGGGCATCTTTCGTTTCAATCTGCGAATTATACTGCCGTCTTCCATCAAAACATTGGACAGGCTGTTCGGATTGATATTTAATTCTTTCCTTATAGGTGTTTGTATGGAAGATAATTTCCTGATTGACTGTGGTCATGTTCAGGTCGTGATGTAATTGTACATTTGTGACGAACCAGGGAGCACCGGTTATCATCCTCAAGATTTTGTTTTGAAATCTTTGTATGATTTCGATATTGGAATGGGAAGCTGTCCCCCAGAGTTGTATACCATATGTCCAAATTGGTTTAAGGATCGTTTTGTAGAGCAGAAGCTTGCTACTCAGCGACAGCTGTGACAGGCGGCCTGGCCTGTTAACCAATACAGCTTGCGTAGTTGTAGCCCCAATTGTTTCCTTTTTGTGAAAATATGTTTTTGCCAAACGAGTCGCTTATCAAGGTGTAAACCTAAATACCTGACATGGTCTGATTGAGGGACTTCTACATTATTAAGTTTGACGGGTGGACAAGTGCCTCTTCGTAAAGTAAAGGTAACATTAACAGATTTAGTTTCGTTAGCCTTGATTCTCCACTGTTTTAACCAGGTAGATATATCATTAAGCCCACATTGTAAGAGTTCCGCTGCCGTAATTGGATCTGGGTGAACTGCTAAGATCGCGGTGTCGTCAGCAAAAGTACCGGTGGTGATACTCTCTGAAGTAGGTAGATCAGATGTGTAGATAAGGTACAACGTCGGGCCCAGAACGCTGCCTTGTGGAACTCCTGCTTTAGCAGGGCAGATATTTGAGAGCGCTTCGCCGTGTTGGACTAGGAAGTGTCTGTTTGCCAAAAAAGGTTTTAAAATTTTGTACATGTAGGTAGGGAGTAGAGATTTTATTTTAAATAACATGCCTTCATGCCATACCCTATCAAAAGCTTGTGATATGTCTAAAAAAGCACTTGAACAGTACCTTTTAGTTTCAAAGGCGTTGTCAATTTCGCTTATTAGCCTGTGAACCTGTTCGATGGTGGCGTGCTTACGACGAAATCCAAATATTTGGTGTTTAGGAATCAATTTGCGCTGTTCTATCAATGGTGCCAGTCGGCGCGATATTAGAGATTCGTATAATTTCGCGGGTATGGGTAACAAGCTAATTGGTCTGTATGATTTTGGATCCTCTGGTGGTTTGTTTGGTTTCAGCAGAAAAATTATTTGTGTGACTTTCCATTGCGGCGGGATAACTTTAAGTTTGGTAATGGCATTATAGATTGCTGTGAGAAGTGTTATGCCAGAGTCCGGTAGTTCCTGTAAGACTTTATTGGTAATTAGGTCGTATCCAGGAGCTTTCTTGGAGTTAGCTATTTTAATAATTATTTTTACTTCACTTATAGTAAAGTAGTCAGGTTCGATATCATCCTGGTCGGAGGTATCAAGGAACTCGATAACTTCTTTTTCATGTTCGGGTGAACCCTCATATGGGTGGGGTTGAAAAATTTTTTTCAAATGCTCCGCATATGTAGCTGCTTTTTCTTGGTCGCTGCGTGTCCAGCTGAGATCAGGTTTTCGTGTGTTGAACATGTTCCTATAGGTCTTTTAATTTTCTTAGTGGCTTTCCAAAGAGAGTAATCTGTAGCTGCTGTTGCATCAAGGCTCTCTAGGTACGCCTGGAAGGTAGCGTTCTGATCTTGTTGTAGAGCTTGTTTTAGCTCTCTTACTTTGTAGTTGAATCTCTTTTTCACATCAGGACATCTATTTTGTTGCCATCATTTTCTGGTCTCTGTTTTTTCTTTAATTAAATTCCATATGTTTGGGGCGACAGACTGGACATGAGACTTGTAGTGGTCTAACGGAGTCGAGTTCCATGCGGCATCTTGTACGTTTTTATTGAAGAACTCAACAGCATTTGTAATGTCATCCTCTGTTGTGAATGGAGGTGGTACTTTAAAGGCTTCATCTATTAAGTATCGAAAAAGAATCCTGTTTGTTTTTTTATTATGCAATGTACATTTTCGCAAATCGCCAATTAAATATAATTTTAGCATTTTACTACTCATATCAGTAAGGTATTGCAGCCGTTATAGTATATTACTGACTATAAGAAAAGAATAACAACAATAATAAGTTAATAATATTATGGAAATAAAATAATTAGGGTTTAGTTGTGTTAATTAATATTAATCTATAATAGACAGTAGGATAGTATGTATGATTGGCTATAACAGGTTGATATCAACGGAAGTAGATCTTCTGGATCTCAAATAATCTGGAATCGATTCGAAGATATAGGCATACTTACTGTTGCGTCGAAAGCCGAAAGCGGCAAAAAGAAACAGCTGTACCATACAAAATTGAACTTTGACTTCGACAAAATGTATGGAACAGCTGAGTTTAATTTCGCGATTTCGGCAATGTCCCAGAACAAAAGTAGTTCATAATAACAAGTATAGTCACCTCTGGTTTTCATTATACTAAGAAACACCCAGTATATGTAAGTAAAGCTTATACGAAGAAAGGCAAATCATTTACGTACACTAAAAACAGAAATGGTCCTAAAATTGAGCCCTGTGACACGTTCATTGTGACTCGTAATCCAGAAAGTCTACTTCCGTTGATGTCTACCTGTTATAGCTAATTGCTTAGGTAGGAATCAACTTAGTCAAATACAATATCTCGGATGCCATAATATGCCCAAGTTTTCGTAACAGTGTATGATGGTCAACGCAGTCAAAGGCTTTAGAGAGAGAGATAACGGAATATGCCTATGACATCTTGCGAGTCTTCCTAAGCATTGAATATATGTCTTAAAAGCGTAAGATCTGCATCTGTCGTAGAACGGCTCTTCCTGAAACCATATTGATCTGTATCCGGTGCACAGGACGAGATCGGACTGAAGGAGTGGGCGCTGTCGCTGCGCTCGGCGCACAAGTGCTCGGCGGAGCTGCTGGCGTCCATGGCGCGCAAGGCGGGTAAGATCTACGGCACGGACGGCGCCAAGGAGGCGGGCGCGCGGCCCGCGCCGCCCGGCCCGCCGGCGCCCAACGGCAACAACTAGCACGAGCCGCCCGCGCCGCCGCCGCGGGGCGCGAAGATGTTCCGCCGCTCCAAGAGCGCCGCGCAGCTCATCAAGTGAGTCGCCGGACCGAGACCGGCGGGACATACACACCTCCCACTCGCATGGAACTGCCAATTATTCCTAATGGATGCGACGCGTTTTGTTCGAGTACGAATTTATGTGATAGGACCGATCGAACTTGACGAGTACGATGTATAAAATATTGTTTCGTTTACCTTCAGTGATTCTCGATTGTGGATAATAGTAACTTTTGTAATCGTTTGCACCGATTGAATTTTGTAATTATCGACGTAACGTTCTGGATGTTGTATTTAACTCTGTGGTAGGTATTGTAAAAATTTAATAACTTGTAATTCGAGTAGATAAGCATAGCGACTACTATATGTGTTTGTGCAATAGATCGAAAGTATATAAAATTAAATTAAATTACGTAACGAGTAATCGGTCGAGTCGGTTAATTAAAAAAAAGTAATTATATATATTAGCGGATGTCTTGACAAATTTTAATGCGATTGGATTGTTCGTTGTGCGTATAATTATAGAAGCTTCAAATTAATCGATTTATATCGTAATTAGAAATTGTAGCACTTTGGTTACCGCTCTGGTTATTGCACAAAAGTGGAAAGTCCTGCGAACTACGTTTGTGTTGTCTCCGATTGCTCTCTTACGCGACGTTGTCTAAGTTAACTGTCACGCATAGTTCCTTTAAATGTAACGTAACGCGGAACAATATGTTTGTTTTATATAACGGTACTTAAATGTAACACCTGTCTCTTGTGTTCCGAACCAACTGTTCGTTAAGTTTCAACATTATTTATATATAAATAGATACAAATGTAAGTAGAATCTAATAAAAATCTCTTTTCATATAATATTTAGAGGCAATACTTTTCTAACAACATTTAGGTGTGATTAATAACAATAGATGTAAAGGCAATATTTAGATGAAAAAAAAATTAAATATAAAAGCATGTTCAGTGTCAATGAGTTTAAGTGAGAATCATTTGACTTAGTGTTTATTCCATAAATGATTTGTAGTGGCCTGGCCACAATGACATTGTATGTTGTGTATGTTCTATAATAATTGTATAGCAATGCAAATTTTTAGTTATTAATTGTTTTGAGTCTGATGCAGATTTAGTTTCTATTTACACAAATATGTGGTGTTGTATTCGTTGCCATCATTCTTTATATGTAGGTTTTTATTATGCGTATCCTGACTTCCATGTTCATGTATAGTTAATTGATGATATTTAATTGGTTTAAGAAGCTAAGCAATACATAAAAATGGTTGTAGTCACCGAAAAATATAATTCAATTTTTAAAACCAGAGAAATGTTTACAATTTTATATGTTTTCATAAGAAGTTTTATACCTAGAATAGTTGTTTTGAGTTCTGATCCAAAAGTCATGAAATAGTAGCTGTCACTTGAGTTTATTTCTGATGATTAACCCATCTTAATGTTATTTCTGATGATTAACCCATCTTAATGTTTAAGAAGTTATAAAACCGTAATATAGATGTTTAGGACCTACCACCAAATCTCACAGCCTTTACTATTCAAATAGTCTTAGGTAAATATATATTTTGAAATACGTATAGATAATGAAAATAGTATAGCATTATGTACAGTCAGTGACATAAGTACCAGAACAATAAACAAATCTTTGCAGTATCATATTTATATATTACAATAATATATATTTTAAGATAAGTGTAGACAATGATAATAGCATTATATACGGTCAGCATTATAAGTAGCTGAACAATAAAATAATTTTTAGCAGAATAATATAAAATTTGCTTATTATTATTTTACAGTAATCAATTGTGATTAATATAACAATTCTGTAACTGTTACCAATTAATTCAAAATATCATGTTTATCGACTTATGTCGTTGACTGTACCAGTCAAAAAATTGGGTGTGGTGCAGTTTATCTGTAAAGTGGTTATTGTGCAAATGGTTTCTTAAGTAGATACGTGGTATTACCTCTACTCACTACTCATAGGGGCTTGTTAACTAACGCACATGCTTAACCTATTGAGTGGCAGTAGCACACCGGCGGCCAGACACAATTATGACTTGTATTCCAATCTGACAATTATTTTTCGGATTATACTCTTTCTTTTCGTGTAGTTAGTGGCCAACCTGTTGTCAAGAGTTGTTCAAGGCGCCCGTAGGCCTCTGACATGACTTAACGACTGCTGTCAATTTGACAACAACCGGGACCGACTTTTTACGTGCCCTCTGAAGCACAGAGACGCTCAGATGAAATACTACTAAGCGGTCACCCATCTATAGACTGACCGCAACCTACGTTGCTTAACCTCGCTAATCGTTTACCGATCAGTGAGTGCAACTGGCTATGCTTATACTTGTATCGAAAGTACGTAAAGATTACTCAATACCTTATACTTTCATGTTATTCATACAATTGTTGAGAACGTTTATTTGGTTTTACCTGTTAGATAGTTCTCAGTAGCAGAACGTAGTCTAGAAATGTGTCAGTTCAACGGCAATACGCTCGCCTCCTGTTACGTGAGATTGAAAATGAAGCTTATAATATGTGGGTACATACATATGCCTACTCCTTCGGGGATATGCCGGCATGATTCTATGTATGTATAATTATATGGTATACCAGTTCTGATTGTGAATCTAAAACATTGGGCCTACTCAAACGAAACACACACAAAAAATTCATCAAAATCGGTCTAGCCGTTTAGGAGGAGTTTAGTGACATACATACATAAAGATAATTCAAATAACTGCTTAATAGTTCAACAAAGTATTGTCAAAATACAGATTAAATACATACATATAATCAACTGATGACGAGATTACACACATTTTGATGCATTGCTCTGCTTCTTAGATATCAATAATGAATTATGCGCGCCTCCACGAGGCGAATAGGCTGCATAAGTGAAACAATGTATTGATTGACATGATTTGGTATATTGTTTTGTTATAAACGTTAGATGCTAGTCAAATGAATTTTAAATACACTAAAATGATTGATTTTAATGGAACTAAGTAATTTATATGTATAATGTAATAGCTGGCAGAGCTAAAACAGTATTATAGGTTAGTTGTTTTCTTTGTAAAATCTTTCTAATGTGATATGTTTCAGACGTTTACATAGAATAGCATTTGTGACACGTAGTTCTTTTACTTAACGTAATATCTCTTGTATACAAATATAATGTTATTATGCTTAGTTGCTAATTTTCGCGTTTTCTTAATAAAATGCTGCTTTAAATAAAAAGTAGAGAGGTATATGAAATATTGGCTATGACACGTAGTGATTAGTTAGCACTATGGGTAAATATTGTGTTGCATTTCCAAATACTTTATGAATTTGAAGGCCAAACCAGACGGGGTTAATCAACATTCCGGTATGCCAAATTAGATAATAATTGTGGATAAATACGATGCATTTAAAGGTTTATTTATTTATTTCGCACAATATCGCCGAGTTAATAGAGAGCTGTTGTTATTAGATCACTTATTTATGCTGAACATAGGTTTATGTTTAAATGTCGATGGTCACCGGCTATGTCTGCATCAGACAAACTGTTACATACCTCTGTTAGAAAATATTTTTATTGTGAACCTACATTATGTGTAGTAAATTGTTTATTTAATCACTTGTGTGTGTTTTTTATATATACAGGGTGTCCGGTAATTAATGGATAACCTTGAAATGTCTTATAGTAGAACTGAAGGACGTTCAGAAAAATTAAAAACTATAATAATAAAAAAATAAAATATATATTAAAAAGTGCAAGCTATATTAGCATAGCATACTTTTGACTGTCTATCCATTAGCATGATTATTGTTTAATAATAAAACAACAGAAAACCGATGGATTTCATTAATTTATGGTCGTAGTATACAAGAAAGTTATACATGGTAATTAAAAAAAAACATATCTCAGGTAGTAGTTAGGATAGATTTTTTTCTAATTTTTCTGAACGGCTATAAGTTCCACTATAAGACATTTCCAGGTTATCTATTAATTACCGGACATCCTGTATAAATTATGTTCTATGCCTACCGATACTAACTGTCAACTGTTCAAAATTTGAAATGGTACCGTAATAGTTAGGGTATCAGACTTGCGATCAAGAGGTCATGGGTTCGTTATCCTTAGTTACTTTAACGACGTGAACCTATTTCTAGCCACAGATAGCGGAGGCGGAGCGGTAGCGGAATCAGTTTTTATGTATTGTTCGATTTAGTATAAAACATTACACACACGATCCGGAGCGAAGGCGAGGCGGCGCGTAACGGCGCGGGACGTACAGCCACTACAAACAGATGACGAAGGCGGCGTGCGGAGTCGCAATTGGGTAGTATTACTTTCTAATGTGTAAAAGACTTCACACAGAACGGTGCGGTGCGGAGGCGTGCTAAAATCGGTTTCCAAATTGTAATTTTACAAAGAAATATATTCTTGGTACAACCTCATTCTCATCCTATCCTCATTCATATAACTGATATAAAAATACTTATCATATAAAACAATATTCTGTTGAATATTAGAAGCCTTACTTATAAAAATACCTCTAAACATTGCTTAGATTATCTAAGAAGCTCTCATACCTTTAATCAATCAATAACATTAATTTACTTATAAACCAATTTTAACGGTCTCTCAGGTGTTAATTAGGATATCCTGATTACTAGCCATCCTGCTGAACTTACGCGAATGGTTTTCACGGTACTTTCTAAAGTCTTTATTTCTACATTCAGCAGCTTCTTCTGACAATTTTCCAATAGGGATTAACCCGAAGTTTTCAATTATATCTGCACCGTGAACAAGAACTTAATGTACACTGGAGGGCATGTAATACCACTTGTACAAATCTATGTATAGATTCATTGTGGCGTTTGTGTATTCCTTGAACTTAAGTGTGTCAATTCTCTGGCCTGAAGATATAGTCTCCAAAATAGTTGCAAATTTTGTTATTAAATTTTTGTCAACACCATTAATTGATGCAGTAATATCTGTATTTGCGAATAACCTTCGCGCAGTATTACCATCATTAGTGGTCCGTGTCCTTGTTTCACTACATCTATCAAAAGACCCGTTTGGTTTTTAAAAGCTTCTTGAATTTCTTTCTTTCTGCTTTCCAATGCAGCTTTGTTCTCGCATTTTGCAACCCATGTCTTGAATTCTACTCTATAGGCAATATGAAGGATGCACTCCATAAAACGTATCCACATATGTAACGATGATATACCATATTTAAATAAATCACTATCGACTTTTTTCGTCAAAACTAAGGGCAAATTATTTATCTCTGTTGGAGTTGCTTTACATATATCATAACGTTGTGTTGATGAATCACATAAAACTGACGTTGCTTTGCCATCTATCATAGTAAGTAATACTGAATGTGAAACTATTATATCTTCAAATTCAGTTTTTTTTAAATTATTTATCTCTGCTTCTATTTCATTTTTTGCATTTAAAAGAGTGGTTTAATCTTCGTTTTGGAATTTGAAAAAATAGGAGGACTTGAAAATGCTGAATTTGGTGAATCATTCTCCCATACGAATTGGTCTCCGGAAACAATTTTGATTGGTACTAAACTTCCCATAAATATGCTTGAATCATCCTCACTTCTCTCTGTACTATTTGAGGACATTCTTTGTTTCTAGTTTGCCAGATTTGTAGCACCATCAAATCCACATTTGCTTAAGAGCGTCATTTCTTTAATCTCGTTACTATCTATTGTTATGAGTATTCTCCTCGTCGTTACATCTAAAAGCGACTGCAATTTTATTTTAACTACTGTATCTGTCACAGTAATATCACTCTTTGGTGCATAACATTCTTGCTTTGCAATTTGGACCCTGTAGTAAGAGGGGAATAGATCCATAATCTTTACATTAATACTTTTTCTCATATTATATTGTCACTTGGACAACTTAAGGGACAAAACAAGTCCCAAAGCTTCATCTGCAGTAAATTGTGGTTTTTTATTTTTATCTAAAAATTAATGTTTCACTATTTGGACATCTTGTGGATTCTTAAGTAAGTAATCCAGTATTTCAGCTATATCTTCATTTCTATCTTCTCGTAATTTTGTTATATGTGCATGAGATATTTCTTCTGAAGTCATAGTTGTATACATATGGTCAGTACGTCTCTTTTTTGCTTAGGGCCTAATTCAGAAAATGGTTTTCTTGGACTTGCCATAGTTGATGTAGCGATGGACACTTTTTCAGGAGCCACAAACTCAGTTGATGTACTAGCAACAGAGCCATCGTGATGTGCATTTAGGACATTTTTAATAAAATCTGGCCAATTTATTTCGGATACTAACCATTCATTATTATTATTTCTAAACAAATCCTCTTTACTATGAGCACTTTTCCACCTTCTTTGAAGGCTATAGCAATATATAGCACAGAAAGCTTTTTTTAGCAGTTGATCGTCTTTATGGTTTAATTCCGTAGGTAATCTCGATTTTATGGCATTGTATGACACATTATTATTTTTTGAACTTCCACTTTATTATTTATTATTCAATATTACAACTAAATCAATGTTTGATACCAAATTAGTAAACATTGTCACGAAATTTAGTATTATCTATTATATTCCGAATAATATGTATGGGGTTGTCCGTTAATTACGATATGTATCAACGTACTGAAGAGGGTTGTTTTTCAAATGTAACTGTGCAGTTTGTTTACCTGCTTTTAAGTCTCCAATCATATACTGACACGTCATTCTTTGCTGCGCTCTGATTGACCGACGCGATATTGAAGATCATCGCGCTAATGTCTTTTGTCGTAAACAAGTGACGTCATAGCTTATGACGTCACTTGTTTTTCTATGACTCTTAGGAGTGGTGTGGAATGTCTGTGAACTATATTGACTGAATATTTCTTCTAATGCAGTATTAAAGTGTATTTAGTTATACGTAGAATACTTTCATTTCATACAAAGTTTAGGATCTTATATCTCTAAAATTACAAGAAATATAAAAAAATGTTAAATAACATAAAAGGTTTGTATTGATCTCTAGAATCGAATAAAATCCATAACAATCTTTAAGTCCTTACTTCGCAATTTCAGTGGTTAGTGTAACCGACTGCCATGCCTGAGGTCGCGGCTTCGATTACCGCACAAGTCAAACATTTGTGTGCATGAACATGGATGTTTGTCTTGCTCTGGGTGTTTCTATGTATAATATGTACGAATTTACAAAAAAAAAAGTATGAATATGTGTGTCTGCAATATCTAGTCTATAATCGCAAGTTGAAGTTAGATATGTTGAAGTTGATATGAGCTATCGTATTGACTTTGGGCCTGCCCGCCATCCGTTCAGCACCAGGTCCGAGAGGCGGCGTGCGTGTTCCCACGCGCGCCTCTGTGTCGTGTCCGTCTCCCCTTTAGGGGGAGACAGTAGGGCTTTTATATTGTGTAGTGCCTATCTTGGGTAGGTCTTGTTGCGTAGTGGCCTGCCGTTTCATACGGCGGGCCGTAACCTCGGCGGGGTCGCGACCGCATGCGAAAGCGATTCGCGCGGCCCCGTCGATAGTGGTTTTGTCGAGGAACACCGTGGTAGGTTTAGTCGGTATTCCGGGAGGTACATTGTCTTTTAACATCTTTCTTTTACCCCGGCGAGTCCGACATAATCCCTCCGCCCGCCCCCGCGGAGGGATATGCGTCATAGCATTCCCCCACGTAAAAAAAAAAAAAAAAAAATCGTATTGACTTAGAGGCGGCGCGTGCACCGCAGTTGAGTGAAACATATGTATATACTAGCTTTTGCCCGCGACTTCGTCCGCGTGGAATAGTTATTTTGCACCAGTTTTAATTTTATAGGCAACTTATTTTGCAAATAATACACATAATGTTGTGGTTTACTGCAAATAGCTTATATTAATACATTTTTATAAACTACGATTTTTGTTTTTCCATTCTTTGCTAAAACAAAGATTTTGCGGGTTTGATACTCATGAGCACGCCACATAGAGTTGCCCATGGAAAATAGTTTTGTTTATTATTATCGTAAATTCTGCTTGTAGAGAAATCTGCACTCTTAAACTAAAATGAAAAAACGGTCGGAATTATCGGAATACGGGGAATTAAAAGATTTTCTTCTTTTGCCATTCTACTCATGATCATAGCTTTTATAATATTGCGTCCTAGATGAGTAATTTGTAGCCATGTACCATTACAAAGTCTTGGTGCGTCAAGATTTCTTATTAACAGGACTGGAATACGAACTTTGAGTCTTAACTTTTGGGAAGGCACTCCTGATAATTCTAAAGAGTTGAAAATCTCTATAGGGTACGATGTCACTTGTTCAGTGCCCATAATATTGTGTATTGTGAGGTATACGACAACATCTCCCTTAAAATCTGATATATTTTGATCGTTTATCTGGCCTATTGTCTCATTTGTCGGCGTCAAAATCCACCTGTAACAACCATTCTCGATTGCCCATACTTATTTTTAGATCTGGATAGACATTATTTTTAAATCATCTGTGTGGTATACATCTCAACAAAAGGTAACCTATATCTTTTCTTAAGGTCTAGTCTAACTCTATACTAAATTTCATCAAATTCGGTTCAGTGGTTTAAGCGTGAAAGTGTAACAGACAGACAGACAGACGGAGTTACTTTCGCATTTATAATATTATAGTAGGGTGTAGGGATGGTTCTGAGTTGCTGTCCTAGTGGTTTTTAAACAGTCATTTTAAAGACGCTATCCGTGGTTTTGCTCTCTTCGCCGCTGCCACTGCGCCCAATGGTATGGTCTCGATCCTCAAACTCCACAGCCCCTGTGAGGATCGAGGAGAGTTCTTGATTCTAAGCCCGGTCTTTGTCCCCACAAACATTAGGGAATTCGTAGCCAGATTTGAGTGATCCATAAATAAAATTGCACAGTCTAGGTAAACTTTGTGTACGTTAATTGTAAATTCTGCACGACATACTATAGCATGATCTATAATGAGAAAGGTGTCTTTAAAAATAAACAAAACAACATGCTTGTTGTTTTCCACCATTTTCATTAATAATAATCAAAGTTGTTACCTACCTACTTACCAATTTAGCTAATGAAGATTTACAGAAAGTTTGTACATATTGATTCATTTATAGACCTTACTAGACACGAACTGCCTGAGTATTTTAACGACTGTAACCCAGGTAAAAATTTTAATGAAAATAACCGTAAGTGAGAATAATAAAACATTGGAAGATAAACATGGAAGTTATGTTTAGTAACTACACAGGCAAAGACATGAGGCTATAGGGATAATTAAATGTTAATCAAATATTTATCAAAGAGTGCATGTATTTGCCCAATGTACCTACTGAGCTAACTAGGTAAATAATAATATGTGTAAATGGGCAATATGATGTACCAACATGAAAGTAATATTCATTTTAATCAACTTATACAGCGCTCAATTTTATTGGCAGGTTTAGGTTTATTAGCCATGTTAATGTGCAATATATTTTTAAATATTGGTACGACCATCAAACTAACCGGGTCAAATGGTTTGGTGAACTTTCTGACGAGTACGGGTTGGAGTGCGGAGTGAGGCAGAGGGGGTTAACATCTCCTTCGCTCTTCAACTTGTACGTGAACGGGCTGATTGTTGAGCTGAGCGACACCGGAGTAGGATACTCGATTGATGGTCACTGTATCAACAGTATTAGTTATGCAGATGATATGGTGTTGCTCAGCCCATCAATAGCCGCGCTCAGAAAGCTGTTAGGCGTATGTGAGGAGTATGCGAGGGTACACGGTCTCCTGTACAATGTTCAGAAGAGCGAGCTCCTGGTATTTCAAGCCAGGGGTCGTAAACTGGGGGATGTGGCACCTGTGCTGCTTAATGCTGTCGCTCTTCGAAGAGTGAGTGAATTTAAATATCTCGGCCATGTGGTCAACGAGGGTTTAAAAGATGATGGAGATATAGAAAGGGAGAGGAGGGCGATGGCGCTCCGCTGTAACATGTTGGCACGCAGATTTGCGAGGTGTAGTTTTGAGGTGAAATCACTCTGTTTAAAGCATTCTGCCAAACTCTCTACACCTGCAATCTGTGGGTCAACTACACGCAGCGGGCCATCAACGCTCTCCGAATACAATATAATAACGCGTTCAGGGTACTGGCGGGGCTCCCGCGCTGCTGTAGTGCGTCTGCGATGTTTGCGCACGCGCACACAGATGGCTTTCACACTGTGCTGCGACGCCGCATCGCTTCGCTGATGTTCCGTACGCGTCGGAGTGCCAACACCATCCTGAACGTGCTTAGCCACAAGCTGGACAGCCCCCTTCTGTGGCACTGGGTTCAAGCACAAGTGCATGTACCCGGGGCCCCAGAGGGTGGTAAATACTTGAATTAAATTAATTTCCAAATTTAACTAAAATAGTCTTTAAGTTTTTTTTTATGTTGTACTACTAACAATGTTATAGGCCTAAAAAAAAAGAGCCTGAAATAAAGAGATTTTATTTTATTTTTATTTTTTTATTTTTTATAATGAAGAATCTGAGATATAATGCATTAAATGGAGAATGTAGAGCAGAAGCAATAATAAGTAATATACTTGCCCGTAGGTTTGGCTGTTTGCTACTGTGAAATAAATGTTAACCTTTTTATGCCTTGCTGCCAGTATTTTTACACGGGCATCAAATCATACTCCCTTGTGTTCTAGCACTCTGCGCATCCAGAAGGTACAATAATACTACTATTATTTTGAATGTACAGATGGCTTGGCGGCTGCCAGTGCGCCAAGGGCTGTGGGCTCCATCTGCAAACAGGTTAAAAATGTGTGGTATACAGATAAGTTGTTCCGCGTGTGTGTGCTCTTTGTGTCGGTAATTTCAATATATTTAAATATGTCTATAGAAAAAAAGAAGAAAAACATTCTTTATTGCCACAAAACAATTGGAAAGACAACCAAATTAAGACTTTGTAAACAAGTAGATATTGTGACATTGTGGCAACAAATGATCTCTATTCAGCTTTGTTGTTGCAATAATACTGACGTATTACCGCAACGCCTTTTAATCAAGAGATTCAGGGTGCTGTTGTAGGTGTTGCAGCTATCACGATTTTATAGTGTGCCTGTTATGTTTGTGGAGGCTATCACGCCATAATTTGTTAAAGAGTTGCTTTATTTCTTCAATGATTAGGTTATGGTATCCTAAAAGTGATTACTTCTTACGTATTGTCCAATTCAAGCTAATTGGATACAATATTACTATATTAAACAGAAGATGTTTTTTTTATAGATTACCAGCATTTTGGGTTTCAAATGACTAGTATTCTTGTTGACCCCTCCTATACTACTATTATTGAACTTTACTATTAGTATAGTATATAAGCTATATATTTTCTAATTAAAACTATTTATATTTAAGTTTACACTTTGCCCCGACGTTTCGGTTGCTTTACAGCAGCCATGTTCACGGGGATACTAAGATGATATTTGTTGTATTGTTAAGGTTGTTTGTTGTAGAATGCTTATGTTAAGAGTGGGTTCATATCAGTAGTGCAATGGATGGGATTCGAACCCGCGACCTCTCGATCGCAATTCCAATGCCTTATCCATTGGGCTACCACCGCTTCATATAGGTATCAAATTTATGGTTACATACCTACATAGACTAACACCTTGATATCGCCGAAGGGTAGGCAGAGAGATATATGTACCTATTCCTAAGAGCACATCGAATGGAATGGAAAAAACTGGTTTGTTTTCTGATCAAACATGAATAACTATCATTACACGCTTTTCACTTTTGCTAGTATGTGTACAGTCGAGGAAAGAACGGTTGGTACACACAGCGACGCATCAACCTAGACTGTTTGGACTTTGAACTATTAAAAATTGAACGCTGCGAATCGTGCGAGAGAATGCGTTTTATTTTTTTACGCTCTATCCTTACCATTACATCAACACCACTATGCACTGTCCCATTTCGACGATTCTCTATTTTGTATGTAGCGTAGTTATGCGTATATGGGGTGTCTAACTTGATGTGTAGCCGTGTGTACTATGTACTGTAGTGGAAACAGTACGCTACAAAAAACATCATCATCAGCTATCATGGTATAAGGTGGTATTACTTACGAAGCACGTACAGACTAGGCTGTTTTAGAAAAAGGTCGAATAAATACTCCGGCCTGTGTGGAAATCCTTGGGGGTGGCCTATGTCCAGCAGTTGACGTCTTTCGGCTAAGGTAATAAAATACTCAGAGCTATGCTAGAAGCACATGTAAATGCATGCTGCCACATGCTGTTTAAATGAAGTTGTCAGGGCTGCATGTGAAAAATCATTACCTACCGGAGATAGCGTTTATACGTTTGTTAAATAAAAACTACATAAATAAATAGCCCATCTTCAAAAAACTATTACTGTTTATAAAATATGAACATTCAAGGTAGAAGGTTAATAGTGCTAAATGTAGTTTATAGTATCGTACAGATTTAAAACAAAGGAATATAAAAATAGATTGATAAAGCTTTGGTATCAGTTACACGATATTATCCTCATATTAAATGTTATGCTAGTATATTTTTCCTTGTTTATGGACCATATAATTAATCCCTTGTTTCTACGTTTGTTATTCAATTATAGTAGGATAAATAGTACACATTGTACCTACAAGATTGCAGAGTTGCCAGACCTACATCACTTGAATTATTTACAATAACTGTGTAACTGTTTCAATCGCATCGCATCGCATTGTTTATTAAGTTTAAGTTTGCACAAATATGAATAACAATAGGTTTTAAAAATACTTACTTAAAATAGGATACATTAATTTGGACGTACTAAGTTATACCTGTATCACAGGCGATAATTAAATATGTGCTATTACCTATAGTGTAATAGGAAGAGGATTCTTAACAATATTTAACAAATATAGACTGTTCTATAATAAGTTATTATTACAATGAAAATAATATTACTTATTTATATAATTTTGTATTTAAATATTAGTTGACATACATATATATAATGTTTATGAAATAAACATAGGATATGTTTAATAATTTGAATCTAAGCTAACTAAACTAAAAAAACGGAATATATAAATAAACGGCGATCTAGGCACCCTCATAATCTACTGAGTTTATGAGTACCTATGTATATTCAGCTTGTTTTCTGGCTGGACAATTAGTTACACTCGTCTTATGGTTGTTAGGCTTCTTAAAACGAGAGCATGAAGCATATTTAGGGCCATCTTCCTTCTTTATACATTCGATCATCGAAAGTCCAGCTGTGGCACAATGCCCACACGTAGATCCTATCCTGGATGATCTGCTTGAGCTCCGAAAGATGTTCTGTTAGATCGCACTTTTCCTGTAGGGTATCTACTTTGCTAGAAACTTGTTGTTTGTTTTAGCGATTGGCACAGGACTGCCATTAGCGAGGTACCTACTATGGCCAATTTTTCGACACAGGTTTGAAATTCTCATCTTCTGGTTCGAATTGAGTTTACTATCCACGGTAATGGAATAAACATCATTCAATTACTGCTCGACGGATGACATCCATTTTTAGATCTCAGATGTAGACGCGATATCTGATATGATGTCAGAGTTAGAGGGAGGCGAATCCGTGGAGCGCACTAGCCAGCTCTTATTACACGGACTACTTTCCATAGTATAATATTATATTACTTCACATATAAGGGTTCACTATTAACGAAAATAAGCAGTAAGTAGGTAACAAAAATGCATCACTCTATCCTTTAGTTGTTACATTGCTATGTAACAACTAAAGGAGGTCACAATTTATAAATCGTAATTATTAAATATTGTTTACCAGCACATCTATCTCTGTCAGCGCTTAGTTGTCTGATGCTTATGATTATTATAATACTGCGTAGATAAACAACGTATGCATACTCGCTAGTTTGAAAGTGAAGCCAATGTTTTATTTTATTTTCCTTTGTGTTGATTGGACTCTCAGGCCGATCTCTCTGTCCCGAAGAGCCTTTTTGTATATAAGTGCGAGACTATGTATGCTGCCGTCCAGTAACTAAAAGTACGTTAAGTGCAACGTATATGGCTTAACGTCGTTTTATTTAGCGGGTAGCAGTATGTAGGTATATCTATGTACTTAATAGTTAACGAAATAACCTGAGAGAACTTAGTTTGACTAGAATTGGAGACATATTGTAGCTATGCGTACCTACCATATCTACTATTAGGTACATCGCTCCATTGTCTCCATAGATTAGCCAGATTTATTAGTTTTTTTTTAACACGTAGCGATAGCGGATCCTGCATCTACTGTCAGTATCGAGGTAGACGGTGACTACAATGGACAGTTAAAAAGTAACTTTACATCGTTTTAATATAACAACATATTTATTTAGATGAGGCACAAATATATTACAGATTATTTTCATATAAAAACATGTTATATTAATGAATATCACTCATAACTACCTAAATAATTGCAAATAAGGAAAATTATTTATTTTCATTTATTATTCATTTAAAACTAGAAACTATGCCAGAAATATGTATAAGTGCATAATAAGTTCGACTTTACTCGACTCTGTACGACCTAGTACACACGGCTACACATAAAGTTAGATACCCTATATACGCATAACTACGCTACATACAAAATAGAGAATTGTCGGAAAGGGTGGTAGTACATAGTGGTGTCGATGTAATGGTAAGGATATAGCGTAACAAAAATATAACGCACTCTCTCGCACGATTCGCAGCGTTCATCTTCTAATAGATCAAAATCCAAACAGTCTAGGTTGATGTGTCGCTGTGTGTACACAATACCCGTTACCACACACATTCGATAGAGAACGATAGTGTACAATTTTCAATATGAGTGAGCGTGATAATGCTGTATCTATATGTATCAGATGACAACTTAACGTGTAAAAATGTGACCATATTAAAATCGAACGCGCGTCCATGATATAAATCATTATTAGATATCTCGTTAGCGCAGTCAGTCTTAACCTACTGTATATCTCTATGGGACAGTAGCCCCTACTAAAATTAAAGCCTTAGAATTGGAACGAGTACCTACAAAGGTAAGGTTATGTACCACAGATCATATAGATTCCCAATTACAGATTAGTAAACTTCTTACTTATTAGGAAACTATACGTCTTATACCTATGCTAGCTTGAAGTTACATACATATATAAGCTACAAACCTGATGTACTTAACAGAAGACGGATATAATATAATTTAGTGCCTGTCATTGCAGTAAAAAGTATTTCGCCAAAAGGCAGTTTCTAAGACAATCGGCTCACTGGTATAATCTCATAAATAAACAAATTAATATCTATCATATGAATTACAATGAATGTAAAAAGATATTAATAGTACCTATGGTTAAAAACTAAAACTTATGACGAGACTGAAGCACTCGTGAGTAGTATTACTTAAATGAATTTATCTCGTCAGACAACACACTCACTCACACACACCCATGCGCGCGCGTACATACACACACACTCACTGACACAAATATACACATACGCGCACACACTCACACACACACACAAACACATTTGCTACATGTATACTTTCAAAACTTAATTCATAAAAAATTTAATTGTGTTACTTAGTATGTTAAACCACGGCATCAGCAAAGAGGGGGGGGGTATCCTAATACAGGTATCATTTTATACTGAAAAGGATAGTACTTATGTATGTATGTAACATCGTAATAAAACATTTTTAATTTTAATTTAATTTTTGGTGCATGACAACACTACGATATCGGTGTAGGACGATAGCTTTCAGACACACGCTTCTCAGATAATGGGTCTGGTAGGCTCGAGAACCTTTGTTCAGTGTTTATTCTAGTCGAAGATGTGTTCTCTGTTTTGTACTGAGAAGGCTGCAGCTTATTCACGAAGCTATTCTTTATGTTGAACCTGAAAATGAAACGTAAATTGTGTTGCATATGATCAGTTGTTTGTCACTTCTTATTTGTGTTAAATAGTGGGTTATGAAGAATAAATAGGTATGTGTTGTGTAGCTATACTAAATACTTGTGTTAGAAGTAAGTTCACTTGATAAAAATACTTATAATAAATCGCTATTTGTTATTCACAGAACAGTTTTCTTACCGTTTACACAAGGCAAAGATAACACTTTTCTTGCAAACGAAGATGTAGAATATAGCGACGCCGACAAATAAATTGTAGAAATTTAATATAACATAAAGTTCAAATGGCAGGTTGCTCGGCAGTAGTTCAAGTATCCAAGTTACACCCGTCAGTACATATATTTTGAGACAGATGAAAAATCTGCAAAAGAAATACTATTATTATTTGTAACCTATACAGAAAAAGCGATTTGTACTTATCGAGTTATTAAATACTACGTGATAGAGGAGACAACTTAACGAAATTATTTGTAACACGAGTTAGAATTCATGCTCTCTACCTACCAACCAACTAACCAACAGGATGCTGGTTAAATTAAAACGTAACAATAATATAAAACTATGAAGACAACAAAATACACACTATAATATGATAGATAATAACTAAACATGCAACATGCGACATAATATAATTATCATTATCCTGCTATTGTTATATATAGCTCGTGTACGATTTTAAAACTGATAATATAATGGTAGCCATTTTGTAATTTTAGATTACACTGAACCCTTTTTAATCGATATTAGCTAGTTGTAACAACTTTCTTAGGCTACTTGGACATGAACCCGAGAAGAATAGGCTGACTGAGTCCATCTTAAAGTCGTCACAACACGGATTTAGTTCAATTAAAATGTTTTGTATAAACAAAGAAACTTGTGTGAAAATAACGAGAGCGACGTTATTTTGAATTGAGTAGTTAATATGATCCGTATGTTTAACAATCAGGCCACTGAACTCTTAAACCTAGCAGAGAAAATTAGTTAGCTGTTGTTAGTTTTTGTCAATATTGTTAATGTGGTAAATATGTATATAGCTCATCGCCAGCACAAGTCTTTCCTTCATCTTCCTATCTTTGGTGGACTGCAATAATAATAGGTGTTATCTGTTTCTTTTCCACGGGTATTTTCCTAGTAGGTACGTTAAGAAACATTATGGCTGTTTGCCGATTTGGCCCAAATATATTATTTTCCTATCCTTTGCAATCTGAATTCAATTGCTTCGTATGTCTAGTTCGTCTCACCGTCTCCTTCTGGGGTCGCCTTGCTATCGTTTCCCGTTATATGGAAGCATACCAATTTTGCAAATCCAACAGTTAAGCTTGTGCCCACCATAATTGGATCATTAACACCAGTTTTAAGCAAAAAACCGACATTTTATTGTGTACCTACAAAACTCAATTCGTCTTGATGGAATAAATCATCCTACAACGTTTATTCATTTAAAGCTAAATATTACAAATTAATTACCTGTTTTTAGTTTTGTTGGTATTTTTTGAACCAGAGCTTTTATTGACCCCTGCTCTGGCCATCCATAAAGTATAGGCAGCCATTGCGAACAAAATGAAGTTCACAACCGTTATTATTCCAATTGGCACATGCAAATATATCATTGTAGATTTATCTAAAAAAACACCAATCATTGTATTTATATGTTATTGCACCGGTTGGTAAGTGGAACTGCCTCCTTTGCGCAGCTGAATTGAATTAATTGCTGTGCATGAGGTCTGGGGGTCGAATCCCAGGTCAGGGCAGCAAAAAGTTATTGCGTTTTTCTGTTGAGAAATCTCAATACGAGCCCGGAGTTAGGAAGTTGGTGGTGTTAGCAGTCCCGTGCCTTGGAAATCATGTAAATCCGTTTGCCTTGCGCCTGATCTCTCTTCGATCGTGTCGGATTATCCGTATCATCGGATCATGAGGGTTAGGGAACAGAGAGTGCACTTGTGTTTGCGCACATACTTGTGCATTATAATATATTCTGCGCAGATGGCCAGTCTCCGTTATGATTGGCCGTCGTGACATTGGTGTTGGACTCGCAGGGGTAGGTGGTTAGCCGCTGAGGACGACATGTTTGTTGCTCGGCAAACACGTGGCGTACGAGCGTCGGACTCATGCGCGGCTAGTGCGAACCAGTCGGTCGCGCGAAGCGGCAGTATTGCTTTGCTCCGGTACCTAACTGGAGAATAGGTAGTGTCACTTGGGCACAAGGTAGCTCGCTTTCAAGAACCAAATCTCTGAGGTTAGGGTGAAGAAAGTCGAGATTTGGGGACAAGACCTGTCTATAACTGATCCCGGAAGGTGCTCTAGAGCACTGGAACATACAGCGACTCCACCTAATATAACCTTGATGGTTGGTGTAAGGAACGCTATATCATAAACTGGACTAGCCGTAGAGAGAGTGGATGCTCATAGACATATGACATGCCAGGGAAACAGCAAATCCACTGCCTAAATGTACCAATCAACCACAAACAACCACAATACAATCTAGCAACAGAATCGGTATCGGTTATTCAAAGGAAATTCCTTGTCCATTTATGTGATTCATACATCCAAACTGTATAAACGCATTTGGCTTTTTGCAAATTTAATGGCAACTTCAGTTAAACATCAAGTAATATAATTTCCAATAAAAGGGACGTATTTTACTTTTCCAAGCTATGTCATAACATAGCTTGGAAGCAACATTTTTTAAGCAATCATCCTATCTAATATTATAAATGCGAATACGAGTTTGTTTGTATGTTTGTTTATTACGCTTTCGCGCCTTAACTACTCGACTGATCATTATGAAAAGTCGCTTACTTACTTTTTATCCAGAAATAAATACTGTTCCCGGTGGATAGAAATTTACATTAACGCGACCGAAACTGCGAGCAAAATCTAGTGATAAATAAATGTTGACCAGAATTTTGCTCGGAAATTTACTGTTTCAACTGATATCAAATGAACAGATTTCGTGTTAACTGCATGTATTTCAGTAATACAAACCATCTGTAAAACATGAGGCGAAGTGAGGCTTATAAACTTCCCGTGTTAATTGAAATCTGTCCACAGCGACTGTTACTAGGGTGATTAGTGCAGGTGTACCAAAGGCGTAAATGCAGTGCCGACGAAACTTCTTCCATTGTTCGGTTGTAAGCTTACCAGGACGGATGGAATTTTCAGGCTGGCTCAGCCTTCTGCAAACCAATAAGTACACTTATAAGTACCATGTAAAAATACTAACAACTGTGTCAGATATACAAAATTTGCATGTTATTGCCATGTATCTAAATTGATCCTAAATATAATATAATAATATTATAAATGCGAATGTGAGTTTGTTTGTTATTACGCTTTCACGCCTTAACTACCCCGCTGCTCAACATTAAATTTTGCAAACACGTTATCAGTAGAACAGATAAGGACATAGGGTACCTTTCCTCAAGAAAAAAACTGTTATTAACCTAACCTAACCCACATTTACGAGAGCGAAGCCGTGGGCATAATCTAGTAATAAATATTATAGTATACTTACGCCGTGAATCGCCACACGTCTAAAGTCATAGAGTTCAACCAAAAGAAAGTGGCCAGAATAGCGTAGTATAGTGCTGCAGCTGCAATGGTACAATCAAAGTTAACAATTGTAGAAGCACATGCCATATATATCTATGCATTAAAACAACATACAATTAAACTGGAAGATTGAGACAGAGTCCTCAAGAGTAATGTATTAAAATAACTACACTACATACTACTTTTTTTACTTGATCCTAATTAATTTATGAAAGAAAGATAGAAAAATCATTAATTTACATAACGGCGGGGCAAACTGTAAACTTAAATATAAATAGTTTTAATTAAAAATATATAGCTTAAATAGTAGTAAAGTTCAATAATAGTAGTGTTAGAGTTTTCAAAATTATGTAATAACAGTGTTTTAAAGTAAAATAAACAACGCGACAAAATCCGTATAAAGTGTTTAATTTCAATCATTAATTTATTCAGCAAGCTGTATTGCTAAATAGGTTACCAGCTCAACATGTGCTAGGCGTCAAAGACCCAGCGCTGGATTTCAGCTGGCACCCTGCAGTGCAAGACATACGATGTGCGGTGGTAGGCATACGATATATAAATAATATAATAAATAGAATACAAATAAGTGGCATAATTGTTTAATAATTACTACAACAATAACAACGATTCTGTGTACTTATACACAATAGTTGGTGGTTAAGCGAAGTCAGCTTGCACGAGCAATTCAGATCGCGCACGCAAAACTGAATGTGAATTTGTCCATCTTTGCAGTGTTGTTGAGGAACGCGCGATTCAGGATTGTACAGCGCTATCTCTTGTGTTATAGTCATAACTTCTTGGTCTGTGTGAAACTCGCTACAGTGTCAATACAACTGTAAATTGTTTGCGTAGTGACGTAAATAACAAGTCATAACTCTAGCGATAGTGTTAATACGAAAAGGAAAAAAATATAGAGATTAAATCACTCAAATCTCGACACACCGGGTTGGTCCTCGTATTTAAACTACTTACTTAAATGACGACATCCTACTGGTGTCAGGATATCATCGTTAAGGGTCGCCAGTTGTACTACTTTTATAATGCAGGTGACTATGAAGGTGCTTAAATACGCCATCAAAATCAAGCCTTTAAGAGTACGCAACTTAGGAAGCAGGCAGTATACCACCAGCACCAACACACAGAATATACTTGAAACGGTAAATCCTGAAATATAGATAGTTAGTAAATTATTTATTGATGAATGGTGATACGAGCCTGATCTACCGCTTCTGGTTTAAATACAACGAGTAAGGAGAAATTTTTTTTTTAAACACATCTCCAGCTCTTTGGTTACTTCCTGTGTCGCGGTGGACTTTACAAACATTCAAACAACAGACACGAAAAACACGCAGACTCGGAACAACCATTTGTGGATCACACAATTTTTTGTCCCCTGTGGGATTCGAACCCACAACACGGCGCAATGGCAGTGGCAAAGCGACCTTAAACCACTGCACCATCTGTGCAGTCATGTGACGTGACTTGTTTTGAGGAAAATGTTTAATCTGCAGCAAAAAATATTATACGTGTTCAGACCGTTTACAGCTTGTAGCCTGTTCTGAGTGGCATCGTTGAACATACATATATTGTACATACTTTTTGGGTGACTGTTTGAAGACGACTTTTTTATTGATCTCATTATACTGTTTATAACATTAATTATGTGTGGTGTGGTAAGATCTGTATCTCTGAGAGTTCGCCATAATATTCTTAAAATGTATGAAGTCTGCTAACTCGCATTGGAAGCTCCGAGGGCAGCAGTAGTCAAGTATATAAATAGGGTTATTACTGTAGGTAATGATAACCACAAATATCTGTATCGTGTACATATAAAATACAATTATACACACCAACTATGATGAATATGTGTCTAGACTTCCCATCTTGCATTTCTTGGTTAAAAACTCTGACTGTGAAATCAAATTTAGGTGTGGAACCAGATGAAGTATTTGTGTATCCAGCATATAGAAAATCTACGCAGAATTCCAGATTTCGGTAATCGATGTCACATGGATATTCCTGTTTTATTGATCCGTCCTGTAAAATGTTGTTATCATGTAACATTGTTTTGTAACATTATTACCTAAACTAGACTTTGCTCGCGGCTTCGCTAGCGTAAGTGTAGGTTGTGGTAGTAACAGTATTTTTTTCTGTATGGAAGGTATCCTTTTCTGTTCCTCTGACAACGTGTATGCGAAATTTCATGATGATCGGTCGAGTAGTTAAGGCGTGAAAGCGTAACAAACGAAGAAACTCACACTCGTATTTATAATATTACTTAAGATTACGTTATTACTGGCTATACCCGGCCATACTTCACTATAGCCCAGTCTGATATTTCTAATTGCTAACCGTTACATTGCTAACTTAGAGGTAAAAAGTATAATTACTTTTATGTATAAAGAATTTCGTATTCGATCTCAAGGCAGGCCTTTGGGTTTTCGGAGTTATGTGCGTATTATTTATTTTTATTTTTTATGGTATAGGACGCAAACGAGCAGACGGATCGCCTGATGGTAAGCGATTACCGCCGTACATGGGCACCCGCAACACCAGAGGAGTCACAAGTGCGTTTCCCCCACCAGAAGGGGTAGGGGGAGGGGGACGGTTGGGTCTACCTCACTCACTCGACGAAACACAACGCAAACGCTATTTCACGTCAGTTTTCTGTGAGGCTAGTGTGTGGTTAGTGTAACCGACTGCCACGCCTGAGGTCGCGGGTTCGATTCCCGCACAAGACAAATATTTGTGTGCATGAACATGGATGTTTGTCTTGGTCTGGGTGTTTCTATGTATAATATATATGTATTAACAAAAATAAATAGTATATATGTATGTTTATCCAATGTCTAGTACCCATAGTACAAGCTCTGCTTAGTTTGGGCTAGATAATGTTGTGTGTGTGTGATATAATATTATATTATCATTATTATATTATTATATATCACTCCGGTCGAGCCGGCCTATTCGGGCCGAAGCGTGGCTCTCCCACGGTTAAAAATTAAATGGTTCATTATCGCTCGCTCTAACGGTAAAGGAAAATATCACGAAGAAACCTGCCTGTCTGAAAGTTCTTCATAAGATTCTTGAAAATGATTTGAAGTCTGCCAACCTGCACTGGACCAGCGAGATTGTCTATGGCCTAACTCTTTTCACATTGAGAAATGCCCGTGCCCAGCAGTAGTTTATATAGATGGCTGATATTTTTATTATTTTATATTATATAGAAATACAATGGTGTGTAGTTCAAGTAATACCATCGACTGCTTTTTGAGATTTTCATACGCAAAAATTACTGCAGGTGATTTTTTATAAATACAGAATTATATGAAAAATACTAATAGATAACCTTTTACTTTTACCTCGCGTCTTCTTTACATTTTCTTTTATAAGTAGTAGAGCCTCGCTGATTTCAGCATGAATGGGTCGGCTCGACCGGGGGAGGACTACCCTCCCACAGAAAATCGACGTGAAATAGCAGTATTGCTACTGTTGTGTTTCGTTCGGTGAGTGAGAGTGCCGGAGGCCCAAAACCCTCTTTCATCGTTCCCACTCGTTCTCTTTCCCACTTCCTTGCCTAAAGGGTTGGCAACGCGCAAGTGATGCCTTTGGTGTTGCAGGTGTCCATAGGCTACGGTGACCACTGACCATCAGGTGGGCGTATGCTTGTTTGCCAAATTAATAGTACAAAAAAAGCATCATACTGAACAACTTTTCTTCTTTAATTTTATATAAAATTCAATACCTATCTTTTCCAAAGAACATAACTTAACAAGTTAAAAATTGCATACGGTCCGCATTCCGCACAACGCATACTCCCTCGTGGTATGTTGCTTTCTTTTGCGACCGCGTGTATTTTATTATGAATAAATCTATCAAATTATGAAAAGTAGTAGAATAAAAGTTGTTAAGTTACGTATAAATATGTAGGTCACGAGTAAAAGGTTATTAGAATGTTTCATTAAGCTCTGCATAAAGATTGCAGTATTCGCGTAAAATAATAGTAAGAGTTAATCGTTTGAGTGGAAGAATCTAGGTGCAGAAGCCACGTAATGGATGCTGATAAGTCTTAAAGCTAAAATGGCTGTGGACCTTTGACTGGTAATATCTTAATTTATTTCTAAACTATCCTGGTAGTGCAGCGGCAATGAATGCGAATGCTGTGCATGACGTCACATGTGTTATTTTGGGATTTCCAATAAAATTTTCAGTAGCTGCACGGAGTCTGGCGATATATCCAGTGAATAGCAAAAGGCTCGGCTCTGTTACGTGGAATCTAAAATGATACTTGGCATAATTTTGGTGTAATGCACCTCTGTCTAACTCTTTATGATCGGGATGACAGTGACGAAGAAGACTATGTATTTATGAACGTACGATGACAAGAGAGCGAACACAAAATACACACACATAAAATACACACGATTAATTTTAGGGAAAAATTACCTATTGATAACACACTGAAGATCTTAATATTTTGCATCTTTCGAGCATAAGCTTCCCTAACTCATTTCTACACAGCGCATTCTATGGCCCGCTGATAATATGTATAATTATATAATTTGGCAATCAGACTGGTGTTCTGCATGTAACTCTATTTGCTATACGAAGTCTCCTTACCAAGACGTGTGGAGGAACGTATTATAATGTCCTTCCAACATAAAGGGAGGAACATCCGACCAGGCTGGGTGATCATGTCCGGCGGGTCGCGGTCTAAATGTTGATATAGGGAACTTATATACAAGATCTCTCTTATTCCCTAGGAATTCACTATGTAAATTTCGCTTGCGCGTTTTAGGATTGTATGGCGTAGTGTGTAATTGTTTCCAGCGCCATCTCTCGACATTTATCGTAACTTCTTTCTTTGTATGGAAGCGCTGTAGGGCATATTAGCTTCGTCTAACATCATACGAGACAGATGTACAATTTCTTGGATGGCGTAATGGTTCAAATCTTACACGGGACAAAAAATTGTCTGATCCTCGAATACTTCTTTCGAGGTTGAGTGTTCTATGTGCCCTTCGTGGCGCAGCGGTAGTGAATGCGGTTACTGTGTGTGATGTCTCGGGTTGGAATCACGAGTCGGGCACAAAACGTTATTGGGATTTTCTGTTAAGAAATCTCAATAGCAACGCAGAGTTAGAAAGTTGGCAGCGTTACACAACCCGTGCCTCGGAAAGTATGTAAAGCCGTTTGTCCTATGCCTGATATTTCTGCGGTCGTGGGGGATTACCGTCCCATCGGATCGTGAGTGTTAGGGAACAGAGAGTGCGCTATAATATCTTCTGCGCAGATGGCTAGTTTCCGTTGAGATTGGCCTCCGTAACCGAAATTCGGTCTGGAAGACATTATTATTAGAATGTGTGTACAGGACCTTGCGTTCAGTAACTGTTTAGGTAAAGTAAAGGAAATTACTTTAAATAAAAGCATTAAGAAATACTAAGCGTGATCGTGTTGATACCCACTTTCTATCACATAAATAATGTATCCTAATGAGAAAAATGCGAATACCTGATTTATAATACCTATTTGAAATGCTCATAGTTGATGACAATATGCATGGCTTTAGTGACTGAGGTAGACATTCAAGCAATTTAGTCGACGTCAGAATGTATTTTAAGTTATGGACTTTACGTCTATTATACCTACCTTTAACTATGTTGTGGTTTATTGGATTGAGATTATTCATAATTCTAACCGCATTATACCCTTTAAATGTGAATGCTAATTAATATTTCTCGGCATTTAAAATTTAAATGTTAATTTTTCATATTTAACCGTTACAAGTGCACGTACAGTAGAGGCTCAGAAAATATTCTATTGGAACGTTTTTCACAATTCGCCGTCAACCTGGAACCTTATACTCAGCAGTCATATTAACTATCACCGCGCACACGAAACAGTCTTAAAATATGAAACCAGCAATATCAATAGAATATAATCCAAACTAAAAAAACTTCCTGATACCGGACTACAGCAAATATACAATATAATATAATAATAATAATGAACGATATTTATGGCGCATAAAGAAGTTAAATAAATTGAAAATATAATATTAATAAATAATTCATGTAATAGAATTAAATGGGCGCCTTACCTCAAGAGATGTGAATTTGACACACGGGACAAAAAATGGTGTGAGCCATATATTAGTTGTTCCGAGTCTGAGTGTCTTTTGTGTCCGTTATTTAAACGTTTGTAAAGTGCCCTACAATAAAATAAGCGAGCACATTTTAAACTACTTGCTCAATATTCATTTAAGTACCGGCAGGACTACGCCCCACTATTACGGTCTTCGCCATATACCTTCTGACATGTGACAGCTGCCAGTGTGTTTTTTCGTATATAATTATTTTTGTAAATATATTTAGTAGTATAATATTTTTGTATGGAAAATAATTGTAACGGCATTGGCGATGAGGAAGTGAGATCAAGTCAGCCTATCACATCTCTAAGTGGTCTGGTGCGCTGCCCGCATTGTTCCCAGGCTCGTTTTTTCAAAGGTAAGCGGGGATTGAAAGTACATTTTGGTAAAGTACATAAAAGCCAAGATGTACTTCCCATACCACAATATCATCATCTTGTCCTTCAATATATTCTACTCAAATTCCTTTTTGGCAAAGTCTATCCATCTTAAAAAATTCCGTTCCGGTACTAAAAAGAGTTCCTCGAGGCGCGAGACCTTCAGTGGCCAAAAAATTGGCAGACTGTATAGGTCTTGTTGCCCGGGAGAACTCTAAAATGGCTTGGGAACAATTATTGACTTTCCCGTATAGGATTTTGCATATTGAAAAAGATCAGGCATCCAAAGAGTCACTCACTGCACAAATTAAGCGCAATTGTTATGTTTCGGCCAAACCATTTGATGCAAAATTTACATCCAATAAAAATAAATCCATATATCAATATGTAGAATCGAAATTAAGGGAAGGCGATATCAGGGGCGCGTCTAGACTTATTTAGTAGTGATGTGGTGGCGCCTTGCTCTCCGGACACACTTGCAAGTCTAAAGAGCAAGCATCCAGCGCCAGTTGACGGTCTCTCCTTTCCTGATGCTCCTGACAGGGAGTCGGAATATCTGATCACTACAGCCAAAGACGTTTTCACAGCGGTATGTTCTTTTAGGAGTGGCTCAGCGGGCGGGCTCGACGCTCTGACACCACAGCATCTTAAGGATCTTGTGTGTCCGAGCGCCGGGGAGGCTGGCGATGCGCTCTTGAAGGACCTTACCGCTCTGATGAATTTAATGCTTTCTGGCAATGTGGACGATGCCATCATTGACATTTTATATGGGGCCAACTTGTGCGCTCTTAATAAGAGGGATGGTGGTATTCGTCCCATTGCTGTGGGGTGTACATATCGGCGTATGGAAGCCAAGATATGTTGTAAATATTACAATCAGGAGCTATCTACAAAATTTCAAACCCTTCAATTAGGTTTTGGATCCAAAGGGGGTTGTGAGGCTGCCATACATGCTCTTGCCACGTACCTAGGTTGTGGTGATGGAGAGGTCGTTCCCAAGGTTGATTTGAAAAATGCTTTCAATTCAGTAAACAGAGATACCTTGTTGACACAGGCAAAATTAGAAACACCCAAAATTTTTAAATTTCTTTGGCAATGTTACAGGTACCCTACAAAATTACTATATAAGGATAATCTTTTAGAATCTGCAGTTGGATGTCAACAAGGTGACCCTCTTGGACCGGTCATTTTCAGTTTGGCAATTCACCCTATTATTCAGCAGATAAATTCAAAATTTAATGTCTGGTATTTAGACGATGGGACTCTTGGAGGCGATGCAGATACAATATTACAGGACTTAGCCCTTCTTAAAGATAAATTTGCATCTATTGGCTTGGAATTAAATACCGGTAAATGTGAACTTTTTTTGAACAATATTGAAAACAATAACAAACATTTGGTACTTTCAAAATTTAATTGTTTGGCTCCAAACATCAAAATTATGGATAAAAGTTCTCTTCGCCTCCTTGGGTCACCAGTCTTTGATTAAGCTTTTAATTCTTTCATAGATGAGAAGATTCAAAATTTTTGTGAAATTTCAGATCGCCTCCTCAAAATTAATATTCATTCAGCTTTTACAATTATTCGATATTGTCTTTTTGTTCCCAAATTAACGCATGCGCTAAGATCATCACAGTTTTGGAAAAATTTAGTACCTTTAGAAAAAATTGATAAAATTATTCAAAATACTCTAAAAATATTTTAAATGTGGATTTGAACGACCGAGCTTGGCTACAGGCTTCTCTGCCTGTTCGTCTTGGTGGGCTCGGCGTTCGCAAAATTTCAGATGTTATTTTACCGGCGTTCCTGTCCTCGGTTCACAGCACGGAAGAATTAACCAGGCAAATTTTAGCACCCACACTGGTTAATTCAGAAGTGCTGTGCAAAACTGACGCTGTGAACGCCTGGAAAATGGCTTGTCCGAATTCTGTTTTGCCAACCAACCTATTCTCCCAGCGGCAGTGGGACGAGCCGCTTAGCAACTCTGTAAGAGAAAAGCTTTTTACTACATCTTCCAATGTTGCTGAGCGTGCTCGATTGCTGGCTGAGGGAGAATGGGAATCTGGTCTTTGGCTCCAGGCGCTTCCATCGTCCAATATAGGTACCATGTTGGACGATACCACATTCCGCCTCGCCTTTTGCCTCCGTTTAGGTGTTTCGTGTATTTCTCCGCATTGCTGTCACTGTGGAGAAGCTGTCGATAGCCTCGGACACCATGGACTCTCTTGTAGCCGAAGCGCTGGTCGAATTTCTCGCCACGCTAATCTTAATGACATACTACGTCGTGCTCTTGTCACTGCTGGCGTTCCAGCTGTACTTGAACCCAATGGCTTGGTACGTGACGATGGGAAGAGACCGGACGGAATGTCATTGTTGCCTTGGAAGATGGGCAGGCCTTTGGTGTGGGACGCAACGTGCGTTGACACCCTTGCGCCATCACATCTTCCAAGTACTGCGGGACGTGCCGGCGCTGCTGCTGCAACCGCGGAAACCCTCAAACGGCGCAAATATAGTAATTTAGTCGGAAATTACATTTTTGCGCAGTTTGGGGTGGAAACCCTAGGTTCATGGGGTCCGAGCGCTCGTATTTTGTACAGGGAGATCGCAAAACGCCTGATCGACGTTTCGCGTGATCAGAAGGCTGGTCTTTTCTTGGCCCAAAGAATCAGCATTGCCATTCAACGTGGCAATGCTGCCAGTCTTCTGGGCACGTTACCAGTTGACAGCGATGCTGAAGAATTCTACGATGCCTAAACCATTTTTGTAAATATTTAGTATTATAATTATTTGTGTTTTTGTAATTATGTTATCTTTTTTAATACGTTTGTAAATATAAATAGTTGTATATAGGTATGTTGTAACAAATATTTCTAATAAAGTAGTCATGAATGTTTTAAATAATTATAAATAAACCCTTTGACAAAAGTCAAACATACTAAATGAAAAAAAAAAATCCAAACTAATATTATAAATGTGAATGTAAGTCTGTTATTTGTTACGCCTCCACGCCCTAATTACTATTCCAACGACCATTATAAAATTTCACATACACGTTGTCACGTGTACTGCAAAGGCCATAGAGTACCTACCATTTAATTATTTATTTATTAAAATTCACCAACAGTTACTACAATATAACATACACATAAGAGAAACATTTTGAGTCTAACCAATTGTATAACTAATTAAAAGTGAATGCAGCGTGCATTACGTTTTAAATATTACATAAATAACATGACATAAGAAACAAAGATAAATATTAGAAGCGAAGAAATATCAATATGAAAGAATTGTACTGTATTTAATCAATGACATAATTAAATAATTAACATAATATATATACAAATTATTTACAAGAAAAATATAAACTGAATATAAATATGAAAGTTAAATGTATACTACTATTATAAAGCTGAAGAGTTTGTTTGTTTGTTTACTTGAACGCGCTAATCTCAGGAACTACTGGTCCGAATTGAAAAATTCTTTTAATGTTGGCTAGCCTATTTATCGAGTAAAGTTATAGGCTATATTGTTATATAGCGCTATAACCCACGGGAGTGGAGCAGTAATCATAAACGCGAGTGAAACCGCGGGCACATCTATTTTCATATAAAATGGTATCAAAATCTAGTAATTTTGACTTGACTTACATATTGAAATTAAACACTCACGCCTGTTTCCCAAAGGGGTAGGCAGAGACTACGGATTTCCATTTGCTACGATCCTGACACGCTTCTCTGGCTTCATTCACTTTCATAACATTCCTCATACATGCTCGCCGGTTTAAGGTGCTCTTAACCTGGCCTTTATCCAGAACGTCTCCGATCTGATCAATAAACGCCTAGGTCTTCCCCTTGCGACTGTTCCATTCACACTAGCCTTATAAACTTTCTTAGTCAGTCTTTTCTCGTCCATTCTTTCTACATGCCCAAACCAGCTTAACATACTTACCCTTTTCTATTCTCGTCACTATATCCACTTTTATGCCGCATCTCTCTCTAATCACACTATTCCTTATTCTATCTTTCAGAGTCACACCACATATATTTCTCAGCGCTCTCATTTCTACAGCATTTATTCTGCTCTCATGCTTCTTTTGCCATACCCAACTTTCACTTCCATGCATCATCCAGAAAAAGTAGTACCTACTGCTGCCAAGCAAGCGAAGGCGCTAAAGAATAATCATGGCAATACCTCTAAAATGTAAGTTTCACATGTTGATGGCACTACTCGTCTTGATCTGCTTAGATTCGATAAAATGGCATTTTGAACGAATTTAAACGCAGATAAATTTTCCGTTGTATTAATTATCATTGATGTGTTGATCGCTTCGTACACGCGAATCTCAGAAAAGTTCAATAATCTTTTAACTTTATCTTTTTTTGTTCGGGTACATATTTCCTTTTTGTTTTTTGAAACATTAATGAAATTATCTACTGGGCAACATTTCACAATGCAATTTTTGTTCTTACAGTATCCTTGTATAGATGGACGAATTATTTTATTGTTCAAATCTGTCCATTTTGCATCACTTATTTCATCACATTTCACTTCACTTAATAGGAACACAAATAAATATGTAATTTTAAACAACATTTTTAATAGCCCGAGAAATTTACTAATTAATTACAAACTACAAATGTTAAAGTACTCCATTATTCGACCGCTAAGATGAGTCGCAAAATGGGCAATTATAAACTATATGCGTTAATAACTATTAGCCTCATCGAGTCATTGTCTGCGGGGAGAGGGACGAGGCTTATCCAACAGGAAAGTATGTAATAATAGGTTTCCCTAACTTAACATAATAGCGTATATGATTCTTATAATAAGTATTTCGTATAATAAGTATTTAATTAATTATTATTATTTAAAATAATATTTTAATTTTCTATACAACTAGATTTGCCTATATCCTAATCCTGACTAATATTGTAAATGCGAATGTAAGTTTAAGAAAGATGGAAAGTCCCAGGCCCTACCGACTAAACCTACCACGGCGTTCCTTCACATTATCTATGGCCGGGGCGCAGTGATCACTCGCGCATTCATTTTACAGCCACGGCAGATCCTGGCCGCCGTTAGGTCGTGGCGGCCTCATCACAAGAGCTCATTCTCTTCATCATCTTGAGAAGCGTGCGCGGAACACGACGCGCTACCGTCTTGGACTTGCAACTGCACGGGCGACAGACTGCCCTAGTCTGTCGCTCAAGGCAAGCGCTCATGGGGGTTCCGATCCCCATGATCGTCTTTTGGCACCCGCTATATCGACTGCGGGCCGGGAGACTGGTGTTTGCCTCCCATTCCTATTCCGCCACCTCCTTGGCAAGCATTACGACCACGCAGTAGAATGAGGCGACTACCCATGCGCTCTCGCTCGCAACCATAGACTCTACCATGGCCGGTAGCGAGAGACGCTCCACTCTGACTGCCGCGCCTAAGTCACGGCGCTTTTTCGCCCAGGCTGGGTACGTCTCCAGTGTGTATAGCTCCGTGTCCTCGGGGCAGTCCCCGCAGGGATGGCACCAAGACTTTTCCTCTCTGCCGATGCCACACAGCTACTTCCCGAAACAGCCATGCTCGGAGAGTACCTGCGTCCGCCGATAAGATAGGGCCATGTCGTCTCTCCAGCCACTCCTCCATGATGGATCTTACCGCCGCTATCGCGGCGTGCCCACTAATCTAACCTAACCTAGATTAAAGCGAGACTGTTGGAATTTTCGACCAATTTTTGTGAAAGCTTAAAAGCTAAATAACATTACGCTACGAGCCACGGGCGTGGTGCAGTTGTTTAGTATTGACTACACGGATGTAAGCTTTAAGTACTGGCCACTTCCACCGTGCCGGGTGTTGTGGGTTCGATCCCCATACGGGACAAACATTTGTGTGATTCACAAATAGTTGTTGCGAGTCTGGTTGTTCTTTGTATTCGTTGTTTGAATATTTGTAAAGTTCCCCGCGATATAGGAATTATTTCTAGTGTGGTAGCTATCTATTTAAAATTTAAGAAATAATAATGATAACATGAAATCCCTACATTAATCTTAAGGCCAAACATGGACTGACATATCATTATTTTTAGCATGCCATTACATATATATACAGGATGATTTTGCAAACGTAATTCCTTTTAACCACGCATTCTACCGGTGATATAGAATATGACCTGACCTGACCATATATTTTTTTTAATTAGAATTATGTTTTTGGAAACATTAATGTACCGATTTTTTTCATGAAATGGTTTCAGATTGTCATACGTTAATCACCCGACACAATCTTAATATTTTCCAAATTTAAAATAATAACATAACAATAACTGATGTCGTAAATAATAAGGGGCAATAAAAAGGACCACCCGTTATTATTTACGACATTAATTATTGATATGTTATTTTATTTTAATTAGTAAAAAATTAAAATTGCCTAGTCCAGTCCAGTTTTACAGTAGGGACAAAAATGTGAATAATACAAAATTGGTTGATTGTACAAGGCTGAAATTTGGAACACGCCTCTTTCTAGGCATAACTTAAATACTGGTAAGACTAACCTACTTGTAACACACGTAGTGTTTATTAAATGGTGAGTACGTACGTACGTACTCTTTGTTTGAATTGTAATTTAGAAAAGTATCTGCAAAATAGGGCAACATTTTAGTACTAATCTGAGACGTATAAAAGCAAATCTATGTGTATTAGGTTGGACCGACAAATTATTATTAAATTGCTTTATTAATTACGTAGTATTGTAACAAACAAAGCAGACCTGGATGCCATCAAATTTGTATCATCATATTCATCGTCACTTTGTGGGACAGTGCGGGTCGAGGATTTACGTGGTAAACTATTGTAAAATGAATGGTATATAGTAGGGATTAAACCAGTTCTACGCATATCTAACAAATCCTTAATTTTAGCATGAGTCAATGGAATTTGAGAATTATAGGCTTTAATCAAACTTGTAGATTCTTGCCTGGATAAACGTGTTCTGAGCTTAATAACTTCTTTCAAATCATCAGAATATTCAAGTTTAAAATAAAATTTAACGGAACATTTTTTTCTAAACTGCAGCCATTTCACTCTATTCCAAGCTAAACTAGTGCCGTAATTTTCTTTAATAGAAGAAGGCAAATCAGACTCCTGCATAGAGTTGAAGTCGATAAAATTGTCGTGAGTTAAAATATTTAATTTATACGGTTTAGTTTTCACAGCTAAATTTATCACATTATTCCAATCATCTGGAAGGTAGATTCTTGCAGACTCAGAAGCTTTTTCTATTGCTGCGTGCATGTCGTCACACTCCATGTGCATATGCCCGAGTCAATTATGTCTATCGTGCAGTCATTTGAAGATTGAAAAGTCCTCAGCATGTAAAGGAGAACCGATTTACGGTTCTGTTCTGGGCAACAATCTGAATGGAGAACTACGTGAGAAATATGAGCTGGTACTTGTTTTAAAATAGATTCAGGCACGTGGATACCTCATTAGCGCCTCTATTCCCTTCGTATTCTGGCCACTTATAGCAATAACCTTGTTTAGTCGCTGTATCAAACACTGTGAAATTAAAGCAAGCAATTTTTATTTTGTAAAACACAGGTTTTCCTAGCAATAGTGGACTGTAGAGCCTCCATATCAAAATTTATGCTCATGTATGAATGATCTTGCTCAGCTTTTTTCTTATCGGCTGACTTCTCTGCATTAGCTTCTTGTTTCCTTTTTACATGTGCCGTGTACTCTTCTCTCTTTTCCTCTTGTTGATCCTCTGTTAACATTTCATAGTGATGACACCAACACTGATCTTTTCGCGGTTTGTGAAAGGCAATATTTTTATTTTTTCTTTATTTAAAATAGGCTCTAAGTAAACTTTTCTTTCGACACCAATGCGAAGGCACCGTAGGAAAAGATTCAATATGAGAGTTATCATGTGTAACCATAAAATCTAGAAGTTTTATCCCAGGGGAATGTTTGCCCCTTTTATCTGGCGAAGCTATTTCAGCAACAGATCGTCGTTGTTTGTATAATACTGTACGAATCACTTTGTCTGTAATATTTAAGACCCTTAGAAAAAAATTTTTACAGTCTGGGTATTTGTTGCTATTATGGGAAAGTGTATATTTCAACGTATATTTTTGTCTTGAATTGACCTTTCGAGAGCTCTTGGCATCGGAGCTTTCTATGTTTTTGATTAAAAATTGGCTGACGATCGATGTCTCCAAAGTTCCAAAATGCGGTAAAAACATCTAATTAGTCCTTTCTTACAGGTATAGTACTCCTTACCACTGTTTCTTAATTTTTTACATATGTTTGTTTCCATGAATTTTCATTCTTCCTTTTAGCTCTGCCTCTGTTACTAGAGGTCGGCTGTGCCGCTTCATCTCCAAAAGTTGATGAATTTACGACAGACGATGTAGCAGAAGAAGTAGTTAAGCCGGGTGAATTTACAGTAGATGGTAAAGCAGAAGTACTTGTAACTGGTTCCACATTAATCATTTGAAAAGAAATATTGAGAATATCAGCTCTATATAGATAGAGCTGATATTATTATTAATAATAATAATAGTCTCAGATCTGAATCATGTCCAAATAAATTAACTGTCTCTACAGAAAGCAAATCAGAAGGTGCTGGTAGTAATGTCAGCATAGGTGACGGTGGCGTCGGAGATGAGATAGCAACATTTCTTGGGTTCACAATTTGTGGGGTGTAGTCGGGATTTTCGACCGAATCATCAAGATCAAACTTCAGATTCGTTATTAGAATTAATTAACTGTTGCATGTCGTTAGCAATAGCTGCCTGTTCCAGAGTAACTGGTGATGCAGGCAGAGTATTAATAGGGGTTTTCATTCTACATTCATCATGCATATTAATAGTAACACAAAAACACATTAAAGGGTTAAAATAACACATTAAAGGGTTTCTTATCCAAAACACCGCCAAAGGAAACTAAATTTAGTAACAAAAAGAAAATGAAAGGTTCCCTACAATATTCAGATCTAAATATAATAGCCACACCACCCAGGACATTCATCGAAAACAAGGTAGATGAACTTTCTGGCAGGAACATTTTACCCTCGAGCAGAATCTTAAAGATCTGAAGCTACAACTGAAGTCAGCCAAGAATGAAATAGAGGACCTTAATCATCAAATTACTACCCTCCAAAAGGCATTACAATCTCAAAAATATGAAAAATCTTCACTACTTCGTCATACTAGTAACATAGACTCTGAAATTAATCTTAGTGAGCGACCTAAATTGTGTATCCTGACTAACAGCTCATCCTGGGGTACGCTGGCAGCCGTTGATGCTACGTTTAATAACCAGTTTGACTACATCCGCTATTTATCACCAAATAGTAGTATTAAGTATCTACTTCAAAATATTGATAAAAAATTGCATGGATATAATATGAGGGACTATTGTATTGTTATGCTTGGGGAAAAAGATTTTAAGACCACAAGTAATGTTAATGAATTGGTAAAAACTATCAGGGAAGCATTACAGCATATTTCTCACACAAATATAATTCTATGTACTCCTATATACATATGTGGTTCTCCAATTTATAATTATAAAATAGAACTATTTAATAATGTACTGTATTCAGATTTACAAATTAATAATTATGCATACTTTTATGATTCCAATGTTGTTACTTCACTAGATATGTTTTCTTTTAAAACTGGAAAAATCAATAAAATGGGAATACAATACATTTACAAAAATATATTAGATAATATAAATATTGATTATAGTAACTATGGTTACCTATTAATCACTCCTAGGAAAACTAATCCTGAAATAAAACCAAGTAAGTTTTTCTCGTACCGAGCAGCCCACAAAAGAAAGAATAAAAGTAATAATAAAAAACGACCTAAAAATTATTACTGTACTATCAAAATGTACGAGGTTTACGCACTAAAACTGTAACTTTTTATAATAATATTTCTTCAATATCAAGTGATCTTGTTATCCTTACTGAAACTTTTCTCAATAATTCTGTATATGAGTCGGAACTGTTCCCTCCCGAGTATATTGTACTAAGAAAGGACCGTGTAGGTAATGTTGGATGGGGCGGAGTTCTCTTAGCTGTTAGGAATAGTTATACTGTTAAAAAAATTACGAACATAGATGGTTTAACTGATGATAAAGAATTGTTATTTACTATTTTAACGACTAAAAATATTCAGTTGTTAGTTTGTGTTGCATATTTACATCCCAACTACAATGACAAGCAATATCTTGATGTATTATCTTGTATAGAAAATGCCATTAGTACATATTCTGACTGTAAATCCTTGATCGTAGGTGATTTCAACTTGAAGTCTTGTAATAAATCAGTCCAGACACAGTTTCATGATTTCTTAAGCTACTGCAAGCTGCAGCAATGTAATGACGTTTTCAATAAATATGGATGCATCTTGGATCTGGTATTGACAAGTCTAGACCCTGGAAGTTGCACCTCCTTACCACTGTTTCTTAATTTTTTACATATGTTTGTTTCCATGAATTTTCATTCTTCCTTTTAGCTCTGCCTCTGTTACTAGAGGTCGGCTGTGCCGCTTCATCTCCAAAAGTTGATGAATTTACGACAGACGATGTAGCAGAAGAAGTAGTTAAGCCGGGTGAATTTACAGTAGATGGTAAAGCAGAAGTACTTGTAACTGGTTCCACATTAATCATTTGAAAAGAAATATTGAGAATATCAGCTCTATATAGATAGAGCTGATATTATTATTAATAATAATAATAGTCTCAGATCTGAATCATGTCCAAATAAATTAACTGTCTCTACAGAAAGCAAATCAGAAGGTGCTGGTAGTAATGTCAGCATAGGTGACGGTGGCGTCGGAGATGAGATAGCAACATTTCTTGGGTTCACAATTTGTGGGGTGTAGTCGGGATTTTCGACCGAATCATCAAGATCAAACTTCAGATTCGTTATTAGAATTAATTAACTGTTGCATGTCGTTAGCAATAGCTGCCTGTTCCAGAGTAACTGGTGATGCAGGCAGAGTATTAATAGGGGTTTTCATTCTACATTCATCATGCATATTAATAGTAACACAAAAACACATTAAAGGGTTAAAATAACACATTAAAGGGTTTCTTATCCAAAACACCGCCAAAGGAAACTAAATTTAGTAACAAAAAGAAAATGAAAGGTTCCCTACAATATTCAGATCTAAATATAATAGCCACACCACCCAGGACATTCATCGAAAACAAGGTAGATGAACTTTCTGGCAGGAACATTTTACCCTCGAGCAGAATCTTAAAGATCTGAAGCTACAACTGAAGTCAGCCAAGAATGAAATAGAGGACCTTAATCATCAAATTACTACCCTCCAAAAGGCATTACAATCTCAAAAATATGAAAAATCTTCACTACTTCGTCATACTAGTAACATAGACTCTGAAATTAATCTTAGTGAGCGACCTAAATTGTGTATCCTGACTAACAGCTCATCCTGGGGTACGCTGGCAGCCGTTGATGCTACGTTTAATAACCAGTTTGACTACATCCGCTATTTATCACCAAATAGTAGTATTAAGTATCTACTTCAAAATATTGATAAAAAATTGCATGGATATAATATGAGGGACTATTGTATTGTTATGCTTGGGGAAAAAGATTTTAAGACCACAAGTAATGTTAATGAATTGGTAAAAACTATCAGGGAAGCATTACAGCATATTTCTCACACAAATATAATTCTATGTACTCCTATATACATATGTGGTTCTCCAATTTATAATTATAAAATAGAACTATTTAATAATGTACTGTATTCAGATTTACAAATTAATAATTATGCATACTTTTATGATTCCAATGTTGTTACTTCACTAGATATGTTTTCTTTTAAAACTGGAAAAATCAATAAAATGGGAATACAATACATTTACAAAAATATATTAGATAATATAAATATTGATTATAGTAACTATGGTTACCTATTAATCACTCCTAGGAAAACTAATCCTGAAATAAAACCAAGTAAGTTTTTCTCGTACCGAGCAGCCCACAAAAGAAAGAATAAAAGTAATAATAAAAAACGACCTAAAAATTATTACTGTACTATCAAAATGTACGAGGTTTACGCACTAAAACTGTAACTTTTTATAATAATATTTCTTCAATATCAAGTGATCTTGTTATCCTTACTGAAACTTTTCTCAATAATTCTGTATATGAGTCGGAACTGTTCCCTCCCGAGTATATTGTACTAAGAAAGGACCGTGTAGGTAATGTTGGATGGGGCGGAGTTCTCTTAGCTGTTAGGAATAGTTATACTGTTAAAAAAATTACGAACATAGATGGTTTAACTGATGATAAAGAATTGTTATTTACTATTTTAACGACTAAAAATATTCAGTTGTTAGTTTGTGTTGCATATTTACATCCCAACTACAATGACAAGCAATATCTTGATGTATTATCTTGTATAGAAAATGCCATTAGTACATATTCTGACTGTAAATCCTTGATCGTAGGTGATTTCAACTTGAAGTCTTGTAATAAATCAGTCCAGACACAGTTTCATGATTTCTTAAGCTACTGCAAGCTGCAGCAATGTAATGACGTTTTCAATAAATATGGATGCATCTTGGATCTGGTATTGACAAGTCTAGACCCTGGAAGTTGCACCTCCTTACCACTGTTTCTTAATTTTTTACATATGTTTGTTTCCATGAATTTTCATTCTTCCTTTTAGCTCTGCCTCTGTTACTAGAGGTCGGCTGTGCCGCTTCATCTCCAAAAGTTGATGAATTTACGACAGACGATGTAGCAGAAGAAGTAGTTAAGCCGGGTGAATTTACAGTAGATGGTAAAGCAGAAGTACTTGTAACTGGTTCCACATTAATCATTTGAAAAGAAATATTGAGAATATCAGCTCTATATAGATAGAGCTGATATTATTATTAATAATAATAATAGTCTCAGATCTGAATCATGTCCAAATAAATTAACTGTCTCTACAGAAAGCAAATCAGAAGGTGCTGGTAGTAATGTCAGCATAGGTGACGGTGGCGTCGGAGATGAGATAGCAACATTTCTTGGGTTCACAATTTGTGGGGTGTAGTCGGGATTTTCGACCGAATCATCAAGATCAAACTTCAGATTCGTTATTAGAATTAATTAACTGTTGCATGTCGTTAGCAATAGCTGCCTGTTCCAGAGTAACTGGTGATGCAGGCAGAGTATTAATAGGGGTTTTCATTCTACATTCATCATGCATATTAATAGTAACACAAAAACACATTAAAGGGTTAAAATAACACATTAAAGGGTTTCTTATCCAAAACACCGCCAAAGGAAACTAAATTTAGTAACAAAAAGAAAATGAAAGGTTCCCTACAATATTCAGATCTAAATATAATAGCCACACCACCCAGGACATTCATCGAAAACAAGGTAGATGAACTTTCTGGCAGGAACATTTTACCCTCGAGCAGAATCTTAAAGATCTGAAGCTACAACTGAAGTCAGCCAAGAATGAAATAGAGGACCTTAATCATCAAATTACTACCCTCCAAAAGGCATTACAATCTCAAAAATATGAAAAATCTTCACTACTTCGTCATACTAGTAACATAGACTCTGAAATTAATCTTAGTGAGCGACCTAAATTGTGTATCCTGACTAACAGCTCATCCTGGGGTACGCTGGCAGCCGTTGATGCTACGTTTAATAACCAGTTTGACTACATCCGCTATTTATCACCAAATAGTAGTATTAAGTATCTACTTCAAAATATTGATAAAAAATTGCATGGATATAATATGAGGGACTATTGTATTGTTATGCTTGGGGAAAAAGATTTTAAGACCACAAGTAATGTTAATGAATTGGTAAAAACTATCAGGGAAGCATTACAGCATATTTCTCACACAAATATAATTCTATGTACTCCTATATACATATGTGGTTCTCCAATTTATAATTATAAAATAGAACTATTTAATAATGTACTGTATTCAGATTTACAAATTAATAATTATGCATACTTTTATGATTCCAATGTTGTTACTTCACTAGATATGTTTTCTTTTAAAACTGGAAAAATCAATAAAATGGGAATACAATACATTTACAAAAATATATTAGATAATATAAATATTGATTATAGTAACTATGGTTACCTATTAATCACTCCTAGGAAAACTAATCCTGAAATAAAACCAAGTAAGTTTTTCTCGTACCGAGCAGCCCACAAAAGAAAGAATAAAAGTAATAATAAAAAACGACCTAAAAATTATTACTGTACTATCAAAATGTACGAGGTTTACGCACTAAAACTGTAACTTTTTATAATAATATTTCTTCAATATCAAGTGATCTTGTTATCCTTACTGAAACTTTTCTCAATAATTCTGTATATGAGTCGGAACTGTTCCCTCCCGAGTATATTGTACTAAGAAAGGACCGTGTAGGTAATGTTGGATGGGGCGGAGTTCTCTTAGCTGTTAGGAATAGTTATACTGTTAAAAAAATTACGAACATAGATGGTTTAACTGATGATAAAGAATTGTTATTTACTATTTTAACGACTAAAAATATTCAGTTGTTAGTTTGTGTTGCATATTTACATCCCAACTACAATGACAAGCAATATCTTGATGTATTATCTTGTATAGAAAATGCCATTAGTACATATTCTGACTGTAAATCCTTGATCGTAGGTGATTTCAACTTGAAGTCTTGTAATAAATCAGTCCAGACACAGTTTCATGATTTCTTAAGCTACTGCAAGCTGCAGCAATGTAATGACGTTTTCAATAAATATGGATGCATCTTGGATCTGGTATTGACAAGTCTAGACCCTGGAAGTTGCACTGTATCATCTGAAGTGGAGCCATTGGTACCTATTGATGCTTATCACCCTCAGTTAGAGATTGTGCTGACACTACCTTCTAAAGTTGTAATTGACAAACCGCCTGGTCAGAACCTATGCACAGAGTGGAACTTTCGCAAAGCCGATTTCTGCGGCTTGTACACTGATATAAGAGTCTTAGACTGGACGGACCTAATGCACCAACAGGACGTTAACGTAGCTGTTGATACCTTGTATAATAAACTTAATACAGTTATAAGCAGACGAGTTCCCTATAAAAAAATAACTACCAATAATAAATATATATATCCAAAATGGTATACTACAGAAATCATAAATTACATAAAACTTAAACATTTCAATTTAAAAATGTTTAAAAGTCGTGACCTAGAATTAAATAAAGAGCTATTTAAATATTATAGAACCAAAGTAAAAGAACTTTTAAATATAGCATTTAGAAATTACATGATAAAAGTAGAAAATAATATAGCACTCGACCCTTCAAATTTTTGGAAATACGTTAAAGACAAAAGAAAGAATAGGCAACAAAGTAAAGAATTTATATATAATAGCAGAACTATAGAAGGGCAAGAGGCTATTGATGCGTTTGCTCAGTATTTCAGCTCAGTTTTTCAACCTGACACTCCGTTGTTAAATGCAGAGGCAGCAGAGCGCGATGCAATGTACACAAATGTCAGTATTAATACTATTAAAGCTTCAGATCTACGATGGGCGATAGGTCGTCTGAAGGCATCAGCAGCCTATGGCCCCGATAACATACCGGCTTTTTTAGTGAAAGACTGTAAGTTGGTTTTAGAGGACCCGTTACTGCATCTCTACAATCTTTCACTTCAACAATGTCTCTACCCCAGTGCATGGAAAGTGTCCAGGGTAACTCCTGTACCTAAATGTGGTTCGTCTGCTGATATAACTAACTTCAGGCCTAATGCAATATTATCAGTATTTGCCAAGGTGTTTGAATCCATAATAAATAAATCCATTTATAAGCAAATAGGCAGACTGCTTAATAACTCTCAACATGGATTCCGGGTTGATCGCTCAACTTTGACGAATCATATACAGTTTGTGGACTACGTAAGCACGCGGGTTAAGTCGGGATGTCAGGTTAACGCAGCGTATTTTGATTTTAAAAAGGCGTTTGATCTTGTTGATAACGATGTTCTTTTAGTGAAATTCGCAGAACTAGGATTCTCAACACCACTTTTAAAATTTATGGCAGATTATCTTAGGGACCGTAAGCAATTCGTCAAGCTTGGAGGTTATAGATCTCAAGAATATTACACACGCTCGGGTGTAAGTCAAGGTAGTACGCTGGGTCCAACTCAAATTTTAATTATGATTAACGATTTACCCCGTACTATCTCAACGGCAAAATGCTTAATGTTTGCTGATGATTTAAAACTTTACCATGCGGTGAGCGGGCCTGAAGACTGTGTAGCACTACAACGTGACATAAACGCAGTGGTTGAATGGAGTGTAAAAAACAAATTGACCTTTAACATCTCAAAATGTAAAACTATAACTTTTTCTCGGTCACGCACTCCAATCACAACGACATACCAGCTATCGGGTACTCCATTAGAGCGTGTCTCTGCAATTCGCGATCTAGGCTTAATCAAGGATACTCATTTAAATTTTCATGAACATATAACTAAAACATGTAAGGAAGCGAGTAAAAGCCTAGGTTTCATTATTAGAACTTCTAACCACTTTAAAAATATTCAGGTGATAAAACTCCTCTACAATGCTTACGTACGGAGTAAGTTAGAGTATAACGCCATAGTATGGAGTCCCCGAGAGACCTTGTATACAATGTTAGTGGAAAGAATCCAACGCAAGTTCTCAGATATTTGTACAAACGCCAGTATGGATATTACCCCTTTTTATACCCGCCAACATTTGTAACAGGCATGGTCGGGATAGATACTTTACAGTGCAGACGGGAACTCATGCATATCATTCATTATTATTTTTTGATAACTGACAAAGTAGATAACCCAGAAGTTCGTGAGTCCATACATTTGTATGTACCGGAGCACTACACGCGAGGTATTGGTAGGCGGCAGCACAATCTTCTCTCCTGTCCCCCAACGTGGCGCTCCCCACACGCGGATAGCAGCCCCACTTCCAGAGCCGTTAAATTAATAAATAGTTTTCTCAAGGCCAATCCAGAAGCAGATATATTCTTTGACAAACCTAGCATAATTTATAAAAACGTGTTCCTTTACTTAGATAAAGTAATTAGATAATATATAGGTATGATACTCAATAGATATTATAATAGTAGCCTTTAATTTAAATATTGTAAGTTAATGTAGAACTGTTCTTTGTATGTTATAAGTAAATTTTAATTTTATTTAATTTAATTTTGTATATTTTGTATAGAAATAGTATAGATATAAGCGAATTGGATAACTCTGTAAGCTTATATTTTTATGAATAAATGAATATGAATATGAATATGAATAGTACCAGTACCTGAGGGCCAAAGGAAATAAAAAAGTTAAAGTAAAGCTCTTATACAAAGTGAAATTAATCGTAGGTAGATTAGTAGCTAAACAAGTAAGTTGATTTTTATGTAATAATTTTGACAATTAAAAGCACACACCCAAAGGTACAAATGAAACATGCATACCGGGTATTTGGAACTAAAAAATCGATCGAATTTACGTTTCGTTTAGATAAGAACCCACTCCGTCAGTTTTAACATTAGTTATCTAACAGTATTCTAACTCAAGACGGGTTTGTACGGGTAGTGTTTGTAAGCAGCAAGCGTGCGAATTGTTAATGTTTGATTGGAATAAGTACAAGTACTTATATAATAATTATGGCAAAGTGCAATTGTAAACAAAGGTATTTTTAATTAAAGTTTTTATCTGAATGCGGATATTTTTAATACTATTATATTTAACAATAAAGCTTTCCGTACGTCTCAGTCGAGGCGCAATTATTTTTCAGCCTCAAATATATAAGGTAGTCTTTTTTATTAAATCTACTAATCAAAAAACATGACATGATTTTATTTAACATTTCCTATTTCATACCCAACAAATTATAAATATTATATATTTTATTTAAAAAAAATGCCTTTTATATAAAAAATATAATATTTATAATCTCTTAACTAGAAAGAATCTCAAGTAGGTAGATGAAATCGAAATACTAGGTGGGCAGCCGTCTCGCGTGTTTGCGGACCGCGCGGCTGTAGGTAATTATTTCAAGGACAAAGCCGAGTCACAATACTGTTAGATAACATTACCGTGCCATGCATGCTGCATCCCTATCCAAACATTTTATCGAATAGGTACTTAACTGTTACGAATTATAAATACCTGCGTCAAATACGTACTCGATAGCTTTACGTTGAATAGGTTATAAGCAGCTGAATTAAAATTTTAAGCAATAACACATTTGTAATCAAAAGTAGTTAATATAAAATCAAAGACTTATCTTCACCGTAGTAGAGCAGCGATAGCTCAGTGGAGAGACCAACAGACTGCAATGCAGAGGGTCTCGGGTTCGAACCCACGTCGCGCAATTCTGACTTTCGGAAGTTATATAACTTTTCAAAATTATGTGCGTATTGATTGACAATTATCGCTTGCTCCGTGCCTCAGTGAGCACGTTAAACCGTTGATCCCGGCCGCCATGAACATATATGGCAGTCGTTATTGGTGAAGTCGACACAAAAGATCCGACTGGGTCGAAGTGTCACCGGTCTGTACTGACATGCCCACACAAGATAAGATAAGATACCGTCACTGTAATTGTTTCCTAGTGCCAAACTTATTATTCTGGAACTTCTGTTCATCTTTATATTTCTCCTTCTTCGAATAAATATTATTTTATTAAACTTCTTACAATGTACCACCCTCGACTATGGCTAGCGGCATTCTTACATGTTTCGATTATCCTTCAAAAATTATCAATATTTATTTATAAACATACCCAATACGCCTTTTAGTTGCAAGATAATTTCGAGTGTCGATTTGGCGTATAGCTTACGCCCGTTTTTATGCAAGTTATCACTTTTGCGTATGCATATATATATATATATATATATATATATATATACTTACCGCACTTGAGACATTCCACAGACAAGTGTGGGACTTATATCTTTCAATAAATCTCGAAAGTGTTTCGCGATCCATTTTGACGTGCAGACAGACTTTGTGGCACAAGCTCTAAATCTTTAGTTTCCAAAGTGGTCCAGGTGGAGACTCGACGAGAGCCTACGTAGGCGTGACAAAAAAATGGGGGTTCAGAATTCGTAAGCGGGGGATATTTTGAGGAATACCTTCAATTTTAACCCAATTTAACTTTTTGGTTCGAATATACTGATTTTACTTGGCGGATTACATTTCTAGCTGCAGGGTTCCACCGGAACCAGCTAAATTTTGAAAGTGGTCTATGACAAAAAGGTCTGGGAACCTCTGCTCTAAATGCTTAATTTAATGTACAGCGATTTATACACACACACATATATATAAATTTATTTTCTAAATAAAACTATATGTATTAATACTAACTATTTTAATACAGCGTATGAAAATCTTAACATAATAAGTAAGAAAAACGACAGTAACACATTACGATTAAACAAACTGACATAACATTAATATGATCACAAAAGGTGTATATCTAATCTGTTGAGACTAACGTTAATGGAATAACTGTACCCAGTGTATATGACACAGTCTCCAACACATGGAACCCAACACACAGTACCTAACACACAATACCCAACATATACTACCCAACACATACTACCCAACACACACTACCCAACACACACTACCCAACACACACTATCCAACACACACTACCCAACATACACACTACCCAACACACAAACTACCCAACACAAATATATTTTCTTGGGGAAATTTTTCTGGTGCGTACTCTAAAACCACCACGGTGTGCAATCTCTTTGCTTTATATGGTGGGTGGGTCGCAGGAATTGAAGACTGAACTGACTGAAAACTGACTGAACTGGCGGGCGGGGGATGCCCGTTCTCCCTACATACACTACACCCAACATACGCCTCCCAACACATATTTCCCAATACACTATATCCAACATACAATACTCAACACACAGTACTAGGCTAAACAATGGGTACTAATTACCTAAGTCTTATATATGTTCTTATATACTTTTAATCTCCATAAACGTAGTATTGAATTTAATAAAGCTCATTCGTTGCCAAACTGTCCTGAAAATGCCTTGCGCTAAGGCAAACACGTGTCCGTGCTTATCCTGTGTCTAAAGCGGAAAACTGCAAGATGCAGTACGTCCAGATCCTACGACGCGGTTATCCCTAACCAGAAGAGTTCGGTATTGTCAACCTTTTTCTATTGCAATAGTTAGAGAGGACACACCGAGGGTGCGTGGCGGGTTCATCTCTTCCTAATTATTTTACTAAATAAAAGCATTTATATCTAGGTTAACAAAGGAACGACTCCGTGACTTGAACGAGTTGATATTGAATTTTAGATACAGCCTTGAGAATGAGCTTTGTTGATTCAATATCTTTCTTTAAGACAAATTACGTATGCGATCTTGTATAGGTTGTGGCTTCTGTTTTGTACTGTGACGATTGTAGTCTGTCCACGAAGCTATTGTTTATGTCAAACCTGAAAAGAAAGTAAATTGTAAATGAGGATAAAGATAACTCATCAGCTGTACTCTAACTTGCGATCTTGTCGCGTGCTGTCGCATCACCAACTAAGTTCAAGTTCTGCTTAATAATTTAAAAAGAAAGTTCTTTGAGATGATACATCAATAGTTCAAAGCCTGTTTATTCTCGAAATCTTGAAAGATTAATAGCACCTACTTTATTTCAGCCTTGTATTTACGTTTGCCGCTTCACATAGATACATACTCCCACACCTATATCCATTCAAGGGTATTCAGAAGTGAAGATACTAAAACCACATTTTACTAGCTATTTATTTATATCCCAAGTAATAGGTATATTTATGTCCCGTATGGGGATAGAGCCCACGGCACTCGGTCGGTGCAAAGAAAATATGTTTAGGTGGAAACTCTCAGACGGTACCGATCTGGCTTGCACGTGCGGTGCAAGACAGACGATGTCCCACCTTACATCGTGCCCTGCATGCCCGACAACTTGCACGCAGAAGGACCTGATAGTTGCCTCTGATAACGCAGCTAGCGTAACTGCTTTCTGGGCGGCAAATATATAATTTAAAAGTGTTTCCAACGATACGCTAAGAAAGAGACCACTTAAATTACTATGCCATTCGTGCCATCCGTTTATCAGTCGTTTCATAGAACATTTTTCTTACCTTTTACAAAGTTCTAAGAAAACTTTTTTCTTGCAAACGAATATGTAGAAAATGGCGACCCCAACAAACATATTGTAGAAGTTGAATATAATGTGAAGTATAAATGGTAAGTCGTTGGGCAGTAACTCCAGTATCCAAGTTACACCCGTCAGAACGTATAATTTGAGGCATGTTACAAATCTGTAAAATAACATTTAGTTAGGCCTCGGACACGAAGTCAGCGGGCGGCGGCGGCGGTGCGGGAGCGGCGCGTTTCAATGCATAGATTTATATATTATGGAACTGGTTTCGTAGGTAGCGGTGCGGCGAGCGGCGTACGAGCGGTGCGCGCCAGTCCAGGATTACCCGCGCGTCTGCATTGATGTAGTATTGTGCATTTAAATTTTCGACCGACATTTGTATCAAAAATATGTTGTCGCTGTTTAGACATTTCGTTCGAGAACAAAGACACTAACTAGTTATTTTACTATTATTAATTTCTTATAACACAACACTACGCCGCTGTAGCGCCCCGCGATCTGCACGCTGGCTTCGAGACCGGGTCTGCGTTACCGCACCGCTGTCACCGCCGCAATCACTGACTTCGAGACCGAGGCCTTAGCGTCCATAATATTATATTTAAAAAGGAGCAGAGAAGGGCACATTGTGAAGACTTTAAAATGGTCCAAATGGAATATTTTATCTTTAGTTCCCGGTAAGCAAGGAGAAGAGCAAGACAGCATCACTGTCTAAAATATTAAAAGTTACAAAAATGCCTTCATGCATATTTATAAGTGCACCAATTATTATTCTAAAGTTAATATAATGATAATTAAAAATTTAAAAACCCCCGACACAAAATTCATTTGAAACTCATAGAGTTGTGAAAAAAAAATCTAATTCGCCATTTTGTGGTGGCGGCCATCTTGGATTTGAAATTTATCATAGTGTATAGTATTTTACTAGTCAAGCCCTTTCATTTGATATCCATATTGAGGGAGTTGTGAAAAATATGTAATCCGCCATTTTGTGGCGGCGCCCATCTTGGACCGATTTTTATCAAACATAACTAAGAACACTCCCGACGAATTCGCCTTTCAAACAAAAAAAAAACAAAATTAAAATCGGTTTATCCGTTTGGGAGCTACGATGCCACAGACACACACACACACACACATACACACAGACACAGACACGTCAAACTTATAACACCCCGTCGTTTTTGCGTCGGGGGTTAAAAACACAAGGAATCATTATAACATACTAGTAGATCCGACAGACGTTGTCTTGTACACACGAAAAATAAAGAATAAAAAAGAAAACCAAATCTAAACCATTCTCGAATCCACTTGAACACACACAAAAATTTCATCAAAATTGGTCCAGCCGTTTAGGAGCTGTTTAATTACAAACACACGTACAGAAGATTTATATTTATAAAGATAAGTATGCAGTACATCTTGATATCCTAACTAATATTATAAATGCAAATGTGAGTTTGTTGGTTACGCTTCCACGCCTTAACTACTCGACCGATCGTCATAAAATTTACACGTTGTCAGGGGTACAGAAAAGGACATAAGTCGTTTTTATTTATCACCGTCATTTTTTAAATATCTTTATAATATACTAGATCAGGGTATGTCAATTTTCTATCCCCTGGGGCACAGTACTTTTTCTGGATGAAAGGTACCCTATGTCCTATTCTGTTCCCCTGACAACGTGTATGCGTAATTTCATGATGGTCTGTCAAGTAGTTAAGGCGTCAAAGCATAACAAACAAACAAATTCACATTCGCATTTATAATAAGTATTAGTTAGGATTAGATGATGTAATAAGTTAATTCCGTAAAACGTCTCACCTGCTTTCACTTTTATTAGTGCTACTTGATTCTGTGCCGTTGACTTTACCTTTGACTATCCATAACGTGTACGCGGCAATGCCGAATAAAATTGTATTTATTACTATTATTATGGCAACTGGCACTTGTAAATAGTATACCAGCGCGTTCTTTTCTGTGAAACAACATTTAAAATTTAAGCTTTTGTCGTATATACATTATGACTGAAAAGGCTAAATAGGAAGGCTTTATGACCCAATCTCTAAACGAGCATATGTTTATAAAGAGGAAAAAAAATTTTTTTTTTATATACTACTCTGTTGGCAAACAAGCGTACGGCGGCCCGCCCACCTGATGGTAAGTGGTCACCGTAGCCTATGGACGCATGCAACACCAGGGGCATCACTTGCGCGTTGCCGACCCTTTAGGAAAGGAAGTGGGAAGAAGAAGGAGCGGGAAGGAAAGGGGTGATTGGGCCTCCGGAAGTCTTACTCACCGAACGAAACACAACAGTACGAATACTGCTATTTCACGTCTAGTAATTAGGATAAAATGAGGCACTAAAAACGTTAACCGATCACAATATACGTACAATTTATACAAACTGAATCAAATTACAAAAAGGTACAATCTCGGGGCGTGGCTCCACGGTGATACGAGGATTACAGGTGCGATCATAAAAAATTGGGAACACTCAACTGCGCGGCGGCCAAGGGTCCTTTCCTTTATACCGTTCGGTTTGACCACCAGCGCACTAAGTGGGGCCGAGTGGTACGCGCGCCGATTGCGCGACAACGTCTTCACCCGCGAAGAGGTAGGCCAAGAGGTATTCTATCCATATTTCACCAGGTATAACTTTAGCCCCTTTTGCAGTCCATGCACAATTTCAGACTTTGTGTTGTTAATGAAAATTTCTTCACATTTCTTGTGATCCAAGAATAGGATCTAAATTTTTATGCATATCAGTCGTATTCATATCGCTGATCCACCGTGGCAGTGTGAATGATTACAATAAAACTATTGAGGGTTTGTATGAATATATGGCCAGGATTCCTAAGAAGCGATGGCTTTCGTAGGACCCTAGAATTTTGAGTTGAAACTTAGTATCCTAGGTTTGGACAGACCAGAAAATTCTGGGGTTGGAATGGCCTACCTAGCCTCCCCTCAATACCACAATGCTGATTGTTTATGTACTATATATGCTTGTATAGCTTCAAATAGATTTAACCAAGAAATAATAACCTACGAACATACTAACCAGTTGGAAAACAGGAGTCGAACGGAGGCTTAGCTTCTTCGCTTGAATACAATTTAAATCTGTCTACAGCGAGAATTATCAGCGTAAGCAGCGCAGGTGTTCCAAAGGCATAAACGCAGTACCGACAAAACTCCATTCTTTGTCCAGATGACAGCTTGCCTGAACGGTGGGTATTACTGCACTGCATCGGTTTCCTGTGAGTCAAAACGTAACGGTCAAAGGATGTCCCATCTTCTAAAGCATTGCTATTGTATGTGCGAGTATGACAAGAATCTATAAGTAGGTACTCGCCGTCTCATTCTAGCATATGTATTAATTAGCAAGACTCATCATTATGTACATTAACAATATAAAGATTCCTAGAGGGGAATCTCCTTTAATTCTAAATGACTTTCTTTTGGAAAGAGAGGGATTAAAGGGTTTTACTATTATCATTGGCATTGGAGTATTCTTCGGTTGTACGTTTTTTACAAATTTGTTGGTTCACATTTTTTTTTTTTTTTTTATTTTGCTCGTCAAAATGACCACACTCCGCCTGATGGTAAGCAGTCGTGTGGTCTAAGAGCAGTGGCCTCCACATCGTCCTCATAGCAGCCGAGGCGATGTTGAGGTCTCTACTTTGACGGCCTGAGAAGGTGCTTTTTCACGCCCCGCTTAAAGGACCCAGGATTGAAGGAAGAAGGAAACACGTGCCTTGGCAGAGAATTCCATGCCTTGATCGTTCGGCAGAGGTATGAGGACCCAAACTTGTTGGTAAGCACTCTAGTCGACTCCACCGTGTAAGGATGGCATCTGAGCCCAGCACGCGTTGTTCTGGATAGGAAAGGGGAGGGCGGGATAAGGTGGAATAACTCTTCAGAGCACTTCCCGTGGTATATTCTGTAGAAACATGCCAAAGAGGCAATATCCCTACGGAGTTGCAGACGTTCCAGTGAACTTGTGACCTCTGGATCTCCGATGATACGGACAGCCCGCCGCTGTAACCTGTCAAGAGCGTCTAGCAAGTACTGCGCGGAGCCATCCCAAAGATGAAAACAGTACTCCACGCAAAGGCGCACTTGTGCCTTATACAATAGGCGCAGCTGCCCAGGCGCGAAGAACCGCCTCACCCTGTTCAGAACTCCGAGTTTTCGCGAAGCTTGCCTAATGACGCTCTCGATGTAGGTTTTGGGATTAAGGGAGCGGCAAAGATCCATACTTAAGATGGAGAGGCTGTCACGTATCACCAGTGGAGTGTTCTTCAGAGAAGGGAGGGGAAGGAATAATAATAATAATAATAATAATAAAATCCTTTATTTCTTTATCAACAGGTTAAAACACAAACGTTGTAGAGGCCTTCTTTTAAGTATATAAATACTTGTGACAGAAGACCCCACTCTTCCATATCTTTAAACTTTAGACATAGCCTGTGACTAAAGTAAAAATAACAATCTTAATATTTTAATAACAATATGAAAAAAATATATTAAAAAGAGAAAACATAAAGAAACATAAAAACAGAATATTAAAAAGAGATAATATAAAAGTGTGTATGTGTGTGTGTGTGTGTGTGTGTGTGTGTGTGTGTGTGTGTGTGTGTGTGTGTGTGTGTGTGTGTGTGCGCGTGTGAATGTGTGTGTGTGTAGCTGTTGTGTGGATGCGGTATGTGGTCTGTGTGTGAATGTAATCTTACTCATAAACTACTGCCTATTTTAAAGGTTGAAGAAGTGCTTCCGTTTCTGTATAGGTGAGTTCCTTTAACCACAAAGTAATGATATTTTGCATTCATAATATGGTTGACTTTTTTGTTGAAAACGCGCATGCCTGGGTCTTCTTTGCGTTGAACTGGACCAAGTTCTTGGCACCCCATTCAGAGATGCGGTTCAAGATCTGGTCAAGTTCAACGACAAGATCCTGCCTTTTCCCCTCAACCTTAGCCTGTTTGGCCACAGGACGTTCGAGATATCGCCCATGCACGGTACTGTCGTCTGCATAACAATGTATGTTGCCGAGATTCAACATATCATTGATATGCAGAAGAAAGAGCGTAGGGGATAAGACGGACCCCTGAGGCACTCCTGCATTGACCTGCATACATTTGGAAGCGCGACCGTCGCAAAGGACCCGAATACGACGCTTCTGCAGGAAACTTGCAATCCAGGTGCACAGTTGAGGGGTCAAGCCATAGGCCGGAAGCTTGGAAAGAAGAGACCGGTGCCAGACTCTATCGAAAGCTTTGGCTATGTCTAGGCTGACAGCTAAAGACTCGCCGTGCTTGTCCATAGCCTCACCCCAGAGGTGCGTGACGAACGCTAGAAGATCACCCGTTGATCGTTTAGCCCGAAAGCCGTATTGGCAATCATTGATCAACGAGTGATCCTCCAGGTAGCGGACAATTTGGGTGTTTATAATCCGCTCGAATACCTTGGAGAGCACTGAGGTGATAGCTATGGGTCGATAGTTGCCTGGCTCCTGGCTCGGAACGGTTCCCCTTTTTGGGAATCGGTTGAACGTTCGCCTCCTTCCAAGCCTCAGGCACAGTGCCTGCGGCGTAAGAGGTCCGGTATAGGCGCGTAAGTGTGGGAGACAACTCCGCTGCACATTTTTTGAGGACCACAAGTGGGATGCCGTCAGGTCCACTGGCTTTCCGAACATCGAGAGACTGCAGTATCGCACGAACGTCACGTTACCTGATACGTATATCAGGCATGGTGTAGCCGCAGTTGGCAATGTTAGGCGGCTGCGAACCGCAGTCATCGGTTCGGGAGTTGGCCGCAAAGAGATTTGCAAGCAGATCTGCTTTCTCTTGCGGCCGATGAGCCAGTGATCCATTCGGATATCTCAGAGGGGGCAGCGAGGTCTGGCAGAAGTTGGACTGCACGGCTTTGGCCAGGCGCCAATAGCTACGACTGCCCGTAGGATGGGCCATGAGCTCCTGGCCGAACCGTGCGACGTGCTGGGCATCCGCTCTTAAGTATGCCCTCTTGCAGACCTTTGTGGCTTGGTTGAACGCTGCCTTCAGGTGATCCTCGTTAGAGTCGTGGAGAGTGCGAGCCCTGGTCCAAGCGTGGTACGCTGTCTGTTTGCGTTCAACAGCATCAGCGCATTCACGACCAAACCAGGGCCTTTTCCTGCCACCGCTCGTGACATCACTGTATGGAATATAATATTCCATACCAAGGATGATTTCACCAGCGACTGCAGTAGCGCTCTCTGAAGGATCCCTATTCTCAAAGCAGCGTTGAGCCCAAGGGATGGATGCGAAGTACTCCCGCATTCCATCCCAGTCTGCTGACGAGTAGTGCCACAGTCGTCGTCTTGCCTCCTCGGGTCGTGGAGGCGTAACAACAACAGCTGTGGCACAAACCAGACAGTGGTCTGAGATGCCCAGAGGAGCACTAATCGACACACTGTACCGGTTCGGGTTACTTGTCAGCAGCAGATCGAGCAGAGAGGGCGCCTGACCTGCAATGGCCGGTATCTGGGTGGGCTGGAGTACCAGTTGAGACAGGTCATGCGTGAGAGCGAACGCATGGGCAATTCGTCCCGCGTGGTCTGTTTTGGGAGAACCCAACCAGGTCTCATAATGGGCATTGAAATCTCCCAAGAACACCAACTCAGCGTTCGGAAACTGCTCCTGCGCGTCGTCTGCCGCCTGACGCAGGTAATCAAAGAGTCGAGTTGTCTCAGCGTCTCCTGAATGGGATCGGTAGAGGCACATGTAGATTTGGCTGAAAGAGCCATGATCTACGTGTACGCAAAGGACAGAGAAGGAAGGGTCCTCTAGGCAGTGTAGACGGCGACAACAAATATCACACTCCTCTAGCACGTAGCCGGGATATTGCAGGTAGGTCGTGTCTGCAGGACGGCGTATTTGTGTCGCCGTTAGAAAAAGCATTGCCGGCCGAGCCGTCTCCAGGTGGTGATGGACAGCATTAAGGTTAGCGTGGAGTCCTCTGATGTTAATAAACTCCACAACACCGGAAGAGGAAGCAGCGGTGGGGTTACGGCGATTGGCTGCTGTTAAACGACAATGCTTTGTTCGTACTGCCATAGAGTGAATGGAAGGGAAAGCGTGAATAAAAAGAGGCGGCTATTCTCGCAGCAAAGCTGGGCAACGCGCAGAGCAAGTTTCGTCATATTACTGTGTGGTATGGCGATAGCCCATCCGACGGACGGAAGGACCCCCGTACCCTCCCGAAATTGGTCGCCGGGACCCACCCTCCGGCACGACGAGCCACTTCGAGACAGATCACATCATAGAACTTTATAAGTAGATATATGTACTGTGGTTGATACCAATATTTGTCAAATGCTACTTTGAAATTATAATACACATTTTACAAAGAATCAATAAAAATCAATAAAAAGAAATACTGGTTTAATTTTAACGAATTTTTGCTATTTCATGAATTCTACGGAAACTAGGAAAAATCATATGTAAGAAGGTATATGTGGTATCTGAGAAACCATATGTATCCTTATATGGAAAAAGAGTGCCAGAATCGGCCTCACTTTATTCTCTGGTTCACAGTTGGCAGACCTCACATGTATTTGGAGAACTCTCGGACATGCACCGTGCCCTTGTTTTTTCCTTTACAGTTTAATGATGAATTATTAAGTACATAATACACACACAACTTTGAACAGTCAAATATTTGCATTGGGAGCGAACTCGACGCTGCCCACTTGGCATCACTCTTTTTTTTATAGCCAGCTTCTTTCAGCGGTTTCGATTGCGTTAATCTGAAGCATACTACGATACAGTTCTATCTAATATAGTCTCTTTGCATGCAAAGTTTAAATTTAGTTTCGTTCAATGGTTTACTTGTGATGAGTAATTAACATCCAAACATCTTCAATAGCATTTACATTAATAATTGTCATCATCAGCCGAACGACTTCCACTGCAGGACAAACGCTACCCCCAATGTTTTCCACATCCGCATCCAACCGCTTCTCGCGACTCTTACCAGGTCGTCAGTCCACCTTGACCGGCCTACCCCTGCTGCATCTACCAGCGAGTGGCTGCCACTCCAGAACCTTTCTTAAAAGAGATCGCGATGATCCTAGTTAAGTCATATATGGCCACAAGGTCTTCTATTGAGACATTAAATATTCCTTTGAGGAACCAAACTACTTGCTTTGGCCTATGGAACAACCATCATCTTCAAAGAAGGAGGGCAAATGCAGTATATGTCCCACAAAGTAAAATAGGTGCACGAAAAGGGATGTTGCAGATGCTCAAAATTACTGTACATATACAGGGTGTAAGTGACGGTTCACCGAAAACTGAAATACTAGCTTCGGACCATTATTCTGAGTTGGAAAACGTAGGAATTTTCCACCGGAAAATTCACGAATTTTCTTTCAAAATTTCACATTTTTCTATCTGATAATGATTACATAACGAGTAAACGATCCATTATACTAGATAATATTAATAAAAACTACATAATACCGGAAAACAGCTATGTAATCCAAACATACAAAATAAACACAGTTGAACCAATCAGCTGATCTCGCGCCGACAAGGCAATGACCAACGCAACAAACTTTTTTTACGCACCGGCAATAGTGTGCTGTGTAAAAACCCGCCCGCACCATACTACCACTAAACTAGGGCAGATCTATGATCAATTATCGATATCGAAAAAAAGTGTATTAAACAAAGCGGGATAGGTTAATAAATAAAACAGTTGTTTTCCTTTCAGAAGTAAAGTTTACATGAACGAGCACTATTTATTATTAAATTAGTCACGTTTATTGTGACGTAGATTGAAAAGATTGTAATGATTAAAGTAGCCTGTAATTAAATGTTATACTACTATCACTTTACAATACCCATTATTATTTTAAATGTAAAAAATATTAATTGTTTTGATATTTCGTATCGTAAACATGTACGAGTCTATTTAATCACTTTTAATAATAATCAATGTAAAAGACCTTCTAATTGTTTTAATTGCTTTTTGTATACAGCGATTCAAACAATGTAATGTAATCTAGTAAATCTTTACTTAACTATTAAAATACAAAGGTGTAACAAAAATTTGTTAGTAGAATTAGCTATAAACAGTTTATTACTATGTATAAGTATAAAATTAATCGATAGTCGATAACTCTCATAGATAGATGTATCTCATACCTATCTACTATGACTACAACCACAGATAATATATATATCTATACTAGTACAGATACTCAATCCCATACAAAAATCTTGGACACGCCTAACTGGCTATTCTACTTGCTATTTTGGTACCTATCTTTTTACACTAGATGGCAGCACAAAACTAGCGCCACTGCTGCCATCTACCCATAACAAGTACACAAGTTCCGAATCCTATTTGATAACAGCTCATAAGAGATGGCGTTGTGAGAGTAAAATAGGTACTTACTTGACTGTTTACCACGGATAGAACATATTATTTAACGAGCCGATGCAAAATGTGCGCAACCTTGAAAATAAAAGTACCTATAGTGTTGTATGCCGAAATGCGTACGATCACACTTTGGTGATTCTCATTTAGTCGGTCGGATTTTCGTGAATATTTTTTCATATAATTTTAATGAATGCGTTTTAAAAAGTAGGTATTAATGAAACAATATATTTCATTATGTATGCGATTGATGTTCGGGTACTTTGAAAATAACTCATTGGCGTATAGAATTCTACTTTGGCAATTAGTTATCTATATTTCACTATAATTGTAAATATAAAATAACATAAAATATTGCGCTCAGATTTTTGAAAACAACTGTGCAATGCCTAGTATTTAGTCTCTGTTGAAATTTACTGAGTTATGACTATTTATAAAATACATCACATAGATTATCATTTGCGGGACTCAGTATACGCTTTTTTAATAAACTACCGATTGATATTATAAATTTAGTTTTAATTTAGTTTAGTATTCCCAAGTAAATACCAAAAACCTAAACACACATGCAAGTATATATCAAAAAAAGATTATTGTGAAGAAAATATAGTTAAATTTAAAACTTGTCTTTCTAGTCTATCTTGGCATGAAGTATTAAATGAAACTAAATGCAATCAAGCTTATGAATTATTTTATGAAACTTTTTTATTGTACTACAACTTGTGTTTTCCAGTAATTAACGTTAAAATTAAAACAAATATAACAAGCCCAAGATGGATCACAAAAGGCATTAAGGTATCAACAATTACAAAAAGAAAACTAAGATATCAATGTTACAGAGATTCGAATGATGTAAATACATCAAATTATTTAAAGTACAAAAAACTATTAAGAAAATGTATTATAAATTCAAGAAAAAATGTAAATCTAAGTTATATTTCTATGTCCAAAAACAAGTGTAAGGCTACTTGGGATGTAATTGACAAAAGAGTGGATAATGTGACAGGTCACCAAGAAATAAGCCGACTAACCTATAACGGAAGTATTGTACAAGACCCAACAGACATAGCAAATATATTCAATAAATCTTACATATCCAAAACCAACACCCAAAATAAAAATATACCCAACTATAAATTAATTGATTCTGTAGATGCTACAATGTTTTTGTTACCTTGCACTGAAAGTGAGATCATAAAAGTAATAAAGTCTTTAAATGACACTAACGCTGTTGGTTGGGATAAAATATGTACAAAAATTATTAAAAGGTGTTGTAACGAAATAGCATTGATACTGTGCCATATAATTAATTTATCATTTTGTCAAGGCATATACCCTGATAAATTAAAGATTTCGATTGTAAAACCTTTACATAAAAAAGATAACAAAGAGATAGTAAGTAATTATCGACCCATCACATTGATCCCAGTTATATCAAAATTTTTTGAAAAAGTAATGTACAGCCGTTTAATTAGCTTCTTAAATAAACATAATATTCTTGCAGTGGAACAAAACGGGTTCCAAAAAAACAAATCCACGACACTTGCAGCCTTTTCATTAATTAAAACCATAACAGAGCTTCTTGACAGGAGAAAGCGTCCAACAGCTATCTTTTTTGATATGTCAAGTGCGTTCGATTTTGTGGATCATCAAATCTTGCTACGGAAATGTGATCTTTACGGCATACGAGGAAATGCACTTCAGTGGATAGAAAGCTACTTAAAAAACCGTAAACAGTGTGTTGAAATTACCCGTACTGATATTAAATCATCAAACTTACATCAAAACACTCATAAATCTTCTTTTTTGACAAATAACTTTGGAGTCCCACAGGGAAGTGTATTAGGACCTCTTCTATTCTTAATATATATCAATGACATTCCAAGAGTCACCGATTATAAATGCACACTGTTTGCTGATGACATATCGGTAGTTGTCTCAAATGATAACCTAAATAATGATAATATTTATAACCAAACACTAATAACTATAGAACATGTAACAAAATGGCTGGCGCAAAACAATCTTACTGCCAATTTAACAAAAACAAAAATTATGCAGTTTCGAAATTACAATAGCGTTACTAGAGACTTAAAAATATCCTTTCAAGGTCATGAAATACAAGAAGTAAACGACACACAATTTCTGGGTATAGTTTTAGACAAAAACTGTAACTGGAAGGCACATGTAAAAAGTATTTGTACTCGTGTCAATAGATTTGTGTTCGCTTTAAAAAAAATTCGACAATTATCATGTGAAAAAACAGCCTTAATGGCGTATCATGGCTATGTATGTTCGGTGTTAAGGTATGGTATTTTATTATGGGGCAATTCAACGGAGGTAAATAAAGTATTCGTATCGCAGAAAAAATGTGTCCGAGCAATATGTGGTGCAGGGCCATTGGATTCATGTAGACCTCTCTTTAAAAAACTTAAATTATTATCTTTAACATCCATTTATATTTTTGAAATTGCAGTATTTGTAAAAAAGCACCCGAATCTATTTAAAAAGCAAATTGAGCATAAAAGGTTTTTGTCCAGAGATCCAACTAAATTGGATATTCCATCGATATCAACGACTTTATATAAAAGAAATTGTGGCTATATGAGCATTAAAGTCTACAACAAATTGCCGAAATCCATACGAGAACTCAATTTAACACGTTTTGAATATACGTTAAAGAAATGGCTTATTGATAAATGTTTTTATAGTGTATCTGAATTTATGATGTATGACATAAAAAAATGTGAATTTTAATTAATTTGTTGATTTATTTTATTTTATTTATTATGTTCAAACAATTAATTTGATTGATATCGTAAATACTAGCATGGATGACCTTAAAACAATGTATTTCAATAATTATTTATTTATTTGGTTATAATGTGTTAGATTTAAAAAATAATATTTGTGTAATATGATAGGGACTAGCATGTATGCCTAAAAGATTAGTTGTCTATTATTATTTAATTAATTTCATTAGTGTGTTATGTTAAAAAATATATTTGTGTATAGACTCATGTTATTATATAAATTTAAAATATCTGTGGCCGTAAAAAACCACAAAAATAAATTTGCATGCCGTTATACGGTGATACATGCTGTGCTATCAATAAATGAAACTGCTATTAACAACTTTCATGTAACCATGTTTCTTGCAAATAAATGTTCTTGTTCTTGTTCTTGTTCTTGTTTACCTCTACTAAAATTTAAAAATGCTGTTAAAAGTCAGCTTATCCGGAAGGGCTATTATTCAATTAATGATTACTTCAATGATAAAAACTCATGGAACTAGTTGCTTGTTTCATACAGGATTCAAACAATGTATGTATTATATACCTTAGTCAATTTAGTTATGTGAAGGTACTTCGTGTTTATTTGGTGGTGTTAAAGTATCTTTCTTTTCTTTTAAACAAACTTTATAAGTATTAACGTAAATTTTGTTTTAACTACATTTAGTCACGAACTACCTTTTCATGTCACAAAGTGTAAGTGTATGCGTCCTCATGCCATACTACTGTCTATTACAAATGGCTACCTACTGATAAATATTATTTCAAATCTCAAATGCTTTCTACATAATATTACCACTTTTCTTTATTTTAGAATTTAGTTTTATATGGACAGTGACATATGGCATAATGACTGCAACACCTGGTACATAAATGAGTTGTAAAATACTGAAATTATAAGTTGATGGCGATTTAAAAGAGTGGCCTTGAGTTTCTTGCAGGTATCTTCTCATAGGCTCAACCTTTTGCCTGCACCTTGCAACTAACATAAATGTAAATTCAGTAAATATAATAAACTCACTAACCCATTTGACGTTCATAAGTGTTACTGTGTGACCTAAGTGAATAAATTATTTTTGACTTTGACTTTGCCTTTGACTTTGACTTTGACTTTGACATTATTTTGAATTTAACAATCGAAAAATAAATATAATAACCAGAACTTTTTTTTAAAAGACTCATACGGTTACTCTTTTGCCGTATAACAGACTTAACACAAAAAATCTGTTGAACATAATTTATTTTCTGTGTGAGAATCGAACCCATAACACTCCGCACGTCGATAAGTACCCGGTTTAAGCGATTAAACCACTACGCCATACTTGAAATCAAATCGCACGCACGCGCGAGTATCGCCCGGCGGCGGCGTTCGGTTTATTCCGGTTAGCTTCGTGAATTTTCGTGTATAATGTCGTGTATGAGCGCTGCTGGTAGCCGCGGCGTCGAGTAACGCGCTGCCTGCCGCGTCGATTCTCAATAGCCGAAGTTTGATTGTCAACTGAAGTTTTGTTATGAAATATTAATTATCTGGACCTGCTTAATACTTTAACAGAAGTTAAAGCTAATAATATAATTATTGATATACCTCCTATAAAATACAATGTACCTATTAATAGAAAAAAAAGCAACTGAGTTAGTAGGTATGCTTTACGTAGTCATGGCTCGTAATCTTTTAACTATGTCATAATAATTATTGACATTGTATTCTTTTACTTTTATATCCATATTAATTATTGATTTTGTAGGGAAATCAAAAATTAATATGTAATAATAGTTTAAAGTCAAGTAACAAAACAATAGATAAGTACCTACCTACTTACTTAATGAATATTGTGGTACTTATGTAAGTAAAGATCACATTAATATACCATGATAAATGCGATGTTACTAATCCTAAAACACTATTCATGCTTTGGTATGATTTATTTAAATATTCGTGTCTAAATAATAATTAGGTATAAGGATATATGGTGACGACGACGTCCAAGAAATATTTATCTCATGTAATATTACTATTACATCCGAATATTTATTACAATGTCAACCAAACCAGATATGAACACATTAATAGTAACTAGTTAAAAAATTATGAGTGTGATGTGATGAGTGAGTGATGTGAGTAAAATAGTAAATGATAATATTCGAAACGAAATGTTGTCATAATATCGTCACGTGACGTCGACAACAGGAAGAAGCAAACCTCAACCAATTTTTAAAATATTGCTCGTAACTTATATTTTTCGAAGCAAAACAAATAGTAAACATCGTTTCATACTTGGCCTTGTAGTATGGTATCAGCGCGTGCGATGAGTGTATTCTGTTCCAAAAAAATTCGTTTTGTTGTTGTAGGAGATTGTATATAAACTAAGACATTATCAGGCTATTATGAACTAGGCACTTAATATACCATAATGCTAATTAACGGATCTTACTCTCAATAAAGTATTTAAAAGGTAATATATACCTATATTGATTGCCCGACGCGACGTTTCGACCGACATGCATGGATCGTGGTCACGGGTTGATTAAAAAAAACGTTTATTACGAACTACCTTCCTTTAAACGATAGTTAGCACGATTTACTTGATCGTCGCGTATTTCATCAAGGGATATGAAATTCACAACAAGCAAAACTGGGGTTGCCAACCGTAGGTACTTTATAGTAAAGTATTGTACGTGATTTCGGGTAAACGTAATTTATACTTTAGTAGGAAATAAAAGACGTGAAGATACTTTATTTTACCTATGTCCGCTTTTTTAGGTTTTATTTAATTGTTAACTTAAAGCAACGCTATAAAGATTCCCTAAATTGAATAAAATCATTGTATCTTAATATAGACATATTTTGTAAAATCCGATGACGACTTTCCTTAATAATAAATATTTGTTAGATTTTTTCAATAAGGGCAAACCTAGATCGCTAAAATTGAATAGTGAGTTATTGGGGATTGCAGGTGAGTGCGTCCCGATTTATATATCTGACCGCCTTCCACTCTCTCTAAGGCAACTCTTCTATGAAGCTAGAAAGTTTGCTAGAGCTAATGAATTTAATTATTGCTGGACATCCAATAACAAGATTTTTCTCAAAAAAAGGGAAGGCGAGAAGCCCGTCCGCATCCTTTCTGACAAAAGCTTTCTTGATTTACTGCAAAAATAATGTTTTAAGAAAAGTAATATCATTTAATTTTCTTTCATTATATGTTTGTTTGAGTAATTTTAAGTCAAAACTGTATACTTTTTACTTTGTTTTTTACTGCATGTATGTCGTCTACTTCGTTCGTAATTTAGTTTTGTACTCATATTATAGTAAACTTAGTCTATACATATTCAAACTTACACACACATACTATCCATTACATTTATACAAACTCAGTATAACTGAATTTTTAAGACACACTTACAATTACACACCATGCATAATGCACTGCCACTTGTATCATAACAAACCATCAATCTCTCAATATCACCGATATATACCTACTCGTAACGAGTATTACGTATATGCTTTGAAAAAGCGACAATCTTTTGTGCCTTTTACATTATTTCTTTATTATGCTTAATTCTAATATCTTAGATGAAATTGATTCATTTGGCAAAGTAAACGCTTATGTCTGTTTGCCCGAACAATGCTCAACATATATTACAGACAATAATAAGTCCATCAACTTAATGCACCTCAACATACGAAGTATAAACCGTAATTTTGATAGTCTTATGGTATTTATGACTACTCTGAACATATCCTGTGATATAGTAATCTTATCAGAATGTTGGTTAAAATCTTGCTCAGTCATCCCTGCATTGGAAGGTTATGTCTCGTATTGCACAAGCAACCCTAAAAACCAGAATGATGGTGTTATTGTTTTTATTAAAAATGGATTAAGACACAGTATATCAGAACCCCAAATACTAGAAGCTAGTTGTTTGCTGTGCAATCTGAGACAGTATGACCTTTCGATTGTAGCAATGTATCGGTCTCCTTCTATACGTAATACCGAAAAATTTATTCAGGGGCTAAACAATATTCTAACATCCATTTCAGCTCAAAAGAATGTTCTGATTTTAGGAGATATTAACATAAGTATATCCTCTGAAAATCTCAGCCAACCAGCCCACGAATATCTTAATTTAACTGCCTCGCATGGATTATTACCCTCGAATTTGTTCGCAACTCATAATAACAATTGCCTGGATCATGTGCTGATAAAAACAGACCTAAGATCAACAACATTAGTAATTGATACTGATATTACAGATCATAAACCCACATTAATTAATATTGAATGGAGTCAATCGCGACCTAATACTATTTTATTTCGGAATAAAGTTGATTATTCATCTGTCATTGCTGAGATCTCGTGTGCTGATTTTAGTGAAATTTTGAATATCAGTGATGCTAATATGGCCGCTGAATTATTGATAAATAAAATTGTGTACATAATTAAAAAGCATTCTAAAATAGTACGCATATCCTGTAAACGCAGAATAATCAAGCCCTGGATCACCAACGGATTGCTCCGCTGTATACGTAATAGGAACAACTTATGTCGGCAATCAAAGAATGACCCTGAAAACTATATTCTTAAAGTAACATATATAAGATACAGGAACTTCTGTAATAAGTTACTTAAGAACCTAAAAAGAGATTATGAAAGAACAGAATTTCTTAAAGCTCAGAAGGACCCCAAAGCGACCTGGAAAGTCATTAAAAATATCACTTCGACCCACCGTAATGTTTCCTCACCTGTAGAACTTCTTAACATAACTCCTGATAATAACAGTTCAATAAACAGTGTTAACGATTTCTTTGTTGACGTTGGCAGAAGTTTAGCTGAAACCCTGAACCCTCCCCCCTCATCTTCGGAGCACTTATCAGATCATGGACCTTGTAGCTCTTTTGTGCTCCTACCTACTGACGAAACTGAGATAGAAAGACTGATTCAAGGTCTCCGATCAGATGCGGCAGTGGGCTGGGACGGAATCTCGGCGAAGCTTCTAAAATGTTGTCTGCCCACCCTTCTACCTGCCATTACACACATTTGCAACTGTTGTATATCTTCGGGCTGCTTCCCCAAAGTTTTTAAGACAGCAATCGTTCACCCAATTTTTAAGAGTGGGGACAGACACAGTGTCAATAATTACAGGCCCATATCCATCTTGCCAACCATTTCTAAAATTCTTGAGAAAATAACTAATACCCGTTTAGTGCACTATTTAGAATCCCATAACATCTTGGCTCCCAACCAATATGGTTTTAGAGCTGGGAAATCTACTGAAGATGCCGTTGCCTCATTTGTTGATGATACAGTAGCACTTTTGGATAAAGGCAGGAAGTGTCTGGGTATTTTCTTGGATATTTCTAAAGCTTTTGACACTGTGTCTGTTCCGAACCTTCTCAGGAAACTGGAGTGTATCGGTATCCGTGGTATCACTCATAAAATATTTGAAGACTACCTTAGTGATCGAACTCAGCGTGTTACAATAAATGGCTTGCTAAGTGACGCTCAAACCTTAACATGCGGGGTGCCCCAGGGCTCAATTCTGGGTCCGTCCCTTTTCTTAATATACATTAACAACCTATGTAAGCTTCCACTACCAAATTGCTCCATTTATACATACGCGGATGATACGGCTCTACTTTTACATGGGAATAACTGGACTGATATAAATGTGCATGCACAAAATGCTCTTAGAAAGGTGATGAGCTGGCTTTCTGAAAATTCTCTAACAATGAACCTAAGCAAAACCATGTACATGCCATTTTGTTTGAAACCAAGTGCATCTAATTTCCCTGAATCCATGGTTCTCAAAGCCCACACCAACATCTGTCACCTTAATTCGCCAAAGTCGAGATGTGATTGTCCACAGTTAACTAAAACCAATGTAGTTAAATACCTAGGAATACAAATAGACAACTCACTAAGCTGGAAGTTATTTCTTGACAATGTCACTGCCCGGGTGCGAAAATTAATTTTCATTTTTAAAAAGCTTAGAAATTCTGCAGAGCCAACTATGATTAAAACAATTTATTATGCTCTCTGCCAATCAGTGCTTACGTACTGTATAACTGTATGGGGTGGGGCACCAAAGACGCATCTTTTAAAACTGGAACGCGCACAAAGAGCCGTCCTCAAAGTAATGACATTCAGAAATTTCCAGTTCCCGACCACGCTCTTATATAAAGAATGTGAGGTTTTGACAGTTAGGCAGCTATTTGTGCTTCATGTCATACTACGGAAACATGGCAAACTAGAATGTGATGTGAATGCTGTTACAGGACGTCGCCCCTATAAAATCTATCCCACACACAAAGCTAATACAGCTACTGCTCAACGTCACTATCATATTCTTGGCAATTATCTATATAACAAATTGAACAAACGGTGTGACATATTCAATTTAACCAAGTATCTCTGCAAAATTAAAGTACAGGAGTGGCTTTATACTCTGGACTACGATGAGACTGAAAATCTGATAAAAGTTGCAATTCTATAACTAAACAAGTATATTACTGTACATAATTATGCACACACACACACACACACCACACACACCACACACACACACACCACACACACACACACACACACACACACATACACACACACACACAGATACACTCACGCACACAAACACATGCATCAACACTAAGAGGCTAATAATATTACATGCTTAAGTTTTTTTGTTTTTTTTTTTTATTACACACATATTCTTATTAGTTTATTTAGTTATAATATTGATTATATAAATTCATACCTCCTGATACCACGCCTCACCTAGAAATAATGTAATTATTCCGCATTACGTGGGAGACCTGGTGCCCATAACACAAGTTAAATCTTACCTTGGGCACCAGAGTCGCAATAACGCTACTTGCAATTTGTCTTGTATGCTTTTAGTTTTACTGTAGCTAACTTGTAAGTGGTTATTGTACAATTATTTGAAATAAAGATTATTATTATTATTATTATTATTATTATTTAACTAGCATCAACAAAAATATGGTAACCAAAAGGCAGGTTAAATAAGTAATATTTTATTTTCAGATCATGTACATTTTTACCTAAGATAGTAAACATACTCTATTTGTTCAAAATAAAGGTGGCAACCCTAATCACAACTGTGCCTATTGCCTAACTAGCTTTCAGGCCCTTGGAAACAGATTTAGTTGAGTTGCGTCTAGTGATAAAATAATACTAGAAATTGCGTAAAAACCAAACTAACAAAGCGGTATAAACAAATAACAGTCTTTAATTTTATAGAATAATTATTATGATAGGTTACTTAATATTTACCTAACTATTTTTAGTAGAAAATTGTTATGATTTACTAAAACTCCATTTCTATCGGCATGTCTATCGTAAATTTGTAATTCAATTCAGAATAAGTAGGTAGCACAGAGATAATGATTATTATAACGCCGACGAGTCCAACGACTGCGCTATATCTACTGCCGCACAAGCAAATGAAATTTGACAATAGAAGTTACGAGAACCGACCAGGTGTTTGAATATAATGCCATGTAGTACAACAAAACGTTTTGTTTAATACATTGACATTTGTTAAGCATACATATTTTTCATATTATAAGTAATTTCTTATTAATTAGTATTTTATTATATTTAGCCCCCACGCGCCCACTGACGTTTCGCGGAAAGACGCGCCCACACTAGTGTTAAGATTAATAATAGGATATAATGTATAACTTTAATTAAAGTATAAACTCGAAAGATACTTACGTGGTTCTACGCCACACCTCGATAGACATCGCGTTTAACCAGAAAAAAGACGCCAACACAGCGTAGTACACTGCCGGATCTGAAACGAGTCAAACAGTCAAATTATTACAGACGAGGTTTTGCCCGCAGCTTCGCTCGCGTAAATTTAGGATAGGTTAGGTTAGCAACAGTACTTTAAAAAAATATAGCCCATGTTACTCGGTGATAAAGTGATAATATAGCTTTTCTATGGTGAAAGAATTTCTAAAATCGGTAGAGTAGTTTTTGAGTTACATCGTTACAAATAAACAAAAAATCAAATCTCTTTGTAATATTAGTATAGATAGTATAGTTGCATAAATTTAAATTAGTTTTGGTTAAGTAACAGTACATTTTGTGAATGAAAGGTACCATGTGTCCTTTTCTATTCCGCTGACAACGTGTATGCGAAATTACATGATGGTCAATCGAGAAGTTAAGGAGTAAAAGCGTAACAAACAAACAAACTTACATACGCACTTATAATATTATTTAGGATTTACATACATACAAAACTATTGCCCAATAGGGAGTCGGATTTTCTAGGTTTTTGAGCTATGAAGGAACAGTAATTGATACCGTTATTATTATTTCGTATGTAGAAATCAGGTAAAATATAATAACGGACTAATTAGTCTCTCTTTATATGTCACCTGATTTTACCAAAGCAACGTTCAATGTTGGTCATCTCTTATATACTTCTAATTAAATTTGTTGTTGGTTCCACGAGTCTAACTTTCTCTGTCATGAGTACTATATATTAAGTTTGAGCCAGGATTTCGCAAAGTATTTATTTCTTTTATCAGTTCCAGCAGCATCGATAGCCTAGGGAGAACAGAACGCCGAGGTCTCTGACTTTCGATGTTGCGTATTAAATAGTTAATTATCGCTTGCTTTAACGGTGAAGGAAAACATCTTAAGGAAACCTTCACGTCTGAGAGTTCTCCATGATGTTCTCGAAGATATATTTGCCTCACACTGACAAATGGCCCAGCTCTTCTCACACTGGGAAGAGGCTCGTGGTCAGCGATGGGACAGTTTAATATAGGGCTGGTATTATGATTATAATATACAGTTCCCGGACTAGGAATGATTACTGTTTGTAGGAAAGTTTGCAAACATTAGAAAAACGGACACTAAACAGCCACTTACTTAAATGACGGCATATATCATCATCGAATAACCCTTCGTTAAAGCCAGCCAGTTGCACTACTTTTATAATGCAAGTGACTGTGAAGGTGCTTAAATACGCCATCAAAATCAAGCCTGGAACAGTCCGCAGCCTGGGCAATAAGCAGTATACCACCAGCGCCAACGTACAGAATATACTTGAAACGGACAATCCTGAAATACAGACAGGTGGTCAATTAAACCTGTTTTTTATATCATTTATTTAGTTTTACCTTTATAATATTACTAGCTTTTGTCTGTGGCTTCACTCGCGTAAAAGTAGGTTAGGTTGGGGCCTGCTATGGATGAATCTTTTAAGAGCTCCCAACTGGTCCCTCCTATTGAGTGAGAGAGGGAACACCCCAGGTTTTTTAGTGGGTATACCGGCACTTCATGCTGGGAGTCCCACACAACACGCAGGTGCTGTCCCATAGCCGGCAAACAAAAAAAAAAACAAAAAAATGTTTCCGTCCCCGCGGATGGGTATGCGTCAGGCATTATGTAAAGTAAAACAAAAAAGAGTTAGTAACAGTACTTTCTATTTTGAGATAAAATATAGCCTATGTTACTCGGTGATAATTAAGCTTCCTAATGATTAAAGTATTTTTTAAATTGGTTGAGTTGTTTTAATTCGAATCTTACAAACAAAAATCAAATCATTCCACTTCATAATATTAGTATAGACAACATAGAAATGTCCTCGCTAAGCTTCACAGCTTGCTGACGAGACATGCTTGTTAACATTATATTTGTATATTTTATATAACAAGGCATGTAGTATAATTATGCATTTGTTAGAAATTAAACTCGTAGTTATTTTTAATCTAAACAAATAAATAATATTGAAGTGTTTGTTTGTAAATCATTTATAATGTCAATATAACAGCTTTTCACTAAATGCATATGACAGTATATACGGTCCTTATAGCAAAAATCAATATTTAAATTATTTGTCTGTCATTTTGTTCCGGCTATTCTTTGTAACGGCTGGGCCGATATTAACGGTACTTTCACTGCAAGGTAGCTGATGTTATAAGGAGTAATGCTGGCTACATTAATTCTTTTTGTTAAAACGTAAAATATGACACAATCACATCTTACAACTACATGTTGACATTTCACACTAAATAGGTGCACATTTTTACAAAGGAAATGATATAAAATGTCAGCAGGCGGCCAGATATTTCGCAGTTAATCAAATAAACGCATTAGTTTGCCGACACGGCACAACGTACGCATTCGTGAAAAGGTAGAAACGGAAGCAATATAAGCGTTTCGTACTGAGTTAGAGAAATAAGTCGTAAAACTACATGAATTTGCATATATCTCAGGTAGTAGTTAGGATAGATATTTTTCATATTTTTTCTGAACGGCCTTCAGTTCTACTATAAGACATTTCAAGGTTATCCATTAATTACCGGACACCCTGTATATGCATTTTTTATTAATCTGACGTAATTATACCTATGCATCTTTTCTCTCGGTGCATCGCTTGTATTGTAATGTCATATATCCCCTGTTACTCTTGGATAAAGTATCTATATGAGGTTTAGTCACAGAACAGTACTACTCTTATATGGTCTGTGGGTTGAATCATTATGTTAATTTGTTTTTTACATTTACTAATACATAAAGCTATAAGTGAGAGAGAGAGAGAGAGTACACTCAAACGTAAGCTCTACAGTAATATATTCTGCGCAGATAACCAGTATCCTTAAGATTAGCCGTCAAAACCAATTTTCGGTTTAGAGCACCTTGTTGATCATTAAATAAAATCAGATCTATCAGAAAGGCTAGAACACCGTCTGTTTGGCCCGCAAATTTATTATTTTTTTATATAGTGGGACATACATACCAACTATGGCGAATAGGTTTTTGGATATGCCATCTTCTTCGTCTTCTATAAAGATTCTGGAGGTGAACGCTAATATAGGCCGACTACCATTACGCCCAATAGCCAGAAAATCTACGCAATATGTCAGTTTTTCGAAGGTGTAGACACACGGAGATCCTTTCCACAACTCTCCATCCTGAAACATCAAATTATCATAAACTAACCAGTAATAGCCTAGTGGGAAACCTTGGCCTGCCACACAGAGGTTCGATCTCAAGGCGCGCAACTACGACTTTTCGAAGTTACGTGAATACTAAATAATTAATTATAGGTCGCTTTAATGGTGAAGGCAACGTCGTAAGGAAATTTGCATGTCTGAGAGTTTGCCATAATGTTCTCAAAGATATGTGAAGTTTGCTAACACGCACTGGCCTAGCGTTGTAGACTCACCTAACGTAACCCTTCTCTCACTGAGAAAGGGCCCGTATCCAGCAGTAGGGCAGTTTTATACAGGGTCTATATTATTTAACACGCACGAATGGCGTAGTTTTAGTGTAAAAAAACTACGTACGCGACACTAAAAGACTCAGTGGTCTGAGTGTTGTGGGTTCAATCCCCACACAGGACAAAAATATGAGTGATCCACAAAGAGTTGTCCTGAGTCTGGGTGTCCTTTGTATCCGTTGTATGTAAAGTATCTCGCGACACAGGATTTATTCCTACTACGGGAGATGTCTTCTTAAATAAGAAAGAAATTGACTTCATACCTATATTTCCTTAAGCGGTTAAGCAGTGGTAGGTATAATACAAATTCGTTGGCATAGCGGTAGCGATTGCGACTGCTGTGTACGAGGTCTTGTTCTCGATTCCCGGGTAGGAAAATGTTATTGACTTTTTTGTTAATAAAATCTCAGAAACTGCTCTGGATCGGCAATGTGCTCAGTATTCGATAAAAAGCTCGCGTTGGTTCGCTTCCGTCCAGCGGACACATTACCAGACACCAAGATGACGTTGAAATTTAAAAAAAAGACATGTAATATGTTGCCCGAGCATCGAACTCGAAACTTCATTCACAGGTACACAGCAATTGCATTCACTACCTGCGCCACCAAGGCAGTCAAGCTTAAATAATCGTAACAAGAATATTTGTTTTCCCCTTTTTTCATAATATGCTATAAATTGGCATAAGGGTAGCCAATAATTTGCAAAATGTGACATAATATAAATATGAATGGTTAGTGATAAAAATCATCTGGGTCTTTCATCATTAAAAATATTTACTACTCGATGTTTGCTCAGACCAAGACCAGAGCTCGAAACTGATAGAACTACAGTGAGGGGTGAGACAGGGGGATGTTATATCTCCGAAACTGTTCACCGCCGCGTTGGAAAATGTTTTCAAGCTTTTGGATTGGAAAGGATTCAGCATCAACATAAACGGCGAGTACATCACTCAACTTCGATTTGCGAACGATATCGTGGTCATGGCTAAGACCATGGAATACCTCGGCTTAGTGCTCGATGGCCTCTGTAGAGTACCCGCCACAAGTAGTCTTAAAATGAACATGGTCAAGACAAAAATGATGTCCAACGTCCATGTCACACCTACTACTATTAAGGTTGGGAACTCTACCCTCGAAGTAGTCGACAAGTATTTATACCTGGGACAAATGATCCAGTTAGGTAGGTCCAACTTCGAGAAAGAGGTCAATCGTCGAATCCAACTCGGCTGGGCAGCTTTCGGAAAGCTACGACATACGACATCTTTGCGTCCAGTATACCGCAGTGTCCCAAGACGAAATTCTTTGACCACTGTGTGTTGCCAGTGACGACTTCCGGATCAGAGACGTGGTCACTCACTATGGCCCTGATCAGACGGTTCAAAGTCACTCAGAGGGCGATTAAGAGAGCTATGCTTGGAGTTTCCCCGCGGGATCGAATCAGAAATGAGGAGATCCGCAGGAAAACTAGAGTTACCGACATAGCTCTCCGGATAGCCAAGCTAAAGTGGCAGTGGGTCGGGCACATAGCGCGCAGAACCGATGACCATTGGAGCAGAAAGGTTCTGGAATGATGGCGCACCGGAAGACGCAGGGGTAGGTAGACCGACGACCTGGTAAGAGTCACGGAAAGCGGTTGGATGCGGGTGGCCCAAGACCTGTCTGTGTGGAAAACGGGATTTCGGGTAGCATCGTAGACGTCTTTTGGCTGAGATGATGATGATGTTGAGATTTTGCCCGCGGCTTTGCTGTGTAAAAGTATTACGAGAGCGAAACGGCGTGCAAAATCTAGTAGGTGATAAACCTTCCTCAAGATGTTGGCTATCAAATGCAAAAATATTTTTAATTGGCTGGTAGTTTCAGAGATTAGTGCGTTCGAACAAAAAGCAAACAAATCTTTATAATATGTATTATTAAAAGTATAAATTAGTACGTGTTATCGGAATGATGCGGAAAATTAATGTTATATTTTTAGCTTGGATGTTTGTCAAAGTTTCACGCAAAAATTAACCTATTTTTGCGTGTATTATGTATATTATGTAAAATTTTACAGAATCCTAACTAATATTATAAATGCGAATGTGAATTTGTTTGTTTATTTGTTTCGCTTTCAAGCCTAAACTATTTGACCGATCATCATAAAATTTCGCAAACACGTTGTCCCGGGAACAAAGCCGCGGGCAAGATAAAATGGGAGGGTGAGTAATAAAGTGTTATGTCCAGGTACAGTCAGCAACATAAGTCAATACACAATTTCGGTATCTCTTCTCTTCAATTTTAATAATAAAATATTTTTGTGTTTGGTAGTTTCTCCCGTGGCTTCGCTTACTTTAATCTAGATTTTGACAATCTATTGCTTTCCCTCGGGCACTGTACTTTTTCTAGATGAAAGATACCCTATATCCTTTTTAAGTACCCCTGACAACATGTATGCGAAATTTGATACTGATCAGTCGAGTAGTTAAGGCGTGAAAGCGTAACAAATAAACACACATTCGCATTTATAATATTAGTTGGGTTTGGTATAGTAGTAGTTAAAAGATAGTTGATACAAACACAACTAAAAATGCGGAATAATAATTACGTATCTTAATTTAAAAAGTACTTTTTAAAAAAGTTGCTGAATAATAATAATAATAATAACATAAATTTCCCTTCTACAAAGGCATCTTATATCTAACAAATATACATATTACAGAATATAAGCTGATCCTCTGTGGGAGACTTGTATCTGCACTAGGAAACCCTGTCACGCAGATTACCAGGCGCCCTCTTAAAATAGTTATGTATAACAATGACATAAGTTAGGTAAAATAAAACCTTTGCTGAGAGAACTAGAAAAGGTTGTCTAAAAATTAATTAAAATAAACAAGTACATATAGTAACTATTAATTTGCCTCTGTGTGTGTGTGTGTGCGTGCTTGCGTGCGTGCGTGTATATGTGCTGAATGTTCAGCTACTTCTTACGGATTGTATCGAAAATCCGCGCGAAAGAAGTTGCGGTTACAGCTAGCACGCATTAGAAAGCTGCCTCCATAGTTATATTTTAGTAAGCTTATATGCATTTCGAGGTAAGTTATGTAATAGTTTCATTATTATAATTTTTAAGTAGATAGTCACTATTTATCGTGGCTCTGATTTCGGCCTTCGGGTTCGACCGACTTCTTCGAGTGCTATGAATATCGTGTGAATGCATACCTGGATAAAAACTACCCTACGTATCTTCTAAACCATATCCAGGATTAACTCAAGGCCATTGTCTGTCAACGGTTTGTAAAAGAAAATACGGCGAGATTATCTTGTGGACAATCCTAACTATTATTATAAATGCGAATGTAAGTTTGTATGTTTGTTACGCTGTCATGCCTTAACTACTTACCCGATCATCATGAAATTTCGCATACACGTTGTCAGGGGAACAAAAAAGGACATAGGGTACCATTAATTAAAAATAGGTGTTTCTAACCTAACCTACATTAACGCGAGCGAAGCCGCAGGCAAAACCTAGTCTAGTAATTTATAAATAATAATTATAACTTATGAAAAAATACCTCCAAAACATAACTCTTACACGCCGAAATGATTGGTGACGATTTTTTTAGGTCCGATAAAATTTCATTTCTCACAAAAACAAACTTAGATTTAATATTTTCTGTTGTATTTGTTATCATCGAATAGTTTATCGCTTTATACACCTGAATCTTGGAAAAGTTTAATCTTTCCTTTTTTAATGGGGCACAATATACATATGTGATATTTTTCTGAACAATGAACCAATCTTGAGGACAACATTTTACAAGGCAATTATTGTTTTTACAATATTCTGATATTTGAATGGTGTTATCGTTCATATCTGTCCATCTGGTGCCACTAAGTGCATCACTTTTAACTTCAAACCATAGAAACATCGAGAAATATATAAAATGGAGCAACATTTTCAGTAGCCACCGATGAGGCGATATCACGCCGCGGAATAAAACTAATTACTAAATATAAAGCCCAAGCGTTTATAACAAATGACTGCCTTATATAGATATACATGTATGCTTGTTCAATATTTACCTTATATTTATTTGTGGTAAACTGTACATAATATATGTCTCCATTTTTACTCCTGATTGTAGGCAGGAAAATACCATCTAACAAATAGGTAAAAGGATATCTGTTATTTAAAATGCGCATGCATGTATTAGAAAAACCCAATTATACCAAATAACTTGTTTGTTATATTTACTGGTATGCCCGCTCACGTAAATGTATGTTAAGTTCACCGTGGGGTTTTGGTACGTAGGCCCGAAGTACGGGAGAGCCGGACATAACGTTTTCGCTCCCCCTTGTGGCGAAGAAGGCATGCATCAGGAAAGAAAAAAATAAAAACTTAGGTTAGGTTAGTAACAGTATTTTTCTCCGGATAAAAGGTTTTTTTTTTTTTTTTTTTTTTTTTTTTTTTTTTTTTACGTGGGGTAATGCAATGACGCATATCCCTCCGCGGGGGCGGGCGGAGGGATTATGTCGGACTCGCCGGGGTAAAAGAAGATGGAAAAGAAATAATGTACCTCCCGGAATACCGACTAAGCCTACCACGGTGTTCCTCAACAAAACCACTATCGGCGGGGCCGCGCGAATCGCTTTCGCATGCGGTCGCGACCCCGCCGAGGTTTCAGCCCGCCGTATGAAACAGCAGGCCACTACACAAAATACCTACCCAAACTAGGCACTTCCGACATTATAAAAACCCTACTGTCTCCCCCCTAGAGGGGAGACGGACTCGACAGAGGCGCGCGTGGGAACACGCACGCCGCCTCTCGGACCTGGTGCTGAACGGATAGCGGGCAGGCCCACAAAGTCCGCTACCCCCAGGTCAAACCTCAGGGTGGCTGGAGGTCATCGCGCGCCCTCCGGCGCCCGGCTCTGCGGTTGGGGAGAGGGTTTAAACGCTCCCTCTCCCGCTCCGCCGCCTCCTTGATGGAAATTACTTCCTCACAGAAGGAGGCGACGGCGTTCCACGACCTCTCACTCCGGACCATAGACTGAACTACGGCCGGGAGCGAGAGGACAACCGATCCGACTGCCGCGATCAACTCACGGCGCTGCGATGCCCAGGCGGGGCAAATCGCCAAAGTGTGCAGCGCCGTGTCCTCTATAACGTCGCGGCAGTCGCCGCAGTGGTGACAACCGGGCGTCTCTTGCCGGCGTATACGACACAGGAACTGGCCAAAACAACCGTGGCCAGTCAGTACCTGTGTCAGCCGGAAGGTGAGGGCGCCATGCCGCCTCTCCAGCCACTCCTCAAAAACGGGACTTACCGCCACGATCGTGGCGTGCCCAGGATAAAAGGTACCCTATGTCATTCCATCCATCAGGTATTCGAAATTTTATGATCGTCGGTTAGGACATTATTAACTCTACTCATTTCGATTATTATTGAAATATAAACGTGCAACCGCATTTAGTCACGGACTGCTCATGATTTCGATTGTCTAATATAGATTAATAATAATAATAATTGTTTATTTCTCTCAAAAAGGTACAATGGTATTCTTATATTTATATATACAGCAAAAAAAAAAACAGAACCTTGTTGAGAGCTGGAGTCTGAGCTAGGTTCGAAACCTGTGTGACAGATCTCCAGTCCTCGCCACTGAACACCACAAAAATTAGCTAGTAGCTACATCTATCAAACAGTGTCACAAAAACAATATCAAGAGAGACAATTTAATAAAAAATTAAAAAAACCGTGTGTGTATTTCTGTGTGTGTTTGTATGTGTGTGTTTGTGTGTGTAAGTGTAGTGTTTGAGTATTGTATGTTGTATGTATATGTGTGCATGTGTGTGTGTGTGTATATATAGTCCAACATTAACATAAGCAATATATTTTTTTTCGTCTATTTTAATGTGCAAATTATGTTTTCAGTGCCGTCATAGTCTAAGTCACCTAGCCAATGAGTAACTGTCTTTTTACACTCATTCTTGGTCATTGGGTACAAATTTAGAATTTTGTTTAGCCTATTGTACACATAATTTCCCAGAAAGTAGAAACATCTTTGGGCTAGACTAGTTCTGACCGAAATTAAGGGACAAACGTTGTATTTTCGACGAACGTGGTCTAACTTCAGCGGATCGTATTTGATATTTGTATGGGTCGTAAGAATGAGGTTCAGAATAAACAATTTTCGCACCGAGAGTACATTACAGGTCTTGTAGAGTTCGGTGGTGGGATATCGGTACGGGAGCCTCCAACCTACTTTCAGTACCGCTCTTTGAGCACGCTCTAGCTTTAGAAGATGTGTTTTGTGTGTTCCTCCCCATGCAACGATGCAATACTGCGTGACTGATTGGAAAAGAGCTAAATAGGTGAGCTTGAGGACCTGAGTATCGACTACGTTGTTGAGAGCTTTGAAAATAAATACAAGTTTACGCAATCTGGAAGTAAGTTTATCAATATGTGAGTGAAAGGAAAGAAGATCATCTATATGTACTCCAAGATATTTAACACAATTGATTCGAGACAGAGCAGGGCAATTACACAACGGATGGGCCAGGACATTGCAGGAGTGAGCAACGAGAGAGTGAGAAGATGAAGAAGGCTTGCCTAGAGTGGTCAATGAAAAGGTAAGATAATTAGTTTTTCCAGTATTGAGGGTGAGCCGATTCTTAGCCAACCAATTAGTTACTGAGTTAAGACTTGACTGAGCACTCGCGAACGCTGATCCCCAAGTATCACCGTAAGATATGAGGGCAGTATCGTCAGCGTACGTAAAGATAGTAGTATTGTGTAACTGTAATTGACAGAGGTCGTTAATATACAATAAGAATAACGTAGGACCTAAGATACTGCCCTGTGGGACTCCGTTTTTAACAGGAAGCTCATCGCTACAGTAGTTACCGATCCTGACACATTGCCGTCTGTTGTCGAGATAACTTCTGAAGAGGGACAGTTGAATACCTCTGATCCCGAGTTTTTCGAGCTTTGCCGAAAGGATTGAGATTGAAATCGTGTCGAATGCCTTAGCAATATCTAAAAAGACACCTATAGCTTTCTGTTTGTGGTCAAGTTTAGCTACTATTACGTTGGTTAAGTCTAGGACTGCGTTACTCGTGGATCGTCCAGAGCGAAATCCGTATTGTCGTGGGGACAATACTTGGCTTTGCTCTAGAAATTTGACGAGCCTATTGTTCATTAATCTTTCCAGTAGTTTAGAAAGAGTGGGTAAAATAGAGATGGGTCGGTAGTTATGCGGCCGGTCTCTATCATTAATATTAAATAATATTACTAAACCCAAATTTTTATCTCCTTAATATTATTTACTAATTGTTTTTATTATTTTATATAATAAATAACATATGGTATGTCTGCTGTCTGCAACAACATGTTGATATGAGTTGTAAAACACTGAAATTTTATTTAATTGGTGACTTAAAAGAGTGGCCGTGAGATTCTTTCAGAATGAATAAGTGACTTTAACTTTGACTTAATTGCCAGGGTGTAGATGGATTCAGAGAGCGCGTATCGTCTTAAAAACAGGTTACTCAAAAGCTGTATTTTAAAGATTTTTGTATATAAACGTGACTGAGCTGTATTTAATATTATCTTATCTTATCTTGTGTGGGGGCCAGTCAGTGCAGACCGGCGACACTTCGACCCAGTGGGATCTTTTGTGTCGACTTCCCCAATAACGACTGCCATAGATGTTCATGGCAGTCGGGACCGCACATAATTTCGAAAGTCAGTGGTGCGCGACGTGGGTTCGAACCCGAGACCCTATGCATTGCAGTCTGTTGGTCTCCCCACTGAGCTATCGCTGCTAATATTAAATCTTAACTTTTATTATAAATGCGAATATGAGTTAGTTTGTTTTATTATTACACTTTAACGTTTTAACGACTCGATCGATCATCATGCAATATCACACGTTGTCAAGGGAACAAAAAGGACATCCTTTCATCCGGCAAAAGTGCTGAAAGAAAAATACATTACGTTATTGATAGTTTGATAAATATATAATTTAATAAATACTAAAATACATTCAATTGGAAATAATATAAAATGAATAGTGCAATCATTAATTTAATCAGCGATTTATGTAATGTATAAAAATAAAATCTTCCTCTCTTCTACGCTGCTGTGCCCTACATGGTCCATATTGTACCTACTGTGATATTGTGTAACACCTTTATACAGAGTGTCCCAGAAGTCGACGTTAAGCCGGAATCAGGTAACAGGCTAAGTTATAAAAGCTATCAGCAAAATATAAGAAAGATCTATGTTACGAATTTTAAAAATCATAGGCATTTACTACGGATTACCTATTGAATATTTTTTTTGTTATGTATCTCAAATAATGCTTCTTTAAGATCTCGATTTTCTCGATTACTAGAGATAAAATAACAAAAAAAATATATTCAAAAATTAAATATCTGTAGTAATATGAGTGAAAAGACCGTCAGAAGATGAAGATTTTTATGACTGTAGGGAAAACTACGATTGCGTGTTCAGAATGCTTGTTTATTTGATCATATTGAGAGTATTTATATTATAATATTAAGTATGTGTGAGCATACACATATTCACACATGTAAACAGAAATATATGACTAAGTAAAAGTATTAAATAATATTCAGCACAATTGAGTCGATACTATTGAGGTCGTAAGTACATCTTAAATATTGAGGTTACACAGTAGCAATGTACCTACAATTACTTTTTTTAAATGCTTATAATTTTTAAAATAAGTACATTACTAAGATTATTTTTATATATTTTTCGATAGCTATTATAACTTAATAATAATAAATTATTATTATAACTTAGTCTGTTACCTGATTCCGGCTTAATGCTGACTTCTGGAAGAACCTGTATAACATATTTACGCGAGCGGGGCCGCGGGCAAAATCCAGTTATTATATAAATGTAATTATTTTATTTGAACAACACTTTATAATGTTTTAAATACACCATATAGGCTTAGGTAAAAGTGTATCATATTTGGAATATAATTATAATATTATTGAGCTCCTTTTCCTCTGCGCATTACGCATCGAAAATATCCAACCCAATATGTAAATCCTCAAAATATGACTCTTATTAGTGACATTACCGTTTGCAACAGGGCGTAATTAGTTCAGCTGTAAAGGAAAACCTAGATTATAAACGGTATATTTTTTTTAATACTGTTAATATATTCTTTACTAGATTTGTAGGTTTGGTTAGGTTTATAACGGTACTTTTTCTAGATGAAAAATGCTCTTTTCTGATCTCGAGTATCTAGTTAGGGCATGAAAGTGTAACAAATAATACTCACATTCTTATTTATATTATTAGTAAGGATTAGGATGACTTTTTGAAGAAATGATAATCAGCAAAAAGTATTTAATAACGAATACTGTTTTATATGTTTTTTTTATTTTATTTTATACATTTACAGATAATAAGCTTACCGCGTGTTACGTGGGCAGAGGTATACATCGTGTAACAGAAAGGTGTGGTCATATTTAAGCATCACATAATATAGCCCCTGCACAATGGAAAACCGCGACAACCAAATCCATGTATGTACATAATTTTTACTAAGATACAGCATTTTCTTTTTATCGACTTATCAATATCACATATTCTAGTCGATACTTAAACAACAAAAACAGCTGACTCGGGTGATCTCTGTGATCCCGTAATTAACCATGCGTTATTTGGACAGTGATATAATACGTTTGTTTCAATGTCTATATAAAAAATAAATAAATTGCCCTAAAATTTAAAATTATTTTTTTTTGATGCGAGAATAGGGTCAAAGCTTGTTTATCAGATAAATATCACGGCCTTAAAATATGACCACACCTTTCTCATACACACTGTATAACACTAACTTTTCACCTGGTATGACTTTAAGTCTTAAGGAGATGTGCTTATCGCCATCTACCGGGCTCAGTTAATCATGCTGCTATTGCCAACTGCACTCTGCCTGAAACAGGTATCAGGACCTCACATTCGTCCGCAAACGGGAAACTTTAGCCGTCAACGAGGCAGTTCAATTATTTGTTTTATATTTAACAAAATGCGATAATATGTTGCATACAACTATTTTTAAATTTTTCCTTGTTCGAAATATTTTCAGCAGGTATACTGTTGAAAATATTTCAAACTCAAATTCATTTATTGCGAAAACGTAGTATGTAGTAATTCAGATAACATATAAATAATATAATAATATCAGCCCTATATTAAACTGTCCCACTGCTGGGCATGAGCCTCTTCTCAGTATGAGAAGGTTTAGGCCATAGTCTACCATTTTGTTGGTTGGTTACTTGGCAGATCTTACATATCTTCGAGAACGTTATGGAGAACTTTCAGACATGCAGATTTCCTCACGATGTTTTCCCTTCACCGTTAAATCGAGCGATAATTAACTATTTAATACGCACATAACTTCGAAAAGTCAGACATGCGCGCCTTGGGATCGAACTCGAGATATCTGCGGGCAGTCCAAAGTTTTTGCAATAGGCTATTGCTGCTTAGATAACATACAATGTATATATTGGTCTCTTCATAATCCGCCTGAAGGCATGCGAATTTACAAGTATTTGTCTCTACTGATTGTGAACTACCAGTCCTTACTAATATTTGAATGCGAATGTGAGTTTGTTTGTGTGTTACGCTTTCACGCCTTAACTACTCGACCGATCAATATGAAATTTTGCATACACGTTGTCGGGGTTACAGAATAGTACTGTTAAAAACCTAAACTAACCTAACCTACATTTACGCGAGTGAAGCCGCGAGCAAATCTAGTAATTTATATTTAAAGCATACATATATATGTCTCGTGTATCTTATCTTATCTTGTGTGGGGGCCAGTCAGTACAGACCGGCGACACTTCGACTCAGTGGGATCTTTTGTGTCGACTTCCCCAATAACGACTGCCATAGATGTTCATGGCAGCCGGGCCCGACGGCTTAACGTGCTTTCCGAGGCACGGAGCAGGCGATAATTGTCAATCAATACGCACATAATTTCAAAAAGTCATATAACTTCCGAAAGTCAAAGGTGCGCGACGTGGGTTCGAACCTGAGACCCTCTGCATTGCAGTCTGTTGGTCTCCCCACTGAGCTATCGCTGCTGTTATGTCTCGTGTAAAGAATATTTTGAGTTATGTGGTCGCATGCTTTGTATCCCTGTAGGGATAGGCATAGGTACGACATCCAAATTTTCAGCTATTTTGTTATATCTTACGGAATAGGGACTGAGCCTGCCATCTATTGGTAAAAGGGCACAGTTGCAGACTCTGAACTGCAACAGTAAATTTCTTGACGGAAACTCAGTAACCGCTTGAAAGTAGGTGGTAGATCCTCGCTGGTTTCAGCATGAATGGGCCGTATCGATCGGGGTAGTATTACCCTCTCACAGAAAACCGGCGTGAAGTAACGGTACCCATACTGTTGCGTTTCGTATCGGTGAGCGAGAGAGTCGGAGGCCCACTTACCCCGATCCTTTTCCTATCCTTTCCTTTGTCCTTTCCCTCCGTCATTCCTTTTTAAAGGGCTGGCAACGCACTTGTAAATCCTTTGGGGTTGCGGGTGTCCATGGGCTGCGGTAATCGCTTACCATCAGGCGATACGTCTGCTCGTTTGCCAAACTAAGCCATAAAAAAAAATGATTTTCGAGTTTGAGACCTCATGCGCAGCAGTCGTATTTACTACCGCTGCGACATTGAGGCTGTCTTCAATGCCTTGAACATATTAATGGCTAACACTATACCTTAAAGTTTTATAATTGTATCTTTTTCCAATAATAAGTGTTTACACTCTCAGCTAAGAACCAAAATGATCGATATAGAAATAAATTTTACGAATTCCACGAAGAGTAGTTGTAGTGAATGTGAGTTCCATTTTCTGGCTGAGCAAACTGTTATTAGGGTTTCCTGACAAGAATATCTTTTAAATAATGGTTTATTACAATTTAAGTAAAAACAAGCTTTAATGGAAAACCAAACTGAGAAGTTAAAAATAATCTTTAATAAGTTTATAATAGAAATAGAGGGATTAGCAAAATAATTTATTATTCTAAACCTATTGAAAATTATTTTTGCCCACTACGCCTATTAAGTATTTTTGTCCATTCTAGCAGATTTTTGTTGGTACCTCGCGAGTATATTAATACTTACTTACACACAAACTTAAAATTACCTATAACTATTTGTGTATCACATAATATTTTGTCCCATATAGGAATCGAACTCGGCGTAGTGGCAATAGCGAGGTGACTACTTAAACCACAACGCCAGCCGTATAGTTAAATCTATTTTATAGACTACATGCATACGCATGAATCCATAAAATATGACATTTTCTTATTCTTTTTATATTATTAAATAAATAAAATTATTATTATAAAAGCAAAAAAACCCGACTGCTTAAAAGTAATGAACTGAAAAGAGAAAAACAAGTATCACAATATCTATATAAAATTCGACTGAATAATGCATTTTTTTGTAAGCTTAATTTAACAAATAATGAAATAACTACATATGTATATTCAAATTAGTTAAACTAAACACTTTATGGTGCCGCATGCGGTGACAAACATAGTATTGATAGGTTTTCTTTGCCCATAAGTAACAAAGTATTGTTTGTCCGTGCCTGCAGCACCATAAAGTATTTAGTTTATATACATACATACGCTCGAAAAACATTACCCTCCTTCTGGCGCAGTCGGGTAAAAATAATTCAAATTGTGTAAAGCTAATTTTATTACATTTACTTACATTTAGTAGGATATTTACATCTTAATTATAAAATATTATTTAATTAGCTGCCTCCCCGTCACCAGGTTTGCTCCCTCTTTTTATACTATTAGTACAATTTCATATGTAAACATACGATCCTATACAAAACTTTTATATCATAAATTTAATAGACATTTAGTAGGATATCAACATTTTAATTATAAAACATAAATTATACTACGTGAAATACAACCTTTACTTGTTATCATATTTTATAATTATGAAATAATAATAATAATCAAAAAGTTAACATGGCACAGTTAATCTGATGATGTCTGAACTAGTATAAACTGTGTGACAGACACCAAAATAGGCGTATATGTTACATTCAATAACATCCAATAACGTCTTCTTATTTATTTTCATCTGCGTATGCTAGTAAAGTGTTACTGTTCATTTGTATGTCTTCCCTGGATAGCGAAACCGATCTTGATGATGTACTCGTTGATTGCTTTTTCGGCGCGGCACCCATCAGTTGCTTATACCTGTATACAACATTCATTATTATAAGTATGAGGCAGGCGCTACCGCGCTCGGGGTCGATGACCGGGTAATACCACTTTGTTCTCAGTAGCAATAGTAATAATTTGTAGATCAGACAAATAATAGTACTTGACTCATATTTTTACTATTTAGGTCAATAGTTCATCACCAAACTTTAAAATACATACATATAACTTTTTCAATCTGATCATTAATAAATAATATGCTAGCGTTTTCTTGTAGTAGCGTGCAAGACAGAAAAAGGATGTACAATACAAACTGTGACGTAGGCGCTATTTAAATGTATCTATTCAAGGGAGATAACAAGATATCTCAACTACATCCCACTTTATCTCATATATATTATTTATTATATTGTTCGTGATGAACAAAAGAAAAAATTCGGCTAGATTTTTGAAACTTATATTGTCCAAAACTTGATTGCTATTGAATTTACTTGTGTGTAGTGTGCTTCTCAGGTACAAGAGAGAGAGAGTGAGTACGTAGTGTTTTGTAATTGGTGCTGTGAGGCTGACGCGATGAATGACGTGGGTGTCGTGGTGCAATGGGATTGGTGTGGAGTATGGCTCGATATAATAAAAATAAAAATGCGCCTTGTGCTCAAGGCGTTAGGGTCGACGATGGTCAAATCTGGCGTCGACATATATCTTTAAATTATTACTAACTCTCCTATTTTGCATCCAATACTGATACTTTTTGCAGGAAAAGATTTCTTTTGATTGCTATTTGCTCATGTGTATAAAATAATATACAAAGACAAACTTAGGTAACTACCCTATTGTCCGGTGTGTGTAGTACGTGCCATTCGTGCAGTATATCCAAAATACGTGTAATCGTAAAAATATATATACTGAGACATACCTTTGTTTAATCAGAATCAAAACTTTCTTCTTACAGACGAAAATGATGAAGATTAGAAGTCCAACAAGGCTATTGTATGCATCTATGAACTGCCATAAGTAGTCAATATGAGGGTAAAGGAAGCTGATCACTTCGAAGATCCACGAGAGACCGGTCACAGTAAACAATTCGATGTAAAGCGTGAATCTGAAAATTGAAGAGCACTAATCAAACAGGCAGGTCTTAGTGATAATTCAAATCTAGGTCTTTGATCATATCTGGATCGATCTGACTGGCAAAGTCCATCACTCTACCGAAGACCGCCGGAAGAGGTCAGGGTACTGGTAGTAAAGCAATGCATTGATGGTAATAGTGCGAACGATCCCGCGCGTTCGGTGAAATAGCATAATTTTACAGGAAACTGGTGGTTTCAGTTCTCGTTGTAGCGAGAGAATTGTCGGTATAGAAAAATGGCTAAATCCAACAGTATGTTGATATGAGCTTGCAATGATAATAATGTTCATTATCAATGCCACGAGATAACTTAAAAAGAATGTAATAAAAAAAGAGATTTTCAGCAGAGAAATTGTTCGATATTGTTTTAGGTATTTTACGCGTATATGGCAGCATAGGACTATATTATATTGTATGGTAGCAGATGTATTCTTTCATGTAAACATTCGAATAATTTCACATGTAAGAGATAGTTTATATAAATAAGGAATAACAATGATCCCACGTTGCTTCCTTGGCGTATGCAAAACTCGTTTAAAAGGCTGACGCAAAACAAAAATTTCAAAATGGATCCCTGCATTAATTTGTATATGTACCTTTGCGTATCTTTAAGTTTTAGCTGCTGCGTCTGTTTCTTGATGTCTGATATCCTCTTCGCTGTTAGTATAAATAATACCAAGTTGGCTGCACATATCAAGATCATAGGCATGTACAAGTAAAGTAGTTTGCTGAACCCTGTAAAGAATTCTGTATTAACAGTGTTGGATTACCGATAAAGTAAATGTAGCAAATTCTACGCACGATCCTTATTCTGCACTAACAAAAACATGTGGATCCCACTGTAGCCTACGATACAAATTAAAGAAACAGGACAAGTGTGAATCGAAATTATAGTTCCAACTTTTGTGATAGTTTTCATCAGAAGTCAAAAATTAGGTAGTTAAGAAATTTAATACCCATATTTATAAAGATTAGTCGGTTTACTTCTCGGCCGCTATTAAAAATCGTAATCATATTCATTTGTTTTCCATTAAGAATGAGTTGGACTAGCTTTATTTATTAATATTGCAAATTTCTAGTCAATAACATTTGTGGTGTAGAGCGGGGTGGCAGGTTAAAGTGCTGCGGTAATCGTGCAGTTATTAAAATTACTATATAAACGGTCTCTATGTCGTAGTGGTTAGTATAACCGACTGCCACGCCTGAGGTCGCGGGTTCCATTCCCGCACAAGTGAAACATTTGTGTGCATGAACATGGATGTATGTCTTGGTTTGGGTGCTTCTATGTATAATATGTATGTATTTACAATAAAAAAAATTAAAAAAAAAAAATATATTTATATATATATATATATATATATATATATATATATATATATATATATATATATATATATATATATATATATATATATATATATATATATATATATATATATATATATATATATGTATATGTTTATGCATTGTCTAGTACCCATAGTACAAGCTCTGCTTAGTTTGGGCTAAATGGTGTTGTGTGTATATGATAGAATATTATATTATTATTAATATCTTATTCTAACATACTCTTACCATATAAGAAGCATCCTTGATCAAGATTAGGCAACAATTTATGTCGCGGTAGGTCAGAGAACTCGAGAACAGCCATCATTACAGTCAAAACAATTGGCATACCAAATGCGTAGGCGCAGTATGACAGAAACCGCCTCCTTTTCAATGTGTGAGGAGCATTTCCTTGTAATCTACGGATAAATGTATATTATTTCAATTCTATAGAAGACAACTCCCACTAGGAATATGTATCGCGAATATGGATAGTAAGGTGTATCGTGGGGGACTTTACAAACATTCAAACAACGGACATAAAGAAATCCAGACTTGGAACAACTATTTCTGCATCTCACAAATTTTAGTACCCTGTGGGAATCGAACGCACATCACTCGGAGCTCTGGCAGTGGCGAACTGATCACTCAAAACACTACGCCAATCATAAAATGCTATTAGAAAATTTAAATCGCTTACCTTAACTTTGACCAGAGATTGTAACACATGACATTCAGCCAGAAGAAAGCTGCCAATAACGTGAAGTATATTACAAAGGCTGAAATGTTAAAACATATTTAATTAGAGTTAGTTATTATATAAAGAACTCTGTGGTCATCATTACCGATATCAGCTTATTGTAGTCTACTGCTGGCCATCTTAGCAAATTCCTCGTTGGCCCACTGGTATAAATTTTACATCAACGGGCTATTTTGAGATTCTGGATTCTATTCTAGGTTCATGAAAAGTATTTTATAGAAGTCTTTCTTCAGTAGCAAAATTGTTGGATTTATTTAGGCTTATATGGCAACTGACGGCTATACATATAACTACAGATGTATTACTTGCATGCTGAATACATGATGCCGCATGTATCCTTTATATAAATAATAACATTGATTCCAAGATCCTTCCTTGGGGTATGCCAATATAGTTTACTCGCAGGTCTTAGTATTTTTTTAAAGCAATATATATTTTTAAGATAGAAACAATTAAATATTTCTATACACCATCTAGAAATAGACTTATAGAACACTATCTTTGTCCCATTTTAATCCCATCTTTCCAATGCTTACTAAACATATTTCAGTCTATTATTCTGTTACTGATATAACGGTTACTGAGGCCGAACCAATATCAAAGGATAACATTCTCGGTGTAACAAGTATTTGGTTGTAGTCTACCACGCTGGCCAAGTCTGCCAACCCACTGGGAGTCGGCAGACTTCATTTGTTTTCGAGAATATTAAGGAAACCTCTCAGACATGCAGGTTTCCTCGCGAAGATTTCCTTCACCGTTAAAACAATCAGTAACTTCCTGTTTAATACGCACAAATACGCAGAAGTGCGTGCCTCGGGATCAAACTCTAGGCATCTGCGTGGTAGTCGACACTAGGGTGCAAGATCAGACATGGTTTTTTGTTTCACTGCTCATAAACACATCTAAAAGCTATAATATATTTTTCTTTATCATAAATAATATACTTACTCAAGCTGGTGCAAGCTGCGAAAGAGATATATCCCCACGTAAGCTCCAACTGCATGATGGCCATACAGAGAAAAGCCACAAAGAAACACAAAAGATATGTTATCAGCACCAAACCATGAAGGGTTCTGAGTTCTGGTAGAAGACTGTATACGCTTATAGTCAGAATCATGAAGATACAGGAGATAAGCATACCTGAAACGACAGATATATAGATCATTAGATTTTGCCTGCGGTTTCGCTCGCGTAAATATTAGGATAGATTTGTAACAGTCGATTTTCCTGGATGAAAGGTACTCTATGTCCTTTTCTGTTGCCCTGACAACGAGTATGCGAAATTTCATGATGATCGGTCGAGTAGGTAAGCCGTGAAAGCGTAACAAGCAAACAAACAAACGCACATTCGCATTTATAATGTTAGTTAGGACTAGCTTTTACTCGCGGCTTCGCGTAAAATATAGGCTATGTTACTGGGTGATAACAGGTACCTAAAGATTTCTATAGGCGAAAGAATTTTTAAAATCGGTTATGTAGTTTTTGTGTTAAACCCTTAAAAACAAACAAAAAATCGAATCTTTCCTCTTTATAATACTAGTAAAAATTAGCAATATTAACTTTTTACATACTTTAAAACTATGCTCGCAGCTATATACGCATGGAATTTTTATATAGGTAATGTACAACTGAAACCCCTTATTATTAATACTAAACTTCTAAGCAGCGGATTAAGCTGAAACATCCAATGCATCCATATTTAAGTTATACTACCAGCAACGTAACTATGAAAACCGAATTCGATTTTATTGAGTAGTTTTGCGAAATTTCCTTACAAACATACAGAAAAACAAAAAAATACTTACAAATGCTGGTTGTAATGTTGGTATTATCATCTTCTTTTGGCTTAAAGCATATCAAACTTTGTAGCTGAATGTTTTTCGTTTTGGTTTCATTGTTTTCAATAAAAAAATTGTCTATGCAGTATTTGTCTGGACCACGTGCTATATATTTGTCTCCTTCTATCATAGAGTAATATTTTCCATCCTGTGAAAGAATTATATGAGTACATTAAAAAGTGCCACTGCACTGACCTTTTAATTACTATTTAAATGGTTAGTTCGGCTGTCGAGTGATGATTATTATTTTATATTAGATTTACCTAAATATATAACCTTTTTTTAAGTGTGGGAATGAATTGATGCATACCCCTCTGCGAGGTGGGCGGAGGTGTTATGTCGGACTCACCGGGCAAAGAAAGATGGTGACTAGAGACATCCCGGTAATACCGACTAAACCTACTACGGTGTTCCTCGACAAAACCGCAATCGCAAAGCCTAAATATATAAAGTCATCTCGCGCCTGATGTCGTCCTACCGCCAGTACACCTGACGCCTCGGAGGTTGAACACTAGCCTGGGGCATCGACGCGTCGCAAATCAGCGTCAGGGCGTACGATAACCTTTTTTTGTTCTTTTTTTTGGTTCCCAGGAAAAATGCTTGATACACTATCCGCCGGCTAGGGGACGGCACCGGCGGGGTGTGTGGGACTCCCAGCAAGACGTGCTGGTATACCCACTAAAAAACCTGCGGTGTTCCCTCTCTCACCCAATGGGGAGGCCAGTTGGGAGCTTAGAAGATTCATCCATAGCAGGACCCCCCGTGTGGGTGCCGTCCGGGTCAATCGGACCCGACCACCTCTCGTCCCCAGGGGAGAGCCTGACCACTCTCCCCTTTCGACGTTAGAAGGCGCGCGGGTCCCTTGAGGCCCTGTCACCCGGTGGGCGCAGGAGAGCGATATAAGCGCGTCTCCTGCGCCCCCTCCTTCGGCGGCGGACATCCGGGGCGTAAGAATCTTCTTCACGTCCCCGCTCCACCGCCTCATTGCACGGGACCTCATTGCACCCCAGTACCTGTCGTCGCCGACCATCTTGGATACGACGGTCGGCAATGAAAGTTCGGGGCCAATCACGGCGACCAGGGCACAGTGCTCCGCGGCCCACGCCGGGCACTCCTCCAGCGTGTGCTGCGCCGTGTCCCGGTCACACTCCTCACAATGGTGACAACTGGTTGTCGGCTCCCTACCGGCTTACTTGCAGAGGTACTCTCCGAAACAGCCGTGTCCGGAGAGCACCTGAGGACCTAACCGTACCTAATTTAAAGTATAGTTATTAAAAACAAAATTGTATCTGGTTTCGAAATCAATATCTAGTACTTCATAATATTAATGAACTGAAGCAATTCAGTAAATATGTTTACCTAGGTATATAATTATATAGCTTTGGCCTTAGGTAAGACAGCAGCACTTTAAAAAAGAAAAAATGTTCATTTGAACATAGTAGTATATTATGTAGAAACATGCCAATGAGGCAATGTCTTTATATAAGTAGAAAGGAAGATAAAGAGTTTTATTCAAATTTAGAGTAAGTAAATTATTAGAAAGCCAAACCAGGACTTTTTTAACGAGTATTCTGCTCTCTCTTTAACTATGTGCCAATTCGGACCACTCACTACAATTGCTGTGTCATCAGCATAAGTGTAAATATCTGTATAAGGAAGAGACATTGTGTAGAGGTCATTGACATACAGGTGAAATAGTGTGGGACCTAGAATGCTCCCCTGGGGGACGCCATAGCAGACAGTAGTCTCATTACTTATCAAATCTCCTAGTTTTACCCTTTGTTTCCTATTTGATAGGTAATTTTTGAAGAGACTATGCGTGGATCCACAGATACCAAGCCTTTCCAGTTTATTAAGTAAGAGCGGGACAGAGACAGTGTCAAATGCTTTGGAAAGATCTAAAAATATACATAAACATCTATTATTATCGTCCAATTTCTTAACCACTGTATTAGTTAGGTCAATAACAGCGTGTTCAATAGAAACTCCGGTTCTAAATCCATACTGGTTGATAGCTAGAATTTTTAATTTATCGGCGTACTGTTTTAGTGAGTTGTTTAGAAACTTTTCCAAGATTTTTAATACCGCCGGTAACACCGAAATGGGACGATAATTATTGACACAGTCTCCGTCACCGCCCTTATATATTGGGTGGATTAAGGCCTTTTTTAAGGCGTTAGGGAAAACACCGGTATTTACGGTGAGATTACATATATGAGTTATAGGGGGAATCAGTAACTGCCGGTGGAGCTTTAGAATATCAGATGATCTCCCATCCCACCCTGTGGCACAATCAGACCGTAGTTGTAAAATTATGTTTTCTATCTCACCCACCACTGGAAATAAGACCATAAAACCACACTGATTAAGTGAGGATGATGTTGAGGATAAGCTCGGTACTATACCGATCCGACGCATCCTACGCGAGATTGAACTACTTTTTTGGCTAGATTCTGATCTATACAAGAGAAAACATACAGGTAAAGTCAATAGTTTGCATAGAATCGACATCATTTCTTAAGAGTTCCATGGAGCTATCATTTCATAGATTTGTATTAGTGACGTTCTTAATGGCTCTCCAGAGGGCCTTAGGATTTAAGCCCGCCTCGTCAATAAGTTTCTTGTTATATGCTAATTTCAGTTTCCGAAGAAGACAATTGCAAAAATTACGATAATGGGTGTATGTTATTTTAAGCGTCATGTTATGTGGCGATTTCCTGTACTTAGTATGTAGTGTGTCTGGATTTCTTATACATCGCACTAGCCCCGGTGTTCATCCATGGTTTTAAGATCCTGTATCCTTTTGAAATTTTTGTGGTATACGTATGTGTGGTGATGATTGTTGATAGCATACTGATAAAGGTGTCGGTTGCCTGATTAGCGTCATTCATGTTTAATATACGAGAAAAGTCAGTGTTTTCTATTTCATTTTTTCATTTCATTATTTTTTTTATATTTAAATGGTTAATACAAGTTTTGGTATAATATTGATGGTTACGAAAATAAAGTATTTACGTACGTTACGAGTAAAGCTATGATCAGTTATATAGGATTCTAAGACCAGTGTAGTGGAAAGAAGGTTTGATTTAATAAATATATGATCAACGCATTTTTGACTATCTCTTGTGGGAAAGGAATGAGTAGGAAATAATCCATGAAAAACTCTAAGTGTTAGATATTCATCCCGTAAGGAATCTAAGCGGTAAAGGCGTATATTAATATTCAAGTCCCCCACAAGTATTGAGTGATGTGTTGTTAAACTACTGTAAAGATTATTTAAACTATCTAAAAAAAATGTATGGTTGTCTGAAGCTTTTAATGAAGGTGAGCGATAGATTGCTACTATGGCAATATTATTATTAATCAGGCAAACCAGGCAGCTAGTGCCCTTAAAATATGGTTCAGTTACTTTGCATGTAAGTTTACTATTGCAGTAAATTACAATACAATCATTTTGGTTCAATAATGACTTTGAGGAGTGCGCTATGTAACCTTCTAGAGAAGGAAGTGTGTTTACTTTATTGAGCCAGCATTAAGTTAAAACAATGATATCAAAATTGACTTTCGTCATGGAGAGCATTATCCGAAATTGATCAAAATTTTTATTGATACTACATATGTTGACATGAATTACTTTATTAATGTGGCTCTGGCAATTTTCTGGATGACAAAGGTAGGAAGAGGTGGTATTGCTAGTATCTAGTTCAGAATTAATATCGTTAATATTATTAGCCATTGTGTATTTATAGATGACTGAACAATGAAAATTATTACAAGTAAGCAGGTAACGGAGTTTGTTAAATATAGTTTGGCGGCTAAGTAAATTATATTGTTTATGTTTATGGTATATGTATGCTGTGGATATGGTTTTATAAAAGGTGTTTTGGCAGAGATATTGCGTGTATGTGTGTGTTTAGTAAAAAGTGGAAGAATTTTTATCTTACATATTATATTTAAAACATAAGACTTGACTTTATCATGAAAATTACTGGTATAGCAGTCAGGAAGCATGTATAAGTTTCCATTACTTAATGATAATATAAGACATATAGCAATGTAACATTTTATGCCGTATTGTGTGATGAATAACTGTTTATTTATAAGTAAACAGGCATCGGGGCTTATTGAAGACAGTTTAAAAGTTAAATTGATAAAATTGTTTACGTTTACGTTATATGTATGTAGTAAGTAACAATATGTATTAGTAAATAGTGTAATGATCGAGAGAGAGTGTGTATATGTATGTTTCGTCTGAAGTGAAAGTGGTTTTATATTACATAATATGTTTATGAAGAAAAACATTTCTATTTTAGGAAAACAAGTGCTATAACAAGCAAGCAGCATGCAGAAGTTTACATTAGTTAATAATAATCTTAGGCATATAATAATATACGTATAACATTTTGTGCCATATTGTGTGATTGATAATAATTGTTTTATTACATGTGAGCAGGCAGCGGGATTTAATAAGTATAGTTTAAAAGCTAAGTAAATAAATGAAATGTTATATGTATGTAGTATACAGGGTGATTTTGAAATCGTGTAATTCCTTTTATCCACGCATTCTACTGGTGATATAGAATAACCCTGACCATATTTTTCTTAATTAGAATAATGGTTTCGGCAAATTTAGAGTACAGATTTTTTTCATGAAATGATTTCATATAGTCATATTTTAACCACCTGACACAATCTTAATATTTTACTAATTTAAAAATAATAACATAACAATAACTGATGTCGTAAATAATAAGGGGCAATAAAAAGGACCGCCCGTTATTATTTACGACATTAATTATTAATATGTTTTTTATTTTAATTAGTAAAAAATTAAAATTGCCTCGGTTGGTTAACATATGACTATCTGACACCATTTCACGAAAAAAAACGGTACAAAAATTTTTCAAAAAAATAATTCTATTTAAATAAAAATATGGTCAGGGTTATTCTATATCACCAGTAGAATGCGTGGTTAAAAGGAATTACATGATTTCAAAATCACCCTGTATATGTTTTTGTAAATAGTGCCATGGAAGAGATATTGTGTGTATATATATGTATGTATAATGAGGAGTAAAAGTAAGTTAAAAAATAGAACATGTCTTTTTTGTAAAAATGAGTACTAGGTATAACAACCAAGCGACATGCAAAAGTTATCATTAATCTAAGACATATAGTAATAAAATATATTATGCCATATTGTGTGACCGATGTGGACTGAGATGTTAGTCACGGATTTCTGCGCAAGTCTAATAGACTCTTCTCTGAAGAAATCAGAATTTATTTCTTGGCTTCTAATTTGCGGTGAAAGATGTTTCCATTATTGGTCCAACAGAAAACTGTTTTGGCTGGCAAATTCACGCGCTTGATGGAACAGCTTTTTGAACTTGCAGGAAGATGTTCGGAAATGTAAACCGCCTGTCGTTTGCCAGCGATGTGAATCATATTGATATTAAGTTTCTCTTCAGGTTTTTTACCTTTGTTAAACTCACGTACAGCGGAGAGTGTATCCATTTACATTTGAACTTTATTTTCTTTTAACCCGGAGCGCTTTTACGCAGCCACACACATATTAGGCAATTAAATGTAAATTTTCTCTATAACTATTATAATATTTATGTTTAATAAATATAATATTTATTATTTCTATTTTACATTGAGCAACGATGCTAATTACCTTTTCCTCATCTTTTGACGTTAGTCGGTTATAGTGATGACGCAGTTATAGATAGCTTTGACGGTACGGATATTTATTATTAACTAATTATCATAAATGCGTATGTTAGTTTGTTTGTTTGTTATGCTTTCACGCTCTAAGTCCTCGATCCCCGATCATCAAGAAATGTTACATACACATTGACAAAAAAAGGAGATAGGGACTCATCCAGAAAAAAATTTGTTACTATCCTTTTTCTTTTTTACGTGGGGGAATGCATACTTATCTGCGGGGGCGAAAGGGGTTATGTCGGTCTCACTGGGCAAAGAAAGATGGTAATGATGATAATGGACATCCCGGTAATACCGACTAAACCTACCACTACACTACCTCGACAAAACCGCAATCGGCGGGGCCGCGCGAATCACTTTCACATGCAGTCGCGACCGCGCCGAAGTTTCAGCCCGCACCGTATGAAATGGCAGGCTATTACACAACAAGACCTACCCTTTGGGCACCACTACATTTAAGCCCTACTGACCACCCTTAAGTTCCTATCTTCAAGACCCGAGTAGATAGGGTTTCGGGGGAAGAACTACGGTCTCCCCCTTTGGACCAGGGTACTGCGGGGTTAGGAAGCCCACTGCGCCTCGATAGGCGTGTTCTATCAACCGCGCTGATTAGAGTGCGCGGTGCCTGACATTGGCGTTGGACTCGCAGGGGTACGTGGTTAGCCGCTGAGGACGATGTTCGTTGCTCGGCAAGCACGTGGCGTTCGAGCGTCGGACTCAGGCGTGGCTAGTGCGAACCAGTCGGTCGCGCGAGGAACGGAGCTGTCTTTAGCGAAGTGGCAGTGTGGTTTCACTGCCGCAACGCATCTCGGGCGCTTGCCTGCTCAGCAAGTAAGAATCATAGCTGGAGTGACTCGGGCCACACCCGGCTTGTAGGCCTGTTTGGGTAGGCATATGGATGTACGTCGGGAAGTGAGCGTGCCTTACACAGTTCCGGTACCATACTAATGATGTGGGAGGCGGCTTCTCCGTAGGCTTCAGCGAGGTTTTCGTTAGCAACTCCTAGAGTTGCGAGTGGTGAGCGGCTTTATTGCTCCGGTACCTATCTGGAGAATAGGTAGTGTCACTTGGGCACCAGGTAGCTCGCTTACGAGAACCGAATCTCTGAGGATAGAGTGGAGAAAGTCGAGATTTGGGGACAAGATCTGTCTATAACTAGTTGATATAGGGGAACGCTATATCATAAACTGGACTAGTCGTATAGAGAGGGGATGACCCCTCTTAAGGTGGGGACGGACACACGACACAGAAGCGCGCGTGGCAACACGCACGCCGCCTCTCGGACCTGGTGCTGATCGAGTGGTGTGCAGGTCGTTACAAATCTAACCTAAGCCGCGGGCAAAATCTAGTGTACCTATAAACAGACAAAATTTAGTTAATTCAAAGAAAATCGGGGCCTTTTTGTAGCATTTTTGACGAACTACGGTGTTATAAAAATAATTTGAAAACAGTTTCTTTTTAATGTTGGATAAATGTAAATGATCGATGGCGTAGTGGTCAGAGTAACCGACTGCCACGCTGGAGGTCGCGGGTTCGATTCCCACACAAGTCCAACATTTGTGTGCATGAACACGGATGTTTGTCTTGGTCTCGGTGTTTCTATGTATAATATGTATGTATTTACAAAAAAAAGTATTTATGTATGTACATCCATTGTCTAGTACCCATAGTAGGTGTGCTACAGTATGATACAAAATGGAGTGTCATCGATTTCTAATATACGAGCAAGTCTCAGTTTAGGAATCGCTGTGTTCCTTAGTATGTTATCGCACAACCATCATAATGTATGCTTTCTCATATTTTGTTTACATGTTATTTGTTGTACTTTTTAAGCAATAAATATTATTATTATTCCCTTTATTTTTATTTTTTTTTCAAATGATTACATTTTTAAATATAAATATAAAAACTGAAATGACCCACCGACATCAGGAACAAGGTCCAAGCTGCCGGTGGTTAGGGCCCCAGAGAGAGGAATCTCCTCACAATACGCGCCGTGTCGAGTAGTACTGCCTTTTGGATCAAGGACTTGATCCAGCCATCTAACGCGAGCCTCTGCAGGTGGTTGTCGAGGCTCTTAGGTTCTTATTATTATTACTATTATAGTACAAGCTCTGTTTAGTTTGGGCTAGATGTATGTGGTAGAATATTATTGTATTATATTATTATTATAATAATGATTTTATTTATTATTAATTATGGTATGGTACTAGGCAAAGCACATAATTACTTACAACGTAAATTATTTCAAAATATAATTATGTAGTAGTTACGATAAAGACTATAAATGATATCGTTGTGTTTTGAGGATAATAACTAAAACTACATTGTTCCTTAACAAAATTATGTAAAACTGTTGTTTGTGGTAAATAAATGCATCTAAACGCGTACACATAATGTTAAAACAACAATATTAGAATACAACACAAGGTATGCTATTGTATATGATTGCTGTCTTATGAATGGTGGAGATTGGAATAACATCAAAATGTTAATGGTATCGGAGCGCTAACTAATTTCAGTATGAACATGTTTTACAGTGCAGTCAACCTCATAACGATACTTTAAGAATTAGAACGATAAATATAAGATTTTCTTAATTTGGCAAATCTTTTGTTTATCATTCAAATTCTGATTTATACTCCATTTGGTTAGGTACTTATCTAAAGGTAAACAATCTTGATGTGACTTTTTATACAAACACATATTAAACAAATAAACTACAGCGTTCAATTGATTTAGTAATCGTTATTGTTGTATTTACATTGTTCTTTAGCAGCATTTTACTTTTTAAACTGAGTTTTTAGATAAAAAGATACATCAAGATTGTTTACCATTAGTTAAGTACCTAACCAAATGGAGTATAGATTCTCTTCATATGTGAAGAACAGGACTTGCCCAAGTAACAAAGATTAAATAGAGAGATTCATATTTACCCAACTTCAAATAAGGATAAGGTTATCAATTCGGTTGTTTCCTTTATATATTTGTTTCCTCAGAGCTTCGTTATTTATAAACCAATTTAAATATTTACTTTTTGTTGGTGAGAGAACGTTTTTAATGTTTCCCATTTAAGTTTTATAGCCATTGGACCTTGGATGGCGAAGATACATCAGGAAACTCATTATAAGGTGCTTTAAAAAGATTCCTGCTGTACTTGTTTTACATCCTGGTGTGCTTACGATAAACTAACCAATAGGTAAAGGTGGAGCATGTCACCAGCATTTTCTAAGTTTAGAGTTTTAAAATCGGTGATTTAGTTCGGACTGACGTGGAAGTAAATCTCGGATGATCTCTATAAATGGAGCTACTAGTAGGCTTCTTTAAATAAAACCAAACTGTAACTTGATCTACGATAATGTTTCTTTTTATTGTGTGTATTGTTGGCCTCAGATGGCCTTGACAACTTTACGCGGACTGTGGGTTCGCGCAGAAGGCTCCTAACCCGTTATAAAGTAAACTAGTGAACGTTATCCCCCAAGGGCGGACTACCACGGACCTCGGCTTCGGCTTCGACTCGGTGATTCACGGGGTTAACGTTAACGCGACGGGTATTCCAACCTCTGCAGCGAGGGTGGAACCGCGGACGACTTTGTATGGCTGCGCGAGCCGTGTATGCTCTGTCTTAAGCGAATGTAATCCTATCGTCTCGTTCGTCTAAGATGTGCCTAGGTCTCCTAACTTTCGATATCCTAGATGGAGTGTAACTTATGGCCGGAACCACTAGCAAGTTGGGGTGTATCTGAGCTGTCTCTACGGTATTAATAATGTATCTAACGTATTTCAATTGACTTTATATAGGTTGAGCGGTAACGAAACCATAGCGCGAGTAAGGAAAGAGGAACAAAGCTATCTAATGAGAACAGGGTTAGTTATTTTTGTAAACTATATAATAAAATAAAATAATTGCTTGTTGTTTTGCTATGGTTATTGAACTTAAACATCGTGAATAATTACAATTTCTTGATATATTTAATTAAACATTTTAGATAACGTTTTTATAATATAAAGCGACTATAACATTTTTTATATTTATTGTGACCCTAAATGTTACGCTTCGTCGTCAATTTTACGCGAGGAATGATGCTTAGGTAGGCTGTAGGTATGTTGGAAGCCGGTTGCTATCATCGCGGATGCGGTTAGGACGCAACCATGCCTTATTTGCCTATTATGGGAATATTACGAGACAGAAAGATAGAATAAAGTCCGTATGTACTAAGAAATGGACATTATAATATAATAATAACAACGATTAATTATTTATCCATAGTTACCAATGTACCGGTCCACCAAACACCCATATCCATAGACCATATATTAGAATCCATACGTAGTCATTGTTCTAACGTCAAACCGCTGTCGGTGTTCTATCCCACCTTTAATTAAAACTCTCAAAAGGCCTCTTCACGTTGAACCGATGTCTCCGTGTAAGCCTTCCAAAGAGCCAGGTATTATATAATATATTAGAAAATATATGTGATAAGAGAATTATAACGATTAATTATATATATATTGTTATAGTTGGCTTTCGAAACTTGAATCTAATTTACCTACTGGTTGTATGATATGACACATTGTTACTAACAATTATTGCGCTTGTATCATAATGGTTCATGTTTATGCGTAGACCCATCACGTACATGAATTAATTTGCGATGACTTATAAACGGTTTACGGCGTATTATATCTATAGTTATCAGATATAGATAATTAGGATATGTTAGTTAGTTTGAAATCAATAAACTATGAAACTTCTAAACCGATTTTGGTAATTCTTTCACCATCAGAAACCTACTTTACCCAGAACAGAACTAACATTAGCTTTAAAATAAAACATTATGGTACGCTTCAAACCACGGGAGTGGAACAGTAATCATAGCCTTAAATAAAACTGCGGAACGCAACTAGTACAAAAGTAACTTTTGATATATACACTCACGCTCGTGTTGCTGAAGAGATAGCCAGATTATTAACCCTCATTCGTGCGTCAGGAATGACTGTAAACGTCCAATGTAGTGTATTAGCAGGCAACGTGTGATTTCCTGTATTTTGCTGTTACAAATTCCATCTAAATAGTAAGTTACTCAATCAGAGGTATTCGTCGCACGAGGCCTCTAAAAACGATTATTAAAAAAGGTATTTTCTTAAAGGTATTTAGGCCATTTTCTTTTAATTACTGCTGGATAGCCTAACCAATTCCTTTCAACTATTGCTAGCTCTTCCTGATTCTTCCAACTACTGCTGGGTCTGCCTGACTATCTAATCCTAACTATTGCTACACAGACTGACTATGCCCTTCTAAACACTGCTAGCCTTGCCTGACTATTCCTTTCTAACTACTGCTTGGCAGCTAAACCATTTCCTTCCAGCTACTGCTAACTCTTCCTGACCATTCATTTCTAACTACTGATAGGCAGCCTACCCGTTTCCTACCAACTACTGTTAGCCCTTCCTGACTATTTCCTTCCTAACTATTGCTAGGCAGCCTAACCATTTCCTTTCTACTACTGAAAGCCCTGCCTAATCATTCCTTTCAAACTACTGCTAGGCAGCCTAACTATTTCCTTCCAACTACTGCTAGCCCTGCCTGATCATTCCTTTATAACTAGTGCTAGGTAGCTTAACAATTTCCATCCACCTTTTTTTCTTCAGCTTTTTGTAATGTTCCACTGCTGGGCAAAATCCTCTCCCTTGGACTTCCAAATCACTCTGTTGGTGGATATTCCCTGACCTTATGACCTTGTGATCCTTATATCTCGGGTCTTTTGACCCGCAAGGCCCATATTCAAACTCGACCGAGGGATTACCCAAGGTGTCTGTACACCAAGTTAATCGGTCCAGTGGTTCCGGAGCTATGTCTGTCACTAACAAACTGTTACTAACAGACAGACACACAGACCCACATAGTATTTTCATTAATCTATTCGAAGAAGACTCAGAGGTTAATAAAGTGTACTTATGTATAAATGTTAAACGAAAATAATATTTACTAGGTTTTGCCCGCGGCTTCGCTCGCTTAAATGTAGGATAGGTTAGTAATAACAACCTTTTCTGTATGAAAGGTATCCTTTGTCCTTTTCTGTTCTCTTTACAGCGTGTATGCGAAATTGCATGATGATCGGTCAAGTAATTAAGGTGTGAAAAGTCAACAAACAAACTCACTTTCGTATTTATAATATTAGTTAGGCAGTTAGGGTATTAAACGAAAATAGTATTTATATATTTATTTATGTTGTTTTGTAGCCTAAATTTGTAGAATTCCACATAATGACATGCTTTGGATATCACGCAATTGAGAAAATTCTCTATTTATCAGCCTATAAAAATATTAATAAGTATTTTATTTGAATGAGTACCTTCTATTGTTTTTACTTATACCCCGTGACCATGGCTGCTGTAATGCAACCGAAACGTCGGGGAAAGTGTAAACTTAAAAACAAATAGATTTGATAGTTTTAATAATTTAATTAGCTTAAAATTAGTAAAGTTTAATAGTATAGTATAGTAGTGTAACAGTTTCTAAATTATGTAATAGAGTGTTAAATAAACAACGCGATAAAATCCGTATATAGTAGTTTAATACCATGTATAACTTTCTTGTATACTACGACCATAAATGAATGAAATTCATCGGTTTTTTGTTGTTTTATTATTAAATACTAATTATGCTAATAGATAGACAGTCAAAAGTATGCTATGCTATTATAGCTTGCACTTTTTAATATATATATACTTTTTTTTTTCTCTGGACCGCCTTTATTTCTATTATAAGACATTTCAAGGTTATCCATTAATAACCGGACACTCTGTATATGTATAATATAATAACATCCCTATAATACAACGCAATACCTATTTAAAACCATTTAATAAATCATAGATCGTAATATATGATTATGCGCAGTAAACACACAGTTGTTTATCAATAAATTAATTTAAGAGACTTGCTCTGGTCGATGGAGCCTCTTCCAGAGGCATGGAAGAGGCTCCTGGCTGTGAACGCTGAGAAGCAGAAAGGCTGAGAGAAGGAATATTTGGGGAGAATAGAGAGAGACCTCTATTCTCCGCAAATATTCCTCCGTGGCGCAGCGGTAGTAAATGCGACTGCTGTGCATGAGGTCTCGGGTTCGAATTCCGGGTCGGGTCAATTAAAATCTATTGGTGTTTTCTAATGAGAAATACCATTAGCAGCCCGGAATTAGGAAGTTGGCGGTGTTAGACTCCCCTGTGCCTCTAAAAGCACGTAAAATCGTTGGTCCTGCGCCTGATTTCGCTCCGTCGTCGTGTCGGTTTACCATACCATCGGATCATGAGAGTTAGGGAAGATTGCACTTGTATTTGCGCACTCGCAGATGGCTAGTCTGTTAATATTGGCCGCCGTGACCGAAATTCGCTCTGGAGACCATTATTATTATTACATAATTAAGCTCCGCCATAACGTTGAATTTTTGGAAACAGTAAGTGACAAAACTCGATAAACATTAGTTTTTTTTTTAAATCTTTTATTGTTCAGGGTCTTTTATCTGTTTAGGATATGTCAGTCCCATCAAGCCTTAAACTTAAATATACACATATAACTTATATCTAAATAAAATGAACAGGAATAGACACTCAAACACTGCATACAATTAAGAGCCATCATATTTGTACAAGGCTAAATCATAAATAAGTTTAGCTTCACTGGATATTGGTATAGACAAAATACTTTGTATTATACCAACATCCAGCCTATTAATGTTAAGCTCCCGTATCATTCTATCCCTCTGTCTTTGATTCTTTGAACACTCCATCAACAGGTGCTGAGTATCATCAATTGTGTTACATATTTCACAGTTTGGTGATAATGCTTTTCCCATAAGATGTTCAAATTTCTTGGATGGAATATGCTCGGAACGCAATCTATGAGCAGTTGTCACATACTTTCTGCTTAAATATATAAACATTCGTGATATTTGAAATTGCCTTATTAAGGGAAATAATGGTAATTCTTCATATTTTAATGCAGTGACAGCTGTTAAAGGCTTTAATCACAATCCATTGCTAAAGTATATTTTTATTAACAAAATACTCTTAGAATTTTGTTTAATATTCAGCTACTTATCTTACATACTTATCCAATCCGCGATTCATTATGATTTTCATTAGCTTCTAAGTCAACTAATATTCGCGCGCCTGCGACAATCGTATAGCAACGACCTACTCGTCAAACCATTGCGTGCTACCGTTAGGCTTTTAAAATTTGTGATTGTCTTTCTTGTAAAGAAAGAAAGAAAAAAGAAAACAGTTCATTTTGGCCTTTACACTGGCATAAAACAAAAAAGAAACAAAGAAATATTAGAAATACAAGAATAAAAGCAAAGAAAACATAAGAATACGCAATTAAGTATCACCATACCGCCAGTGCGAGACCAAAAATGGCACTTATCTCAGCATAATGCTGCAGCACCGTGGTAGGTAGTGCAGCGCTGATTTTCAGATAAGTCCAATCTTATGTACTCGGATTACACGTATTTCTGGAGATTAAACGAATTTTAATTTATACACTTGGAGTGGCCCTATTTCCTAGACCTACACGAGCCGGATAGGTACTTATTAGAGTCAAAACCTATAGAGATAAATTATATTTAAAGAAATAAATATCAACTCGCTACGTTAACCGATGATCCACGCTCATCAGGTTAACGTAGCAAGTTCGACTTGAATAAAGTGGCTTGGACTTTAAACTCAACACGTATTATTTCATTAATAACCCAACACTCGATAAAGGTAGTATTTAAAATAGTTAAAATATACAGAAAAGTTTAGTAAGTGCAGATTTTATCTTATTAAATTCGTATTTAAGAGATGAACAATTTTTTTTACGTAGCTCAATCCTTTAACCCATACCTTTCTGTGGGGGTAGGCGAAGGGGTTATGTCGGACTCACCAGGGTAAAAGAAAGATGGAAAAGATGATAGTAATGGACCTCCCGGAATACCGACTAAACTTACCACGGTGTTCCTCGACAAAACCCTTATCAACGGGGCCGCGCGAATCACTTGCGCATGCGGTCGCGACCCCGCCGTGGTTTCGGCCTACCGTATGAAACGGTAGGCCACTACACGAAGAGATCTACCCAAAGGCACTCACTCATTATAAACCCTACTGTCTCCCCCTTAGAGGGGAGACGGACTCTAAAGCCGCCTCTCGGACCTGGTGCTGAAGGGATGGCGGGCAGGCCCACAAAGCCCAGCACCCCCAGGTCAAACCTCAAGGTGGCTGGAGGTGGTCTCGCGCCTTCCGGAGCCCGGCTCTGCGGTTGGGGAGTGGGTTTAAGTGCCCGCTCTTCCGCTCCACCGCCTCCTTGATGGAAATCAGTTCCTCACAGAAGGAGGCGACGGCGTTTCACGACCTCTCACTCCGGACCATAGACTGAACTACGGCCGGGAACGACAGGGCAACCGATCCGACTATGGTTTCAATGGATAACAGTTTTAACAACACCTCTTTTTCAAATACACCGAGTTCTTGTCCTAAATGCAGTGGCGATCACAAGCTAAATAGTTGTCCTTAGTTTTTAGCTTTAAGTAATGAAGCTCGCCTACAACTCTTACCTAGTTTTAAGATTTGCTTTAACTATTTTCGTAGTGGTCACTACGCTAATCATTGTAAAAAGCCTGGTTGTAGGTTATGTAAGCGGCGACATAACACTCTAATACATGTGGCAGATAGCAATAAACAAAAACTGGTTGTACATAGCGGACGAGATGACAATCATAACAAAAGCAGCGCGGCCCCCGTCACCATCGATGCGAATAAAATCTTAACACTATCGGCGAGCGTTGCGGCCTCCAGTCGCCAAGGACACGGACATCATGCTGACGTTCTGTTATGAACAGTACTAATTAAGTTATACGATTCGAATAATCGTGCGCATATAGTTCGAGCTAGTCTCGATTGTGGTAGTACTTCTTGCATTATAACGGCTAAATTATGCCATCAATTAAATCTGCCCTATAGTCGTATTCACAAATTGTTCTAGGCATAAATAATGTAACGTCACATATAAATAAAATGTGTTTTGTGCCTATCAAGTCATTAGACGAACGTTTTACAGCGACATGTTTGATGACTGATGATTGATTGAAGATGTTTTGTTTTGCCCTCGATAACAGATAGCGTACCATATCACTCAATCGATTTATCTAACATTAATATACCTAGCGATGTGTTCAGCAGACTGATCCTAAATTTCATACTCCCGCTGCAGTTGATATGATAATCAGCGCTGACATATTTTGGTGTCACAAAAGACAAGTCTAGGCATTGGCAAAGCTATGCTACATGAAACTAGGTTAGAATAGGTTGTTTCTGGACAAATAAGTAATAACCTGCAGCCTGTTATATCTAATCAATTAATCATATTAAGTGTAATTTTGCGCTAATGAACTCGATCGCTACTGATAAGTTAAACGAGGAAATACGAGTACAGCAGCAACTTACTCGTTTTTGGACTTTAGAGGAAGTTAATTATAGTTCTAGCTATACCCCAGAACACAAATTATGTGAGGAGCACTTTACTAATAATACCACATGTTTGATAGATGGTCGTTTATGTGTGAGAATCCCTTTAAAAGATAATTCGCGTGTACTTGGCGAGTCGTTACATCGAGCTAAACAATGTTTTTCTCTTTAGAGCGTAGATTAATGAAGTAGCCTATTTTATATAAGATGTATCGCGAGTTTATGTCGGAATACTAAACGTTGAACCATAATATGTCGGAATGTAAGTTTGATTCTGAGTATAATGCGCACTATATAGGTATATATTCATCATGGCGTTTTAAGGGAGGACAGCACAAACACTAAATTAAGGGAGTATTTAATGCCAGTAGTCCTACCACTAGCGGTATTACGTATAATATATACAAATGGTGGGTCCTACTGTACAGGATGATCTGTTATCTATTCTTTTGCGGTTTAGGCAACATAAATTCATCTTAATGGCTGACGTTGAAATGATGTACAGATAGATTATTGTTTATCCTGATGATAGGTATTTACAGAGGATTGTTTGGCGTGACAGCCCAAAGGACTCGTTATAGGCATTTCAACTGAATACCGTCACTTACGGTACCGCTAGTGCCCCGTTCCTCGCGACTAGATGCCTAAAACAATTAGATCTTGAGGGTGCTGATAAAAGGATAGCGGATATTATCATACATGATTTTTACGTTGACGACCTATTAAGTGGTGGGGATGACCATTGCGAATTACAAGACATCCGATGTAAGTTGACTCAGTTCTCGAATCAGCTGCCTTTCCACTCAGAAAATGGAAATCCAACGAGGTTAAATTTGTGTCGAAGGCTTCTCAGGACTTCAGGCTTCTCTTTATTTAAATATAGGCAAGAACGAGCCTAGCAAAACGTTAGGTTTAGGATGGCACACTGAGTCCGATGAGTTGTACTTTCCCATAGGTACGTCAATGTCAGGTACCAATTCAAAGCGTACTATGCTGTCCACAATTGCCCAGATCTTTGACCCTTTAGGTCTTTAGGTCTTGTTTCGCCAGTAGTCGTTAATATGAAAATACTTCTACAACAATTATGGCTCCACAAATTGTCTATGGATGAGTCATTACCGCCGGCAATGGATGAGGTATGGGCTGGCATTGTTAAAAAACTAAATCTTTTTAATGGGGTTCGTGTCTCGCGCCGTGTGGTGATAGATGCATTTTCGAAATTAGAATTTCATATATTTTCAGATGCGTCTGAAAAGGCTTACGGTGCATGCCTTTATGTCCGTAGTATTGATACTGGTTAGATTGTTACTTGCAAAGAGTCGAGTCGCTCCTATTAAAGCCACTACTATTCCACGGCTAGAACTCTGCGGTGCCTTAGTGGGTGCGCGGCTTTATTAGAAGGTTTTAAACTCATTACGAACGAAGGCAGCATTAACTGTATTTTTGACTGACTCCACAATTCTATTAGGGTGGTTAAAGATGTTGCCATGTAAGTTAGGTACATATTTTTGTTTGCAATCGTATCGATGACATATTAGATGTTATATCTATGGCGATTGTGTATGGCGACACGTTCCTACCGAACAAAATACAGCGGATCATATATCGCGTGGTGTGAGTGTTGAGACTATTCAGTCTCTTGAAATATGGTGATCGGGGCCAAGGTTTCTCAGCGACCCACACAGTAGCTGGCCATCTAATTTAGTAAATTCTGAGTTATTGCCAGAAACACGTACCGAGATTTCTTGCACCGCTCGGACAGAAGATAATTGTAATATTAATAATTTTATTAATTTTAACAGATTTTCTAGTTTTAATCGGTTTCGACGTGCAATAGCATATGTGTTGCGTTTTATTGAAGCTTTTAAGGATCGGCCGACTTCAACTAATTATCTGTCAGACAGCGAGTTAAATAATTCTTTAAATGCTATCATTAAGGTAGCTCAAGCGGAGTCATTTATTAAATATAATTAATTAATTCAAGATAAAGATCTACCAAAAAGAGTTCTTTACTCACATTTAATGTATTTTTAGATAAACTTAATATAATGAGGGTTGGTGTGTCTTTATAATTCAAATTTTTCGTACAACAAAAAGCACCCTAATTTAATACTGTCCATACATCGATGAACGAAGTTACTTTTTGAATATGAACATGTAAAGCTTATGCACGCTGGGCCACAGTTGTTGTTAGCATCTATAAGGGAGGCCTACTGGCCAATCGGAGGGCCGTAATTCGGCTTAGGCTTGTTATCGTCGCTGCATTAGGTGTTCAAGAATGAAAGGAAAGGTTGTAGTTCCTCTGATGAGTAATTTACCACAGCAGCGTCTTCCACCTGGAGGATTTCCGTTTGAAATAGTAGGGGTGGACTACGCGGATCCCATCGCATCTATTAGTCGTCAAGGTCGAGGCTATTGTGTTGTTAAACTGAATATTGCCTCATTTATATGTTTTCCCACGAAGACCATACTCTTGGAGCTGGTATGTGATTTGACGAGCAACAGTTATTTATTAGCTTTACGCGGATTTGTATCTCGTCGTGGCAAACCTATAAATATATACTCCGATAGTGGAACAACGTTTGTAGGAGCAAGCAATGATCTCGCTAAGTGCCTATCTAAAAATTCAGAATCAATATCTGGTGACATCTCTAATGAAGGAATTAACTTCCATTTTATTCCTACATATTCACCACATTTCGGTGGCATCTGGGAGGCGGGTGTTAAGTCCACAAAATTTAATTTATTGCGAGTGCTGGGCAATTGTCATTTAAGCTATGAAGAACTTAATTCGATATTAATTCAAATCGAAGCCATTTTGAACTCACGCCCACTCACGCCCTTGTCATCACACCCTGAGGAAATGACGCCTTTAACTCCTGGCCACTTTTTAATCGGACGTCCTCTTACTGCATTGCCATCGAAGGACGTTCGGGAGCACAGCAGTACTCATCTCAGTCGATATCACCGTATTGAGCAGCTGCGGCAGCATTTTTGGACGAGGTGAAGTAAGGAGTATGTATCGGAGCTCCAACAACGGACGAAATGGCGAACTTCCAATCATCCACTGAAAGGAAGACAACTTGCCACCTCTCAAATGGAGACTGGGTCGGATTGTCGCAGTTTACCCTAGTTCAGACTAAGTTGCTCGCGTCGCAGACATCAAGACCTCGACAGGAGTTGTACGGAGGTCATGCAACAAACTTTGTCCGCTGCCTATAGCCTAAGACAGTTGACGGTTGAAAGGCAATCTTTCAACGCCCGGGGGCATGTTCGCGCGCCTACGACATTCGTATAGCAACGACCTACTCGACAAACCATTGCGTGCTACCGTTAAAGTTTTAAAAATTGTAATTGTCTTTCTTGTAATCTTATGTACTCGGATTACATGTATTTCTGGCGATTAACGAATTTTAATTTATACACCTGGAGTGGCCCTATACAACTATGTATATCAAATTTCTCTATGTCAACGTAGGCGATGTATGTATGTACCACTAAGCTTCAGCTAGATAAGACCTGGAGCTTAGTGCACGCATCGCCTTCGTTGATCATCGAAGCGTCAAGAAAATTATCATTGGAATGCAATTTATTTCTGTAATTGGAGTTGAATAAAGCGCTATCTATTGGTTTGTTTCGGAACTTCAAGCGTATGCTTGAGTGAGGTCGCCACAGAGCCCATGTGTCAGTTGGAGTGACAGTTATAACTGTCAGTGTTATATTGACGCTAAATAAGCACCGGAGATGCGTGCGCGGACACATTCAGTGACGAACTCGCTGCGTTACCTATCAAATCAGAGATAATCACAGTCAACTTTTATTGTTTTATTTCTCTTGTATTTGCCTGTCATTAGTTTACGTACGAAATATAATACCACGCCTATATTTTGTTGCTTCATCATGTCAAAAGCGAGTTGCCTTCCAACTCTCCGAGATATATATATATATTATAACATATATATTAATTATATATATTATAACAATTACTCTTGAAGCAAGTATTGCTTTGGTTTTTTTATCTTTCATCAACCCGTACTAATCTGGACTTATACATTCAGCTTTTATTCTCATACTGGGTTGCAAATTTCTTAGTATATTGTATAATAATACAATAATTTCAATGAATGTAGTCCATACTCATAAAAGACCAAAGTCATACTACCTAGAACTCCTAATAAAGTAAAGAGAACTCGTAATTTCAGAGTAAGGCAATTTCAACTCTAACACCGTGAGTATAACGTTTATTATCATATTCGAGTTAATTATTTAAATTAAAGATTGCCTCGATGGCGCAGCAAGAATGCATGCTAATTCTGTGTCTGTCGGACGCTAATTTGAATATCATTAAACGATACTTTTAGAACTGGAAATTCTTGTTCTTACATTGCAATTATATCACTTGATTGTGTTCATCTATAAATGTAACATCTATTATACCACATTTGATGCCAATAAACTAATGTATTATTCACAAATCATGACTAAAATTGCAATATTTAAATTGCAACATATTTTACTGATATACCTATTGGAAATGAAATACGGAAAGACCTTAAGGGAATATTATAATTCCCTATATTTCTAAAGTTTCACAAACTGGGTAAGTATAGAATTATGACCGAAATTCCGGAGTGGTTATAACAAATAGCTCTGATACACACGGACATCATAGCAAATATAATCACTTTTAATAAAACAGATACTTATTTGAGTATTTTGGATTAAACAAATTTAAAATCTGATGCAATTACTTAAGACATAAAAAATTATAATTTATAGCCATACAATTAAGGTTCAATTCGCCTTACCTCCAAATTTCGAGTTAATTCACTCTTCTATTAAGATTGTGATATTATATAAATACGTCATCATAGGCTGAACAATACATCGTAAGTCAATAATATGATAAGCTATTCTTGAAAATCTGGTGACTTGACTATTTTGTTATATGTTTTCTTTAAGAACACAACTCCCGCACTAGAATTCATTCCTGTATCGCGGGAGCTTTACAAACGTTCAAACAACGGACACAAGGAATACCTGCACTGGGAACAACTATTTATGGATCACACAAACGCTTGACACGTGTGGGAATCGAACCAACAACACGGCGCAGCAGCAGTGACGAAGTGACCACTTAACCGACTACGTCATCCGTGCAGCATTTTGTTAAACGGATTTTGTTTTGAGACTGATGTGAGACGAGAGATAGAAAAATGTTACAATTTGGACGTTTTTGAGTTTGCCTTTGCGCACTCTCGAAAAATCTGCTTCTTTTCTATATATAATGTCACTTATATACAGGGTGTCGGGTAATTAATGGATAACCTGGAAATGTCTTATAGTGGAACTGAAGGCCATTCAGAAAAAAATATTAAAAAATCTATCCTAATTACTACCTGAGATATGTGTTTTTTTTTAATTACATGTATAACTTTCTTGTATTCTACGACCATAAATGAATGAAATCCATCGGTTTTTTGTTGTTAAACTCTAATTAAACTAATAGATAGACAGTCAAAAGTATGCTATGCTAATATAGCTTACACTTTTTAATAAATATTTTTTTTAAATTTATTTTTCATTTTTTCTGAACGATTTTTTCTCCAGTTCTACTATAAGACATTTCAAGGTTATTAATTAATTACCGGACACCCTGTACATGTCGCAGAACCAACACAGAGGCACAATTATTAGAATCGCTATTGACTATCGTAAATTAAGAATAATGCTATCTATCATCGTTTGTCGGAAACATCAAGCAGTATGCTTGGGTGAGGTCGATACAGGGCGTAGCAGGTCTTGTTTGACAGCTGTCAGTTGTCATTGTTGGACATTAGACGCATTTGACTAGAGGGACTTCACTGTTTGGTGAGACACGAGCGCGAGGGGTCGTTCCGCCAACCTGTATCGATCTTACCGCGTTTCCGTACTTTAATCAAAGTTTAATCCATTACCATCGGCTCGATCACTTGTGATTTTGTTATTTTGTTATCGAGAGTGAATAAATAAATAGTTGTAATGCGTGTGGAGATTATTATATCGTACTTGCACTACCTCCGACATATTTTATGTATATATATAAATGACATCATATAAACATATAATATCAGCCCTGTAATAAACTGTCCCACTGCTGGGCACGGGTCTCTTCTCAGTGTGAGAAGGGTTAGGCCATAGTCCACCACGCTGGCCCAGTGCGGGTTGGCAGACTTTACATATCTTTGAGAACATTATTAAGAACTCTTAGACATGCCTCTTAGAAATGCAGGTTTTCTCACGATCGAGACCTCTGCGTGGCAGTCCAACGGTTGCCCACTAGGCTATCGCTGCTATATCATCATTATTATCTCATTTATATATTGAGATTAAACTAGGTACTTTATACGTATTTTGTCGAGATGTTTATTTTTAAACTCTATTATTACATTATTTGGAACTATTAAACTACTACTGTTATATTTATTACTATTTACATTTTATTAACTGTTAAACAACGCGATAAAATCCGTATAAAGTAGGTTAATTCCAATGTATAACATTCGCGTAAACGTAAGATTATATTATAGACACATACATTTTTTAAACTTTAGCTTATTATTTGAAACTTTGGTATACTAGCTTTTGCCTACGGCTTCGCTCGTGTTAATGTTATCATCTCAGCCGAAAGATGTCCACTGTTAGACAAAGAAGCCCAAGGTTTTCTACTCAAACCGGTCTTGTTCGACCCGTATCGCGTTAATGTAAATTTAGTCAATTAATTTGTATCTCTCGAGAACAGTACTTTATCCCTAGTTGATATGACTTTTTCTGTGCTTCAACAAACTAACATTTGCATTTATAATATTAATTACGAGCAACCCGCCTCGGCTTCGCACGGATAGTACAAAACCTTAGCAAATTATACACCTAAGCCTGTCTCATGAATCACTATATCTATTGGTGAAAACCGCATGAAAATCCGTTCAGTAGTTTTTGAGTTATCGCGAACAAACAGATAGACAGACGCGGCGGGGGACTTATTTTATAATATATAGTGAAGAAGATGATTCATTTTAAAAATATAAGAAATCAGGAATCGCTCAATATGAAATATAAACCTATGTGACTCTTCGGTCGTATGCTGCCTCCATGCAAAAAATCACGTCAGCCCGTTATTGCATGATTGAAGGGCAAAGCAACACACTTTCGCATTTATATTATTATTAAGCGATCTGCACCGGCTTCACACGGGTAGTACAAATCCTTAACAAATTGTTTACCTAAATCTTCCTCATGAATAACTCTATCTATTGGTGAAAACCGCATGAAAATCCGTTCAGTAGTTTTTGAATTATCGCGAACAGACAGACAGACGCGGCGGGTTTCTTTGTTTTATAATATAGTGATTTAGTGATTCGGTTGTGCAGTGATAGTGAATGCGATGTCTCGGGTTCAATTCTCAAGTCGGGTAAGTGAAAATATTCTCAGTAGAAGGGCTGAGCCTACTTCTGCGTTCGGTAACCGGTTAGTAGATAGCTATATAAAACGCTTTTATCGTGGGATCTAAAATGGTAGCAAAATGCCAAAATAATATCTACACACTGTATATCACTTAAAAAAAAAAGATTACTCCTCTCTCTCACTCATTAGGAATAATTCCTGTATAGTGGGGGACTTTACAAAGTTGTATTAGCTACATAATTGTAGCAATTCAGTTCAAAGTATTAGTAGTAATTCATTCGCTAATGCGAATGACACAATTCTTTGTCCCGTGTGGGGATCGAACCTTCAACACTCGGTGCGGCGGCAGTGGCGAGGCAAGACTATATATGTATATATTAAATAGGTACTATATTTTGCCCACGGTTTCACCCGCGTAAGCCCCGTTGCCGTGAGAATATCGGAATAAAAAGTATGTGTGAATCCAGGTCTCCAGCTATCTACATACCAAGTTTCATCGCAATCGGTTCCGTAGATTTTACGTGAAAGAGTAACAAACATCCATACATCCTCACAAAATTCACATTAATATAGATTAACTACTAGTTTTTGCCCGCGGCTTCGTTCCTGTTAATGAAGATTTTGCCAATAAAATCCTATCCATCGGGCATAGTCCTGTTTTCTGGATAAAAGGTATCCTATGTCCTTTTCTGTATCTCTAAAAACGTGTATGCGAAATTTCATGATGATCGGTCAAGTAGTTAAGGCGTCGAACCGTAACAAACAAACTCACATTCGCATTTATAGTATTAGTTAGGATTAAGGATGCTTAGAATACTCTCACCGTTTGCAAATGATGTTCCGGTGTAGAATCGTGCACAAGTAATCTATACTCGTTATCTTCAGCTGAACAGTTTAAGTAGTTGGCGATTATATGAAATTCTTTCGTCGCATTAAATCCTGGCTTAATCCCAGATCCTTCCCACACAGAAGGAACAAATGCTTCTTGTAGATTGGCACATTGACTTGTAATCTTGTTGAATCCTTGACCAAGTGGACAGCATTTCCGCAAACATCTTTCCTTCATACATACACAGCCTCTCTCAACCCCAGTCGTGTTATCCACAAAATATTCACCCTTTTCATATTCAATACCGTTATACTTTCGGTTTGTAAGTCCGTAGTCACAAGTTAGGGCTGTTGCCCCAATCAAAGTCGTAAATACTATTAAAAATACCGACATTCTTGCAATATTATCACTGTATCTACGTCTGACTTGTCCGCGATCCGCGGATTAACTGTTGACACTGGTTTATATAAATTCTATAATTGATATTAAAACATTAAGGAGTTTTTACAATGAGATCCGATTTTCAATTACCGGATTAACTTTAACTGGGATGTAGTCATTTTACAGTTTCTTATACGAAATCGGTAAAATTAATTCTTTAGGTAAGCTGTCATATGATTGCAGAATTAGAGCTTATGTTTTTAAGTACCCCTCTTCCCGCTCCTTTACCTTCCCACTTAATTTTTCTCTTCTTCCTTTCCTAAAGGGTCGGCAACGCGCAAGCGATGCCTTTGCTGTTACAGGTGTCAATAGGCTACGGTGACCACTTATCATCAGGTGGTATGCTTGTTTGCCACCTTAGTTGTATAAAAAAAAGAAAAAGCAAACTAATATACTCACATTCGCATTTATAATATTAAGTAAGGATTAGATTATTCTAATACAGGGTTCTTAATATCTTATCTTATTTTAATTATATACCTACATATCTTATATATAAATCTTCTGTGCGTGTGTTTGTAATTAAACTCCTCCTAAACGGCTGGACTGATTGTGATGAAATTTTTTGTGTGTGTTCTAGTGGATTCGAGAATCGTTTAGATTTGTTTTTTTTTTCTCATTTGTTCAGGATAACGTCTGTCGGGTCCGTTAGTTTTATTTAATTACTTATCAGCTTTGAAGTAATTATTGACAATGATGACACTTGAAACTAATTAGAGAGTTGCACAATGTGGAATTTGACCCAAATGGCGGTCATGCATATTTTATGTTATCAATCGACAGACCTAGCTAACAAGTAAAACTTTGTAGAAGCAACCACGACTCTATTTTTATTAGTTTTGGAGAAATTTAAAACTCGAGAAAATTCCATGGAAAACATAGAAATACATTATTTGGTTTTAAATATGTGTTTTCGTAGACTTCATTATAGGGTATTATATAAGGTGATTTTAACTACCAGTATAGTTGAAGAACAACAAAAAATAACTATGATAACTACAAGAAACTAGCATTTATTGGAAATAAAGAAAAATATTTTTATCTGATAAGTCTCATCATAGTAGAAATTTATTTTTAGGGTAAAAGAATGATATTATAGTAACCTACACTACAAAAGAAAATTGAATACTAATAATGAAGGACTTCGGAGTTATTGAGTTCGGAATTTTCTGGTTAGAGCTGTTACTTACTTTTTCTTGAGGAGTTTGTTCACGAGTTTATTTTGCACACTTAAGTGTAAGAGATTTTGTTTGAAAAATAAAGTATTGAATTTAATTTAGCTTCACTTAGGATTTAAAAATAAAACAAAAATCTATTTATTTTTTATATTCGTTTTATCCATTATATTCGATGAAGAACATTAATTATTAAACAAATATTTACACGCAATGATATGTTTTCTTTTAGGTTGAACCGCCTAAGAACCATTTCAAGCGTTTATTGGACGATTTATCAAATTGGGATAAACTGCGAACATGTGATTTTGGTTTTAATCTTTTCCTGATATTTTTTGGCTATGGTTTTAGTAACTCGTACAAATGAAACTATAACTTGAACGCCCTAATAATAATGTCCTCCTGACCGAATTTCGGTCACGGCGGCCAATCTTAACGGAGAATGGCCATCGGCGCAGGAGATATTATAGTGCACAAGTGTGTGCGCAAACACAAGTGCACTCTCTGTTTCCTAACTCTCATGATCCGATGGTACGAATAATCCGACACGACCAGAGATACATCAGGCGCAGGACCAACGGCTTTACGTGCTTTCCGAGGCACGGGGGTGTCTAACACCGCCAACTTCCTAACTCCGGGCTCGTATTGAGATTTCTTAACAGAAAAACCCAATAACTTTTTGTTGCCCCGACCCGGGATTTGAACCCGAGACCTCATGCACAGCAGTCGCATTCACTACCGCTGCGCCACGGAGGCAGTTGAACGCACTATTAACAATTAGAAAATAATTTCTTTAAACAATAACCACAAGAAATGAGGCAACATGGAAATAAATTGCCGAGTCTTAAACTTCTTATTTTTTTCAATGCTAGGTATATTGTGATACGGAAAGGACTATCGTCTTACATCTGAAGAAACTGTTCTATCGTTCTTACATCTGAAGATTTGATTGTATTATTTTCAGATGACGAATAAAATGTTTAAAACAAGCAGTCGCGAAGACCCCTTTTGTAAATTTAATAATTACCTACCTATGCCTATTTGTGGATATTACATACTCTTATATTACCTAATTCATAACATTAATAAATAAAATACATATATCAGTACGAGTAAAGCGTTTACCGTTTTAATTAAAAACAATATAGCAATGTCAATTATTATTTCATTATCCATTAGTTTTTTACGTGCTTAATGTAAGTAATCACATTGTCAGTATAAAAAAAACAAGGAAATTAAAATAGTTGACAACTCTATTTCCATAGAAAATATAAGAAATCTTTAGAACTGGTATATCTTTGGAGTCCTACTATATATATGTATATATCAGATTTTTTTGTTATTCATAAATAACTATATTATGCATATTTAGAACGCAAAATAAAACTCTACTATGATAATACCATGGAGATATAAAAAGAATGTGAAAATCAAATAAACCTCAATAACTCTTTCTATATCGCATATAAAGCACTTTAATTTTGTATATAGTTAGATATCGCTGTATTAAAATAATAAAATAAATTATTGGCAACAAAACATAATTATTTACAGATGTACAAATAAAAACAGGTTTTTGCTGACATCAGCCAAAATTTGAATTACTCCAAAACTAATCAAAAAAGTGACGTGGTTGCTTTCCCGAAGTTTTACTACTTAGCTAGAGGCCTATCGACTGAAAACATAAAATGTAGATGACCGCTTTTTGGGTAAAATTCTACACTGTTGGTACTCTCTCTACTCGCGTAATAAATTGTACACTTAGTTTCAATTCCGAAGTAATTCTTAGTAGACAGCAAGCATATTGCCGTACTGGTAGTAGCTTCTACTGGTACATCTAATTCTATACTTATATTATAAAGCTGAACAATTTGTTTCTTTGTTTGGGTTACCGCGCTAATCTCAGGAACTACTGTTTCGAATTGAAAAATTCTTTTACTGTTGGATAGCCCATTTATCGAGAAAGGCTAAGGCTATATAACATCACGCTACGACCAATAGGAGCGGAGCATCAATTAAAAATGTTGTTGAAACGGAGAAAATTATCTTTTATGAAGCAGACAAAGTTGCGCGGGCCAGCAAGTGGTATATAAAAGTGAACTTGGTTAAATGTGGGTGTAATAAGCATCTGCCTACCCTTTTAAGTATACATATAGGCGTGAAGCTATAAATTTATACCTGTATGTTAACATCATTATCTACTTTTATATCTGATTTTCTCTTACGAACACCAGATAAACTTAATCTAGTGTCAATAATAACGACATTTTAAAAACCTTATATCTATTATTATATATTGATACAGTTCTTCACTAGTACAGGGACCTTTCTATTATTTTACTATAACTTTTATATGTTTACCTTTACACAATATTTGTAACTATTGATTTCGGCAATAAAAATATTATTATTATTACTGTATTTAGGTAGATCCGAATCGATAATCAATTAGTGACTCTGAAACATTCCTGTGTGATAAGAACGTGTTTTAGAGAATTGTAATGTATATTTACCTAAGAACATCAAGTAAATGATAATATTTTTGTGGATAATAATATCGAAGAAAACATCGCGAGGGAAACTACATGATATCGTTATAATATGAAGTTCTCCAAGATATGTGAAGTTTGACAACCCACACTGGGCCAGTGTGGTGGACACTGGACTATAGCCTTTTCCCAATGAGAGAAGGCTCGTGTCTAGAGAACATTACCTTGGTACATATTTTATTTACATTATTTTATTTATTTATATTTGATATGATGTATAAGAATATTGCAATTTAACTGCTATATATGGATTTTATCGCGTTGTTTATTTGACACTTTATTACATAATTTAGAAACTGTTATGCTTGTATCACGGCGTCATGCTGAGCATTATTTCATGCACTAAAGGCGCGATTCCATTAGGCAACTCTTGCATGCAGGTTTCACTTGCATACAAGTGGAGATGTTCAACAATTGAGTAGGCCATCTTGGTTGGAAAAAATCCCACGTCATATGTTAGGCACGTAGGCACACAATGTTTTAAGTATATTTATATAAATATGATTTCTCAGATAACAAGGATACGATTAAATGAAACTTATGTGGATGATCTTGGATTTTAAAAGTAAATACCTTTCAAATTTTATGCGAAAACATTATATAATATAGTTCAAAATAATGTCCTTTGAATGTTAGATTTTATTGTTGTTAAATATATTATTTTGTTCTTGTGTTTTATTTTAATGTTTTTATGGATGCAGAATATGTTCTTTTCTTATACAGGGCGTCCGGTAATTAATGGATAACCTGGAAATGTCTTATGGTGGAACTGATGGCCGTTCACGTAAATGTAGGATAGGTAAGGTTAGTAACAGTATTTTTTTCTGGATGAGTGGTACTCATTGTCCTTTTCTGCCCCTCTGACAACATGTATGAGAAATTTCATGACGATCGGTCGAGTAGTTTAGGCGTAAGAGCGTTACAAACAAACTGACATAGGATCTACTACTACTAACTGAGTTAGGATTAGGATTCGATAAACTTTATAATTTTACGTACATTGTAATTTATATTCAAGGTTTAAAGCCGTTTTACGTAACGACCCGAGGATTTCCCCCAGGACATGCTTATCCTACAATTATTTGTAGTGCGGGGAATGTCATCGATTTAGAATAATTAAAGACTGAAGGAAATTGATGTTGTTTTCATGTTTTGTATTATACGTAATTTATTTTATTGCAATAAATTTTATTATTATTATATCACGGAAAACGTGTATTAACGCGATTATGCCCAGTAGGTACATACCTAAGCTAGTTTAAGTCTTAGAAAACGGATACGGTTAGTGAAGGACGTGGAACAGAGAAAAAAAATGTGCAGACGTAGATTTAGAAACATCTACCTCGCGGCAGCATGACATCGTTGCGCATGCGGTCAGTGCAAATGTCAAGCCTTTTTAAAAGAGATGTAAATACTGAGCATGAATGCGTTAATACCTGTTCCCTGTGATATAAATCATGCTACGGTAAAGTATAAAAGTAATTAAATTATTAATTAAAATAAAACATATTATGTATGTCTTATACGCATCCTCATACCAAACAATTAAACCATAGATGCGCCTAACTATCTTTAAAAATGGTCCTTTCTGGACGTTATGTTGTCATCTGATACAATATAATAGGTACCAACATAACATTTCTGAAAAACAAAACAAGGTGTGATTTTTTCTGCTCTATAGATCTCTATAAATTTTGCATATATTTAATACAATTATACAGGTGCTGTCCAATTTTTATAGCAGCCATAAGAATAAAATAAAAATTTTAAAATTTTAAATACAACAATCGGCGCTATTTGCCGCGTTTCAAACGAAACACTTCGCTACTGGCTGTGAGGTGCTCAGTGAGGAGGTGGCGGAGGCTTTAAGCTTTGACGGGACGCGACGCCGGCACCTTGGCGACGCCCCGTCGCCATGCAGACGGCAGCCGTAGACGTCGACAAACAAAGCAACAGTCATAGTGACAAACGTCATACAAATTTTTAATAAGTTTATTTTATTATTTCATATAAAATCATTGTAAATATTTAGCGTAAGTTAAAACTTTGTTTGGTTATGTTGCAAAACTTAGGCAACAAAAGTGATGTGGAAGTGAGTGCCGGTCAACCTGCCACATCCCTAACAAATCTGGTACGTTGCCCTAATTGTTCGCAGGCTCGTTTTTTTAAAGGTGAGCGGGGCTTGAGAGTGCATTTTGGTAAAGTTCATAAAAACCAAAATGTACCCTCTAGTCCCAGCACAATATTACTAAGTAATCCCTTACCTTTAACACCCCAAATTCCCTTTTGGCAATATTTAGGACGCATGAAAAATTCCATTCCGATTTTAAAAAGAGTTCCTCGAGGTGCGAGACCTTCAGTGGCTCAAAAATTGGCTCACTGCATAGGTCTTGTCGTTCGAGAGAACTCTAAAACAGCTTGGGAACAATTACTTACCTTTCCTTATAGGATTCTACATGTTAAAAAAGTTGAGAATACACAAAAATCATTAACAGCACAAATTAAAGATAATTGCAGTTTTAGTTATAACTATTTAGAACCAAAAGACACCACCTCCTACAATAGCAAATCATTGTACCAATATGTAGAATCCAAATTAAGGGAAGGTGACATTAGAGGTGCATCTAGGTTATTGTTCAGTAGCGATGTGGTGGCGCCTTACTCTGCAGAAACACTTGCGGGTCTGCAGAGCAAGCATCCAGCGCCCACTGATGGTCTCTCCTTCCCAGACGCACCTGATGCTGACATGGATTGTCTCAAGGTGACAGCCAAGGACGTATTTACAGCCGTTTGCTCCTTTCGAAGTGGATCTGCTGGTGGCCTCGACGGCTTGGCACCGCAACATTTAAAAGATCTTTTGTGTTACAGCGCCGGGGAAGCTGGTGATGCACTTTTGAAGGAGCTGACGGCTTTAATCAACTTAATGCTCTCCGGCGGTGTGTTGGATGACATCATCGATATTTTGTACGGGGCAAATTTATGCGCCCTACGTAAGAAAGATGGTGGCATTCGTCCCATTGCCGTGGGGTGTACCTATCGTCGTTTGGCAGCCAAGCTATGTTGCAAATACTACAGTGCCCCCCTCGCAGAGAAATTTCAACCAGTCCAGCTTGGTTTTGGTTCGAAGGGGGGCTGTGAGGCTGCCATCCACGCTCTCTCCACGTACCTTGGCTGTGGCGAAGGTGAGGTCATCTTAAAGGTTGACTTGAAGAACGCCTTCAATTCTGTGAATAGGGACACCTTGCTGACGCAAGCTAAATTAGAAACACCCAAAATTTTCAATTTTTTGTGGCAGTGTTATAGACACCCATCTAAATTAATTTATAAAGACAACCATTTAGAATCTGCAGTTGGGTGTCAACAAGGTGACCCTCTTGGACCAGTCATTTTTAGTTTAGCCATTCACCCAATTATTGAAAAATTAAATTCTAAATTTAACATCTGGTACCTGGATGATGGGACCCTAGGAGGCGACATGGAAACGGTTTTACAAGACTTGAAACTTTTAAAAAATAAATTTAATTCTATTGGTTTAGAACTAAATTCCAATAAATGTGAAATTTTTATTAACGATAAAGTTGATAAATCTTTGGCTTTATCAAAATTCAATTCTTTGGCTTCAAACATAAAAATTATTGAAAAAGTTTCTTTTCGCCTTCTCGGGTCTCCCGTATTGGAGGAGGGATTCGAGTCTTTCATAGATGAGAAGATCCAAAATTTTTGTGAAATTTCAGACCGACTACTCAAAATTAATATTCATTCGGCTTATACAATCATTCGTTATTGCCTCTTCGTTCCTAAATTCACACATGCCCTCCGATCCTCTCAATTTTGGAAGCATTTAATACTTTTGGATAAAATTGACAATACTATTCGGCATACACTTAGCAAAATTTTAAATTTGGCCATGAACGACCGAGTGTGGCTCCAGGCAACCCTACCAGTTCGCTTGGGTGGCCTCGGCGTTCGCAAAATTAGTGATGTCAGTTTACCGGCGTTCCTGTCTTCGGTCCACTGCACTGAAGAATTGACCAGGAAAATTTTAGCTCCCACACAGGTTAATTCGGAAGTGTCGTGCAAGTCCGATGCAGTGAACGCTTGGAAAATGATCTGTCCAAGCTCTGATTTGCCATCCGATCTATTCTCTCAGATTCGGTGGGACGGGCCGCTCTGCAACATGGTGAGAGAACATCTCATGAACACATCTCCTAATGTTGCTGAGCGTGCCCATTTATTGGCTGTGGGGGAATGGGAATCGGGTCTTTGGCTTCAAGCACTCCCATCGTCCAACATAGGCACTATGTTGGATGACACAACGTTCTGCATCGCTTCTTGCCTTCGTTTAGGTGCTCCATGTGTTTCTCCGCATCGATGTCACTGTGGTGAAGCCGTCGATGGCCTTGGCCACCATGGCCTATCATGTAGCAGGAGTGCCGGTCGTTTTTCGCGGCACGCCAACCTTAATGACATTATCCGTCGTGCTCTTGTCACCGCCGGCGTGCCAGCTCATCTTGAACCTAATGGTTTGGCGCGTGACGATGGAAAGAGACCGGACGGTATGTCATTGATGCCTTGGAAGATGGGTAGGCCCTTGGTGTGGGACGCAACGTGTGTAGACACCCTTGCGCCATCACATCTTCCCAGTACGGCGGGTTGTGCTGGTGCTGCTGCTGCATCCGCGGAGACTCTCAAGCGGCGCAAATACAAAAACCTGGCAGGGGATTATGTTTTTGAGCCGTTTGGGGTCGAAACGCTAGGGTCATGGGGTCCCAGTGCTCGTGCTCTTTATAGACACATAGCGAAAAGGTTAATCGACGCTTCCCGTGACCAGAGGGCTGGCCTTTATTTCGCGGAAAGGATAAGCATTGCCATTCAACGTGGCAATGCTGCCAGTCTTCTGGGCACACTACCAGTTGACTGTGATGCGGAGGAATTCTATGACGCCTATTAGAGGGTTTTAGTTTTCTTTTTTATTTCTCTGTTTCATAATATTTTAGGTATAAGTTAGTTTTAAAGAATTGTTTATATTATGTATATAATTAATAATTTATTTTTTATAGTATATTGTGAATAAAGTAAACAATAAACATTTCTGAATTATATATGTACTAGACGCGGTTTCGCTCGTGTGAATTTATTTATTTATTTCATTTTTCACATACATGTAAATGAAGGTTATGTTAATTTTGTCGCTCGAGATCAGTGTATTTTCTGGATGAAAGGTACCTTATGTCCTTTTCTGTATTCTTGACAACGTGTATGCGAAATTTCATGATGATCGATCGAGTAGTTAAGGCGTGAAAGCGTAATAAACAAACAAACTTGCATTTATAATTTAAAGTAAAGATAATAAGGTTTATTTTATAATATTTTCCTATGCTCAGGTGGAATGTTTATTATATCAGGAAAAAAACAATCCATGAAGCAGAACTTGAACTTACGAGCTTGATATAATATCATATCGTCGAGTCGCTCTGCCGACTGAGTCCCACCTCCGACAAAGTGAAACAAAAATTTAAACATCTAGATACCTCTAACTAAATAAGCGATAGTCTAGTGGGAAACCGTTGGAATGCCACGCATAGGTATTAAGTTCAATCCCAAGGCGCGCATCTCCGACTTTTCGAAGTTATGTGCGTAATAAATAGTTAATTATCGCTTTCTTTAACGGTGAAGGAAAACATCGCGAGAAAACCTGCATGTCTAAGAATTCTCAATAATGTTCTCAAAGATATGTGAAGTCTGCCAACCCGCACTGGGCCAGCGTGGTGGACTATGGCCTAACCCTTCTCACATTGAGAAGAGACCGTGCCCAGCAGTGGGACAGTTTATTACAGGGCTGATATTATAACTAAACTAGATAGATAAATAACTAGATATGAAAATAATATGATTTTAAAAGACATCCTTTACCGGTAATCAAATAAATATTCCATTAGCATGATTATGACTGTTGACCTTAGAGATATTTGTTAGTAAATGTTATTGTGAATATTATAATACCTTGTGTAAAAACCTGCTAAACCTGCTTATTTTATATCAGAAACATACTGCGCACGACCCGCATACGCACACACTCACACACACACACACACACACACACACACACACACACATACTCATACACACACACACACACACACACACACATACTCACACACACACACACACTCATACACACACACACACACACACACACAGACACACACACACACACACACTTATACACACACACACACACACACAGACACACACACACTTATACACACACACACACCACATACACTCACACACACGCTCACACACACACTCTCATACACACACCCTCACTCACATACACTCACACACACGCACACGCACATGCACATGCACACGCTCACGCACACGCACACGCACACGCACACGCACACGCACACGCACACGCACACGCACACGCACACGCACACGCACACGCACACGCACACGCACACGCACACGCACACGCACACGCACACGCACACGCACACGCACACGCACACGCACACGCACACGCACACGCACACGCACACGCACACGCACACGCACACGCACACGCACACGCACACGCACACGCACACGCACACGCACACGCACATGACATACTTACCCAGACGGCGCGAGACTTGCAGTTGGACCAAATCCTATCCTAGCATGCGGCGTTAGCATGCGGACTTATGAGGAAGTTGGTCCAGGAACGGGATTCGTGAGAGTCAAGTTAGACAACATACATTTCTGCAGCTGTTATGTTCCACTTAGTCTCACACTGAACGAGTATACCGATTTTTTGGACAACTTACAGGCGATGTAAGAAATCACCATCCTGTGGCAATCGCAGGAGACTTCAATGCATGGGCAACTGACTGGGGTAGTAAGCTGACTAACGCCAGAAAGTTGGCGCTACTAGAAGTAATGGCGTCTCTGGATGTAGTGCTACTTAACAGTGGAAATAAAGCAACCTATACAAATTAAAGGAGATGAGAGTTCCATAGTGGATCTAAATTTTGTAAGCACAAACCTTGCAAAAGATAATAACACTTGGAGAGTCACCGAAATTTACACGGCCAGTGACCACCAAGCCATCTATTGGAAAGTGTCCACTATGTTTCCTAAGGTGCCAACCAAAAAAAGTAACACAATCGGGTGGAAGAGCAGTGTGTTTGATCTCGAAACTAATGGTAAATAAACCAAATGGTGAACCATCATCATACCGTCCACTATTCATGCTTGATAGCGCTGCCAAGGTACTGGAACGTATATTCCACAGATGCATTGAAGCTATTGTTGAGTTCCGCAAAGGTCGATCTACGGACGTGGTGGTAGTGATCGTTGCCAAGTACATTGAGGAAATCAATTGGACATTCGACCAAACGTACGCAGTCATTCGTAACTGGATAGAGCAATTGGACTGAAGCTTGCAGAACATGAGACCGAAGCGGTACTTATTATCAGCAGGAAACAGGTTGAGACAATGATCCTGACAGTTGGACAGCACACATTCACGACACAACCATTCATACGTTACCTTGGAGTGATGATAGATACGCGTCTTAATTTCAAGAAACACGTGGAATGTGTCGCAGCATAAGCAACTGGAGTGGTTGTTATCCTAGCTCGGTTGATCCCTAACGTCGGAGGACCCAAGCAGAAAAGGAGACTACTGTTGACATCCGTGGCCACATTAGTGCTAATGTACGGAGCGGCTGTTTGGTCAGTGGCACTCGCCAGCCTAGAAACCCGGCGTGAAATTGCGTCTGTCTACAATGGCTCAATGCACTTCGTGTAGCTGCAGCGTTCCGCACCGTTTCCGAGGACGTGGTGTGTGTAATTGCTGGTATGCTGGCAGTAGAAATACTAGCTGAGGAACGTAAGTCTCTTTACTACATCCGGAACGTAAGCTCCGACTCAACACCAGCTGAAATGAGGAGTAAAGAGAGGAAAAAGAGCTTACATTAGTAGTTGGTACAAGGTCCATAACTACTAAAGAAAAAATATAAATAGGTATAAATCGAAGAATATTATTTTTTATATTTTTTTATTGTTTTTCCTAGCCATAAAATGATGTCTAGTTTCACTCATTTTCATATGTGCACTTTATGAAAATTCACACTGTATAATTTATTTTTGGTTACAGCTGCGTTATCGCAGCTGTATGAGATTGACACGCAGAGGTCTCGAGTTGGATCATAGCACGCACCCTAAGTTTTATGCGTATTTAATTAATTATTGCTCGCTTTAACGGTGAAGGAAAACATCGTGAGGAAACCTACATGTCTAAGAGTTCTCTACATTGTTCTTGAAGATGTGTAAAGTAAAGCTTCCCATTAGCTTCCCAGAAGATGACTCCAGTACAGCCGAGGACGGTGCAAGATCAGGAGAGGCCGTATAAGCCAAATACACTGTGGGTAATATCAATCCCCACCACTTCCTATAAAAGCAAGCGCTCAGTCGCACGCATATTTATATGCCGCTCAGTCGTCGGTCGGAAAGGTGGTTGGTGTTGATACCGTAAGTTCGTTCCAATATTTTGTTTACTGTTTTATTTGCCTTATATGATTCTGTGTTTGAAAATTAACGATTATTTGTAATATTGAACTCGTATTTATTTAAGTGAATGATTGTTAAGATTTGGAATAAATTAGTTTCAGTTTGTTGTAATTCGTCTTTTTTTTAACACTTTTGGTCCCTAAGAATAATATTATATAAGTTACCCCGCAAAATCGCTGTTTGGCTGTAGGAAACTTAAATCAGTTTAGAGTTATAACTAAAATAAACATGTCAACATTATGGCTATGAGCCTACATTTCATATGTTAAAAAGAAATTTAAAGGTTTCTCAAAAGCCAAGACCTTTCACAATTTGTGGAGTGTGAAATTTTAGAGAATATTTTCTCTTGGCTGATGTGGCTGTACACCTCCATGTGGTCGCAGCAACCTATGGAACCTCTTAGTCTGGCCAAAGAGAACTGGCGCAAACTTGTGGTACCTACCAAGTACTGACGAACACAACGAAGTGCGGTGAAGTAAAGAGCTGAATGCTTTTATTGGGCTTCATCTGTGTGTAGTGATCTCGTTGCCGAAACAGCTGGTTTCGCTTTTGCAATTATTAACGAAGCACGAATATATGCGAAAATATTGTCCAATTGGCCAAGCTTACGACATGGACAAGAGAGAGTGTGTGGTTTTTCTAGAAGAGTTTAAACCACCTTTACGGGAGGGGTTCAAAGTGAAGCCAGGATTCAACGCATCGAAAGAATTTCATTTCTTGATCAACAGGGTGAATTGTTCTCGAGAGAAAAACGAATATCGAATAGATGTTGGTGGTGCTACACCGGACTATCATCTTAAAACGGTGAGATTAGTCTTGCTATAATTTCATTTTATTACGATAAACTTTTTCTACTTAGAGAATAAGTTACAAAATAAAGAGCAAGCTGTATAGTAAAAATAAAAACGGAGCCTGATGTATAAAGAGCCTTATTTATCATTTGCATTTGATGTTTTCTTAAAATTAATTAATTTGATTACGAAAAACATCAGCTCATATAACTAAATATAAATAAACGCATTCTATTTGTAATGATAGCGAAGTGGTTTGTTGCCTAGTCATTGCCACTACGTTGATCGTTGTGGATTCAATCCCCACACGGGACCAAATATAGTGCGATGAACAAATTATTGCTTTGAAATTGACTGCTATTTGTGTCGTTGTTTAAATGTGCGTAAAGTCCTCTATGGTACAGTGATCATATCAAATGCTTTTTAAAAAGAAAACAAAGCGGATAAGAATCATCATATGGCGCTTGTAAAGAGTGACCATAAGTTAATCTTCTAATTATAAATTTAAATCCCCGTTCTATCTACTTATTAGACTGCGCGGATGGCGTAGTGGTTTAAGTGTTCGCCTCGCTATTGCCAACGCGCCTAGTGTTACGGGTTCGAATCCAACACGGAAAAAAATTGTGTGACCCATAAATGGTTGTCCTGAGTCTGTTATGTTCTTTGTGTCCGATGTTTGAATGTTTGTAAAGACCCTCGCGACACAGAAATTATGCCTAGTGCGGGAGTTGTCTTTATTAAAAAGATTAAAAAAATTATAGTTTCTGACTCCTTTCTAGGTAGAATAATCAATGAACACTTTGCTCAACTTTGGAATACAACAGCACAGCAGTCGTATTCACTGCCGCTGCGGCAAGGCAGATATTAATAAGTTATTTGTTACATGATGGCAAATTGTATGTTACAATGGAAAAAACATCCCGTCACACTTCATAATATATATGACCCGCAGTGCTATTACCTATTTAGCAATAGCCTAACCATAGCGAAATTTTAGCAATATTTGCTATATTTTCGCTACTTCGTATTATGTATTAGTCATAGCAAAGCCATAGCTTTAACGCGACAGTGCTGCCTCTATGTAACAATCTATGAATTAATAATGCATTTTTGTTGTATGGAGGCAATTATTTACGTATCGTTTTTGACAGCACAACGAAAGCCATCTGCGAGCAAATAAATTTGTCAAATCGTGATAGCCTTTTCTTGGATTGCTTTGATCGCTTTGTTATTGTTTCTTAGAAAGTTATGAATACTTAAGTTTTGTGTGTAAAATTTATATTTTATTGGATATGGCTCGTGCTGTTCTTTTACTGGAAGGACTAGAAATTGCGAACAGAAGGATGGAGAATCATGCCAAAGCTTTAGATCTTGCCGATGAAGAATTTAAAGCGCATTACCGACTCTCCAAAGAGCTATTTATGGAATTGTGTGCCGAAATACGCCCATTCATGGCATGAAGGAGTAGGAAAACTAAAGTTAGTGTAGAATGCAAAGTAAGTAAACTCAGTTATGTACTGCCTTTTTTAATTAACTTTAAAGAAACTTAGTGGTTAAATTTTCACATTGCAGGTACTTACCGCCTTTTCATTCTATGCTACAGGCTCATATCAGAAACCCGTAGGCATGAGCTACCTCTATGGACATAATCAGGCCAGTGTATCTAATGCTATAAAAGAAGTTACAATGACTCTGAACAGATAAAACATTCTAACAAAGTACATTCATTTTCCTCAAACATATCAAGAACGACTAACTATTTTAAATGGCTGAGATAATTGAGAGATTATGATTGAGAGATGAGATGATGAGACGACGCCAAACATTGTAACGTTTGTTTCAAGAAAGTGCTTTTTCGACAAAAAATTCTGAATAATACAAAAGTTCCCAACAAAGCTTTACACATCTGTTTAACAAAATGTCATTTCTCAGTTTCAAGTTATTGCCACGAAATCGTTTCTGGCGCTAGCATCGCTGCAAAAAGTGCATACTAGCCGGTAGCAAACCATCAGCGAACGAATGCTTATGTAATACGATTTTTTTTTGCGATTAGCCCTCGATCGCGCCATGACTGCGCCATTATTGCTAATCGCTTATTTTTACGTAATAAGGCAGCCGGACGAATACTGTGTCGATACTTTTTTGACTGAAAATAAGGAATACATGGATAAATCTATCAGGTGCTCGCTAATTTCGTTGGTGAATTGATAGGTATCGTATTAAAAATAAACTACTTGTGTTTTGGGAGGACATTACAGTTTAATTTATAGACAGTGTTATATTAAAAACCATAAAATTTTTGCACTGACTTTAATCACGTAATATATACAATAAACTTAAAAACAATTCTTATGAACTAAAAATACATTATAGACTACCCTTACCTTAATAATATAACAGTGATCATAAAAAATATACATTATTAGTGAGTCCTGGCATATTTAGTGTATAGTGTCGTCTCCGTATCACATACTTTTAGACTCCACGCAAACAGCCTTATTAATTTTTAATAAGTGAAGCGCCCTCTCTGCTTGACTATAAGAACTAGTTACACACGCAGTCCACCTAAGTCGGACCAACTCGTATCGATTTATTTTCGCAGACGTCTCTGCGTCAGTGTATGAATTATAGAACTAAACGGCGGCGATCGGTTCACGTCACAATCACTAATTACTAACTTAATTTCGCTGCGTTATACTAGGTGGCGTTAATATCTGTTTATTATGGCGAAGTGTGATATTTGTGGCAAATTTATGTCAACACCAAGCTGTGCCCGTTGTATAAAATGCAAAGGTACATAGCATCGCACCTGTGTTGGCTATCTGATGGCAACAGAAGTCCCCTCCAACTGGACATGGTCAGAGTGCACCGATAAAACCCCAAAAGAACTTGGTATGTAGCGAACCTACGACTGACTTGAATTTAAATGTGGCGCAAGAGATTCGCAGCTTTAGGATGGCAATGAGCGCAATAAGAGCCGAGCTACGCGAGTTCTGCAAGGAGATGGCAAAACTCAAGGTCTCTGTAAACTTCTGCCATGCTAGGGTTGACCAGGTGGAGAACAGGCTTCTAAAACTCGAGAAGCGATTTGAGGCGGAACAACCTGTTACAATAACATGTCTCGAAAATACGGTTGCCGAACTAAAGACACAGTTACATGAGCGTGAACAGAACATCCTATTTAATGATATCATCATCTCTGATGTGCCCGAAACTAAAGAGGAGAGTCCGGCTCACCTTCTCAACTTGGTCCCTATTAAGCTTGGGGTAACAATCGACGAACTGTTTCTCGTGTTTGCAGAGAGGATTGGTACGGTGTATCGCAACCTTGATACAGAGCGCCGAAACCTCACAGTCGCCGCGCCCCACTGTGGGCTGAAAATCGACCTCCATAGACATAGAAATGAAAGTTGCTAGATGTTCGTTTTGTTGACAGATATGGCTTCTATTAGCTATTATACACATAACAATGTCGTCTGAGCTAACTCCGCACAGAAATGAATTTATTATAAGGTTTTTTCGAAAAAAATGTATGGAGCTAGCATGAAAAATCTGAATATCTCTGAACTTGCAAGAAAAACCGTAATATCCTCAGAGATGGTTATAGGACTAATTATTTGTGATTTTTTGACATACTTCATATAACGGTACCTGCTGCAGAATTTTTTTTAAAAATCATCTAATTTTTAATTAATTTTTTTTAACATTAAACGATTTGTTTTATTGTAAAAGTAAAGAAACAACACGTTATATGCATATAATACTAAATCTTCGCCAGTTATTTGTTAAAATATCAAGAAAATTATTTTTGCCTTACATAGTATATATGTTTTAAAACAGGTAATTGGATACCATTACTAAACTTAGCATACAGGTAAACCACTGAATATTAAATTAGCCTTCTAATGAGTTCTGAATAAGAGATTAAGTGATTTGCAATATCGCACAATGGTAACTACGGAGTACACTAATTAAATTCTTACAGGTAAGTACATAAGTAAACTAATTAGTTAATTAGACATGTTACGAGTTCTAAGAAATATTTTCGACAACTGTCTAATTATTTTATTATTATGTCTAAATGAAGGTATTTTTTTAAATCATTAAATTCTACTAATGTCAAAGTAAAGATCAATCGATAAGTTAGTTATTTTATTAACGCTAATAATAGGCATTAAATAATAAGAAAAATAAATTAAAAAGGTATTTTTTAATAGTTGATAAAATTTATATAAAACAAAACATAGGTACAAAAGTATGCAAAAATATAAATAGGTACAAGAATAGTAATATAAAATATTTAAAAATAAATCAATTGCAAAACATAGTTACGTACCAAAGCTAAATAACGAAAGATCATGAAAAAATTACATTGAATAGAATTATAATTAAAAGCACAAAAAGTTTCTAGTTTTCCTTATCACTCTCGTCGATTTCTGAATCAGAATCTAGATTGCCTAGAAACTCAAAGTCAGTTTCTTGAAACTGAATTAAATTGAGGGTTTCAGGAAATAAATCCTCCTTTTTCTTGGCATCTAACTTGGCCTTTGTACATTTATAAAAGGATCCGAAGAAACAACTAACATATTAAGGATATCATGATTCGAATCTTGCCTGCTCTTTTTCTGCGAATGATGTTCCCGAAACCTCCTAAAATCTTTATTGCGTAGCCCACTCTTTAAAATCTAGTCTATACGAAATATGTAGTAAACATTCCATACAATTTATACGGGCGTGTAGAGATGACAATCCAAACTCGTATATATCAGAAGATACGGTCTTTGCTGTTACTACACTCAAACGGTTCATTTCTGTCGGTTTTGCCAGACACAAATAGCATGATGAACTTGATCTGGCTTGAGACAAATACGTGCAGACTTTACCATCGATCATTGTCATCATTAGGTGATGATTCACCCTGTTTCTATTATTGCACTCTGTAGGAATGAGAGCCTTAATTTCTTCATCCATTCGTCGTTTGTGTTCGATGACTACTGCTTCGCTTTCCTTCACAAAAGTAAATTGAACTGGACGACAATACATTGCTGAGCATGGTTTTGGGTTCATCCACAAAGTATTGTCTCCATCAGTCAGTTTTAGTGGCACCAAGGAAGTCATGCAAATACTTGAATCGTCTTGATCGCTATCCATTTTCTGCTTGTATCGGCTTTGGTTTGACGCACCATCGAAACCCCATTTAGATATCAATTTTAAATCCTTATTTTGCACATCATCGTTAGGAAAACTTTGGACGATTCTTTTGACCGTAATGTCGAGTAAAGCTTGAAGGGTTATTCTTGCCGATGAATCGGTCACTAACACTGATTGCTTCCGAGGATAGCATGCCAGCTTGGTTTGTTGCACTTTATAGTAGGATGGATAAATATCCTTTCTACCTTCCCTAATAGCTGACTCTCGTAAAGTGATGTATTGCCACTTTGATAATTTTAATGAAAGGAGTAATCCAAGTGCTTTTTCTGGTGTAAATAAGATAGTTTTCACCGGTTGCTTAAGCGTTTCCTTAATTTTAGAGGCTGCTTCAGGATGTTTCAGCATATATTCGATTACAGATGCGATATCCTCACAACCTTCTTCCTTAAAACGCGCTGCTGCTGTATATGCCAATTCACTGGGATTGTCAGTTTTATGCTCATCAGATCTTCTCTTCTTCTGTTTGCTTTCCAGATCTTCGAATGGTTTTCGTGACCTCTTTGTCATTGTACCAACAGAGTATGATGTTGAGGGTTCTGGAGAGATTGATCTTGATCCCTCAGCAACAGTTGGTTCTTGAGCGACTAAATTTATACAACTTGGCCAATCGATAGTTGCTTGCAGCCAAATTTCGTATTGTTTTCTAAAAGTATCAAGAATTCGGTGAGATTTTTGCCACCTTTGTGATGCAGCTCGTACAAATCTCCGACAAAATTCTTTTAGAGTCACTTGATCTTCAACGGAAAGACAAACGTCTAGGCGGGATATAACTTCACTAAACAATACCTCATGATCAAATGAAGTACTCTTACATTTTAGAAGAACGAATAGGTCTAAATTGGTATTTAAACTTTCCATTATAAAATTTCACAGTGATATGTTAGGGGTAACAAAGCTTAGAATAAACTAAATTATGATGCAAAATGTTAACCATTTTATATTTCAGTCCAACATTAGTTAACGATCTCATTAGACAGTTGTCGAAAATATTTCTTAGAACTCGTAACATATCTAATTAACTATTTAAGTTACTTATGTACTTACCTGTAAGATTTTAATTAGTGTAATCCGTAGTTACCATTGTGCGACATTGCAAATCACTTAATCTCTTATTCAGAACTCATTAGAAGGCTAATTTATTATTCAGTAGTTTACCTGTATGCAAAGTTCAGTAATGGTATCCAATTAACTGTTTTAAAACATATATACTATGTTAGGCAAAAATAATTTTCTTGATATTTTAACAAATAACTGTCGAAGATTTAGTATTATATGCATATAACGTGTTGTTTCTTTACTTATACACCAAAACAAATCGTTTAATGTTAAAAAAAAAATAATTAAAAATAAGATGATTTTTAAAAAAATTCTGCAGCAGGTACCGTTATATGAAGTATGTCAAAAAATCACAAATAATTAGTTCTATAACCATCTCTGAGGATATTACGGTTTTCCTTGCAAGTTCAGAGATATTTAGATTTTTCATGCTAGCTCCATACATTTTTTTCGAAAAAACCTTATAATAAATTCATTTTTGTGCGGAGTTAGCTCAGATGACATTGTTATATGTATAATAGCTAATAGAAGCCATATCCGTCAACAAAACGAACATCTAGCAACTTTCATTTCTATGTCTATGGAGGTCGATTTTCAGCCCACAGTGCGCCCGCGCATTATCGCCGTACGACTGACGTAGCACGCTGTGCGCGATCAGCTCCTGCGCGCAGCCCAAGTGCGGCGCGGCCTCACCACTACCGACCTGGAGCTCGAAGGACGGCCACTAACATTATACGTTAATGAGCGTCTAACACGTACCAACGCACTGTGGTTCGTCTAGAACATGCTAGCTGGACAAAATTATTTATTGAGGTTTTTTAGTTCGTACGGCTTTATTATGATATTCTAATGGGGTATTAGCGCATATAACACCAAAAAACAGGAGGTAGGGTCACGTGTGCCAACATAAAAAAATATAATAGCGATTAATCTTTTATTGTCAGACAGGTAAAAAATAACAATGAAAAAAAATAACAATAGTCATAAAATATTGTGCTACTAAAGACTTGGCTTCTAATTACATAATAGGGCATTATTACTACCTACTCAATAACAATACTTTTTACTTAAAAAATATGCAGTTAAAAAACAATATGTTGACAACTAATAATAAAGTTAGATAAGGTACACAGCTTAAAAAAACATTAGTAAAATATTATTTACAACTTCTATTTATTCTGCATCACTAAATTCTTCTTCTGAAGAATCATCTACCATATAATCTGACATATTTTGATGAGAACTACAATGGTGCCAATTCTGTTGTCACAAAATTCTCTTATCTTAGCTAAAAATCTCTAAAATTTAATTTAGTCCTGTCACTTGTAGCGATTTCAGAATACGAAATGTCGTTTGACAGGACTAAACTAAATTTTAGAGATTTTTAGCTAAGATAAGAGAATTTTGTGACAACAGAATTGGCACCAATGACTTACACTAGACCTTACATTTACAGGAGGGGGTATAATTAATTCTAAAACCTCAGAAGGAAGTTTACTCGTCGGTTTTTTCGGCACTTCCCTAAGGCCATTTATTACAGGATCAGATGTAATTAGCAACATATTAAGTAAATCCCTATTCGTGGCAATACGTGAATATTTTCGAGTATTGTGCTCCCAGAACCTCCTATAATCCTTATTACGTGCTTCCTGAGCTTCTTCAGAAAGCTGCCCAATAGGTAAAAGAGCCGATCTCACAATTTCTACACTGTGCACAAGAATTTTGTGCACAGTAACAGGCATTTTATACCACGAATAGAGACTAAGATACAATTTTTTTGTGTCCTGTGTAAAAGAATTAAATTTAACAACATCAATATCGTAACCCTAAGCTAAAGTTCTAAGGATAGTGCCAAAGTTCTTAATTAGTGTCACATCTACACCTGTAATATTTGAAGCCTGTTCAGGATTCTCAAAAAACCGACGAGCAGTATTCCCATCATTCGTATTACCAAATCCTGGTTTTGGTTTATCTACAATTAAACCCATTTCAACCTTAAACCTTTCTTGGATACGAGCCGAACGTTGCTTCACATTTTCTTTGTCACTTTGACCTCGAAGTTGCCATTTCTTAACTTCAAGACGATAGCTTATGTGAAGCAAACATTCAAAAGACCGGATCCAAGCGTGAAGGGGAGATATACCAAAACCAAGAGTTTCCTTATTTACAACAAATTCCCTAGACTCATCATTCATAAATTTAGGAGTAGCTCCACAAATGTAACATTTAAGTGCTGACGAAGTTTCAGTCATAGCGTTGCACACTTTACCATCAATCATCGTGAACAGTAATTCGTGTTTGACCGATATCTCTTTACCATCTATATTACCTATTGTTGGCACCAATTGGTTTATTTCCTCCAAAATCTTATTGGTTTCTATTACAGTAAAATCTGTTGTTTCTTTGGAGAAAATAAACTTAATCGGTCGACAATACATGGTAGAAGATGGTCGAGGATTCTGCCAAGCAACTCTACCACTATTGTCACGTAACTGAAGTGGCACGAATGAGAACATAAACAAAAACTCATCTGTGTCTTCACTGTTTGAGAATTTTTGTTTGTAAGTGCTATGACTTGCACTTGCTAACAAGGGAGAGTGATGAGCCAGAATCTACAGATTTTAAAACTTCACGCTGTGCACAAATTAGACGTTCAGCTGTTTTATTTAAAACCGCCTGAAGTTTAATTTCTGCACGCGTTTCGCTTATAAAAATCTGTTCCTCGGGAGGGTAGCATTCAATTTTTGCCTGCCTAACACTATAAAATGATGGGAATACCTGGTGTCCTGCCTTGATGCTCCATTTCCTTGTTTGTTTATAAGAGTGGCTCGTGGATTTGGCATCCACATAATATGCCAAAGCCTCCTCTTTGGACAAACATCTTGGTTGTTCGCGTACCTTTTCACCCACATATCTTTTCATTTCTTGGCACTTTTCCGGACTATTATGGCTTGCTTCTTTAATCACAGTAGCCAAATTCCGATGTCCGGATAATCGTGCCGATATTTCAGCAGCGGCTACTAGCTGGTTTACATCTCGCGTGTGTAGTAGGTCCTCCACGCGTCTCCTTTTCGTTTTTTCACTTGCTTCAGGAAAATCTATTGATGGACGTCCACGAATCGAACTCTTACTTGATGATGATGGTGTTGAGAGGTGGACAGATGCTTTGAATGTAAAATCCCCAGACAACCACTCAGAATTCTTAGTCAGGAAGCGATTACGGCATTTCCCACATTTTTCCCATTTTTCTGTGTATTTGGATGCCAATCTTCCAATTGTCATTTTAATTTCCCGCTCAGATGCTTCCGTGATATTAACAAGATCATATTTCACTATAAACTCATACAGTCTACTGTTGCGGTTCTCTTTAGCATGTTTCTGCCATTCATCAAAAAACTCAATTTTCGAGACTGAGAATTCGTATTCTAGAAAACAGACAAAATGACAAAGTTGTACTCAAGTGTGCAGGCTAAGATGACTAAAATTTAAAAGCTAACAGATATGGCTATGCTATATATAAAATCTAGCCCGGGTACAAGAGGGTACAAGTAGTTTCTAGTCCAATGAATTCAGAAAATCATCAAAATTTGACAAACTTCTTTAAACTCGAGCTATTTAAAAAAAATGGGGAAATGTAAACCTATTTTCTTATTAGAAATAAAAAGTACATACCTTTAACTTGAAGATCCATCACTAACACTTTTGAAAAAACTTAAACTCACTGACATAGGATGTTACTTCCGTACACGCAAAAATGCAATTAATAAGTGGCTTTCTTACCCTTTCCTTATATACTAACCTCATTACCTTATCAGTAGTTGACACGTGTCCAAAACAATTCTCAGAATTGGGGCACCTGGTAAAAGGCTCAGGTAATAAATTTCAGGTAATTAGACAATGACTTTTGTCCAGCTAGCATGTTCTAGACGAAACACAGTGCAACGGGAGGCTCTTTCACATCGTGCGAGAGGCCAGGAGACGTCTACATTATAAATACATATGTATGGACTAGAGAGGGGCACATATTTGTGAAGCAGCAAGATGGTATGTGGTCACTCAACGCATCCGTTCTGAGGCTGATGTACTGCGAGTTTTTGGAACAGGAACGGTTTAGATATATATTTCTTTGTGTGTCAATTTCTCTTTACTTACTTATGAATGTGGTTTGATGGCCTATATTGTACTTGCATCAAATTTTGTTGAAATATCTCAGTGCTGTCTACAGAGGAGGCTTAACTCTGCATTTTTTGTTTTCAGTTGGTCTCGTGTTATAAATGTTTGTACGCGTTGTATATGTGCTAACGTTCATAACAACTATAGTACCTACTATTTATATGGTATATTTTTTTTATTACTTCGTATTATTATATATTTATAAACATTTAAATTTAATCTATATGTGTGTCTACTGTGGCGCATAATGGCAGTAGTAATATTATCCAATGACTAAGAAGTTATTTAAAATTGAGTTACTAAACGCAGGCTCACTAGGTATTCACCATGATGAGTTTGTGGCGACAATGAAACGTCATGACGTCGATGTTGTGGCTATAAATGAGACTTGGTTGAGACAAGGCGAGGAGGGCCGTGCGCCTGTTGTACCTGGCTATCGGCTACGGGATGTACCGCGCCTTATGTGCGTGCGCGGCGGCCGCGGGGTGGAGTCTGTATATAAACTTTCCCCCTGCTTGGCACGTGCCTCTTTCTAGTGTAAAACACTTTGGAAGACTACACAGATCTTTAAAAACACAGAGAACTCACAGACATGCAGGTCTCCTCACGATATTTTTCTTCACCGTTAAAGCTATCTATAATTAACTATACCAGTCAAGTACATACTAAGGCTATATAAACCGGCAGTCCGTTGCCGAACCGTATCGACACCAACATCAGAGGTATCACTTGTGCATTAGCTTAGCTTATCTTGCAATAAGAGAATATCTATTGACAACATTACGTCTGCTTGGTCATAAACTTTACGGAAGTCCTAAACAAAATTCCTAAAAAAAAATTTTGAAAACGGTAACTTCAACAAACATATTTAAAAAGCACTAAGATCTTATATAATAGAAAACACTCCGTTAGATTAATATTAATAAATACATTTATAATACAAGTGAACACCTACAGTAAAATACAGTTAAATATATAGTTATAGATTATAAATAGTAATGCATGCTCACTACACCTACATACATTTTTTTACACTTTAGTTCATAAGTTGTCTTGTAAAGTGAAATTTGTACAATTTCATAAGACAATAAAGAATTTTTACACCGTGAAGCGGCGAGAAGACAAGCCGGGACAGATAAGATATAGTGCCGATGCCACTTCAAAACTTTTCCACACAAAATGTAAAAAAGTGACGCGTCGTAAATTGCGTCGCTCGTCCTGCAGACGCGGCGCAAGGAAGCAAGAGGCACGTCGCTTATTATACTTATATAGTACTTATCCTAACTAGTATCATAAGCGTGAATGTGAGTTTGTTTGTGTCTTACATTATCACGCCTTAACTACTCGACTGATCATCATGATATTTTGCATACACTTTGTCAGGGACACAGAAAAGTATATATCCAGAAAGAAGTACTGTTATTAAAATAACCTACACTAACCTACATTTACGCGAGCGAAGCCGCGGGCAAATCTAGTAATATTATAAATGCAAATGTGAGGTTGTTTATTACACTTTCACGCCTTAACTACTCGACTGATCATCATCAAATTTCGCATACACTTTGTCATGGGAAAAGATAAGGATATAGGGTATCTTTTATCCTTGAAAACACTGTGATTAACCTGACTTACTTATAAGGAAGACCTGTTATCGCAACAAAATCGACCTGTATAATGACATACCTTGAAGTACCTAGTTATGCGTTCCCACGTTCCCATGAGTAAGCTAAGAACGCATCACATCACCGCACTTAGCAACAGTACTTGATCTTAACTCTAAGTAAACCATAACATAAATAATGACCATAAACTTAAAGGTGACGAAATACTAAATTAATTGGTGCTGTCACTTGAACCAAATAAACAAGCAGCCCGCGGGATCTCACACGGACAGCATACCTGTAGATTGATCCATATATAAACCAATGTATCCTCGCATTAAGTCATTCTTTTATCAACTGCTCAACAAGACTGTACTTAATTTGTGTTTTTAGTTAAATAAAGTATTTATTTCTTTTTTAACATAAACCAAGTATTTATATTTGACTACCTATCTTTGCCTATCTATATAAATAAAACAAAGTATCTAGTCGTCCACTAAACGGACAAATAACATATATACATATATCCACTATACGGATGAATGAAATATATTAATCTTCCGCTACAGCCTAAATAAAAATTAATTGCCACATGTATGACGTAGCATCATTTATGAACGGCTAGACCGATTTGGCTGTTATTTTACACTTAGTGCGGGTTGTCTTATAAAAAGAAAAATATTTTATTGAAGGATGGATTTAATTTTAATTTCAGACTTTATTGCTATTGTGGCGAGTAGGCAAGTAGAACCATACACTACAACGCAGCACGAGATCATACGATCTACGTCACACGTGGCGTGATGTTTTACACGTGTAAGGGATTAGTGCGCTTAGCCCCACCTCCAGCAAAATGGCCGTTTACCTGCCATTGTATTAGCGGCGCGCGCGCAAGATGGCTACCACATGTCCTTTGTTCTACGGTCAACGCCTACCTAGAAAAGTGTCAAGACCGAACCGTTATTATTATTAATAAGAAATTATGTCAAGCGTGATCCTTAATTATTATTATCTAATGTTTAGTATAAATAGTGTGTCGTTAATGTATGTATATTCATTCTGCTTCTGTTAATTATAACGTGCAAATATAAGCTGCCTTATTACTTGCGTATTTAATTGCTGTCAACATCCTTCTCGCTTATCATTAAGCAAGTGGTCTAAGTTAGTTAACATAACCACTTCACTATCTTAAAAATGATGAGGTAACAGAAAAATTAGGAGAGAGGAAGAGCAGTTGCTCTTATGCATTTTTTTTAATTTATTCCTATTTGAATTATGAAATACAAACATATTGCACATGATTTTTATTTTATTATACGGTACTCTAAAACAGAAAGAAATAGTATTTACTTGATTTTTTTAAATTATTATCGTACCAAATATTAATATCCTTATTTAAATATATTATATAGTATTTATACTACAGCTGTGGTATTCTGCTTCTAACTATATATCAAACATTACATCACAGAACATAATTAAAAGTAGTTACAACTTAGTTCTACATTGCGACCACAATATCTAAATTTCTATGTATACATATTATTTAATTACGATTGCCTGTACGGGTGGCGTAATGAATTTAGTAGTCACCTCGTGACTACATCCATTCCGCAAATGTTCTGTGCCAAACACTGTCGAGTTGGCTGTTATTGTTACACCCAGTGCCATCTCTCGGCATTGTGAGGAAGACTCAGCAGTTCCGTCTAATAATTTATTACAGCGCCATCTATTTATGTCTTACGGAACTACTTCGTCGGTACGAGAAGAGTAGAGAGAACGCTGGCACATTCTCGAATCTTCGTACTGTTACGTACCGTGTATGACGTTTCTAGAAAACTCCGGAAACTCTTTAACCGCGTATGAAAAGGGAAGGCCAGCGCTCGCCGACTCAGTTTTACAATCGTAAGCGGTTAAGTATTCATCAAAGTGAACTGAAGCGAAAATACAACGGAGTTTCTAGCAGTTACAGTGGAAAAGTGTATACAACACTTTTCCACTGTAACTGCTTGAAACTGTGTTTGTTGTGTTTTAAATTTAATTGTGTGCTAGAATAAAACGTTTTAGTCGGTAATATTGTTTTACATTCTTATCCCTCGAACCTTTTCTGCCGTAACCATTGCAATAACAATTGGTTATTATAATAAAAATAATAATACACAAACTATGGTTACTTACAAGATGATAAACGAGTTCAAGATGAGTTTTTAGCAGAGTAACATGGCAAGGTGTATACGAATACACAGTTCACACAAACCAAAGTATAAGAAGTACCACCACCGTAATAAATATCTTCTCATTTCAAATACCAGATTGGGATTTGATTTTATCTTAAGTTCAATATAAAATGAAACATCATACTTAGGTAAATGCCTGATTAGAGGCACCTCACCAAGTAAAACATAAATTGCATATATAGGAAATAATTATAAACTAGAATCACTTTTATATTCTCGCGTTGCATGATTTATATAACAGAAAGTGGACATTAACGCGGTCATGCTACGTCTTTACATCATCATCACCATCATCTCAGTTGAAAGAAGTCCACAGCTGGACATAGGCCCGCTCCAAGGCTTTTTGCACAGATCGGTCTTTCCGCCCGCATTCAGCCGCTTTCCATGACTCTTTCCAGGTTATCGGTCCTCTTGTGAGCCCTACCTCTGCTGCATTTTCCAGTGCGTGGCCCTAACCGCCATCGGTTCTTCAAGCCCACATATTTTTTTGAAGAGCTCGATTGCGTAGTGGTTAGTGTAACTGACTGATACGCCTGAGGTCGCGGTCTGGTCTGGGTGTATCTATGTATAATATGTATGTATCTACAAAAATAGTATATATGTATATATTTTTGTGAGAGATTGTACTATGGGTACTAAACAATGGAATTGTTTATATATCTATATCTCATAGTACAATCTCTGCTTAGTTCGGGCTAGACGGGGTTGTGTGTATGTGGTAGAATATTATATTATTATATTATATAAACATGCCTTTTTGAAATGAAAACCTGAGTCTTCTTGTGACCAAGGCCAGTGCCTATGCTTTGGTCCATGTAATAAGGCATGAGCCTATTGCCACCTGCCGGGCACAGTTCTAAAGCTCGTGCTGCAACTAAGATTTTTTGCCAGATAATCCTATTGAAGTTTTAATTAATCCGGGAATTGAACTCGAGACGTTATGTCGAGTCTTTCAACCCGCACTGGGTGCAGCTTGGTGGACTATGGCCTAACCCTTCTCACGCTGAAAAGAGACCTGTGCCCAGCAGTGGGACACTGCTATCCATACTTACTAATATTATAAAGCCGAAGAGATTGTTTATTTGATTGAACGCGCTAATCTCAGGAATAACTAGTTTGAACTAAAAAAATATTTTAGTGTTCGATAAATAGGCTATATTTATCGAGGAAGGCTATAGGCTATATAACGCCACGCTACGACCCACGGTGGCGGCGCAGTAACAATAAACGCGGGTGAAACCGCCGGCACAGTTAGTTATTATATAAGAGACTATTAGAATAGTCTCTGAGTAGTAATAGATTACTACTCATTTATTTCTACTTATTGTCCACAGTAGTTTCAAGTGAAGCATTAGATTGCAGTTGTATGTCAGTACTAGATTGCACCTGCGATGTTGTAGTGGTATTCAAGTTTGTTCTCAATTGCGGCAAACCCATCAGTTCTCTGTACCTGAAAAGATCATTAATTTAATATGAGTATTATTTTTATTTATCCCTTAACTTACAAAGAAATAAAAACTAAAATCAAGAACTGGCTGCTAGGTTTAGACTATAATGAAACGGAACATATTCTGCAATATGATTTATAAAGTTTTTACTAATATAAGAATTGATTGTACAAAATTGTGTGATAAACTTTGCAATAATGTCAATAGCACTACTCTACCCTTGATTATATCTTTTATAGTTATCTTATATAATTCTTATCGCTAGCATTAATTGTATTTGTGTTAAAGTTGTGAGAAGGCTCTGACTTCTATAACACAGATAGTTAATACCTAGCTCATAGGTCAGAGACCTCAATATTTTCTGTGTAAAGATTTTATGCCAATAAAAATTATTATTATTATTTAACATTTGTTACCACTGTATAAATTACTGTAATACTGGTCGTCTCTACCGGTCTGATAATATTGATTGTCTGTATGTTTACGCGCATCATGCAAAAACTACAACACGATATTGAATGCGGTTTTCTCAATTATATTATTGAGGGTTAATCTTAAAATCTATTGTTACATGTTTCTTCTAATGCGTCGCCTAGAAGTTGAATATTATTAAGAGTTCTTGCTAAGCACGTAAGAAATTATAACAATAAGAAATATATTAAGTTTGAGGTTTTGGAGTGCATTACTTCGAATATCCACGCGTTCGAAGTCAAAGCGAGCCAAAGTCGAGGCAAAAGCTAATATTGTTCATAAATATGATTTTAATTATAAAACTAAATATAAACGCACCTTTTTTTAATCGCTATCAGTATTTTCTTCTTACAGACGAACATGATGAAAATTATAAGTCCAACAAGAATATTATATGCATCAGTAAAGTGCCATAAATAAGGCACTTTAGGGTAGACGGCGCTGATAACCTCCAATATCCAATTTACACCGGTCACGATGAACAGCTTGATATATAGCGAGAACCTGAAATGTATGTAGGAAGATTTAAATGCATATAGTTAGAAACTCGGATGGTGCAGTGATCTTAGTGGTCACCTCGCAACTATCGGTACAATATTTATTCTAATGTTTGTAACTCAGGGGTTACATGATAAAAGTGTGAGTGATATCTCTAAAAAATATGACAGTCCAGAATCATGTTCTTGAAAACAAATACAATAATATCAGTGCTATACATAAATTATCCCACTGCCAGAAACGGGATTATTCCCAGTTTGATAAAGGTAAGGCCATAGTTTACCACGCTGCCCCAGTGCGGGTTATTAGATTTCCCTCTTTAAGAATATTATAGAGAATTCTCAGACATGCACGTTTCCTCAGGATGTTTTCCTTCACCGTTATAATAATATAAGCCCTGTATTAAACTGTCTTACTGCTAGGCATGGACCCTTCTCAGTATGAGAAGGGCTAGGCAATAGTCTACCACGCTGGCTCAGTGCGGGTTGGGAGACTACACATATCTTCGAGAATATTATGAAGAACTCTCAGCCATGCAGGTTATCCTACGATATTTTCCTTCGCCGTTAAACCAAGTGAAATTGCCTATTGAATACGCACATAACTTCAAAATTTCAGAGGTGCGTGCCATTGGATCGAGCTCATGGTGTAGCAGTCCAACAGTCTCCAACTAGTGTGTAAACTAATCTTTATTTTAAACCCAAGCTAATTAAAACCGAATAAATATTTATATAATAAATATACCTATTAATCGGCAGGTATTTCCCCGTGCTATGCTTCCGTCATCCAGTAGTTAAAAACTGCAAGCTATTCTGGAACCTTACCGTTGTGTGTCCTTTTTCTTCAGTACCTGCGTTTGTTTCTTGGTTTGCATTATCTTTCTGGCTGTTAGTATGAAGAACACCAGGTTTGCTACGCATATCAGTATTATAGGCGAGTATAAATAAAAAAGCTTGCTTACACCTGAAAATATATCACGTATTAGTAGAATTTTTTTATTATCTGTTTGCTTTGTTGATTCAATGGCAAGTAAACAACCCAATAACTGAACCATCACTACATATTATAAAACAAAGGCTCCCACTGCGTCTGTATGTAAGCGATAAACTCAAAAACTATTGAACGAATTTTCATGTGGTTTTCACCAATAGACAGGAATTCATGAGGAAGGTTTAGGTGTATAATTTGTTAAGGTTTTATACTACCCGTGCGGAGCTGGGGTGGGTCGCTTGTATACAATACGTAAGAGAAAGCCTCATTGGGAATTTTTGTTAGAAAATCTTAGCAGCAGCTGAGAGTCTGGTATTGTGCTCGGTGGCATTTAATACACACGTTTTCTGTTACAGGTCATCAAAAACATGACTGACGAAATGCAGGTGTAACACATATCTAAATACTCCTTAGAGGTTATATAAGTTTAAGTCTATAATCTAGTCTATGTCTATCATCCATCTCATATGTATATAAAATAGCAAAAGTTACTCAATGACACGTTTCAACATTCCTGGGTTCGCCTATAAATCTTAATATGGAAAACCGACTCGTTTTGCGAACATATTTTCTATTACTTTATTCATTGTTTTATAATATTTACTTCACAGTACTGGAATACATAGCCTATTTATACAAAGCCTCTGAATAAGATTACATTATTGTTGTTAGCATTTCAACTATAATAATTGCCTACAAAGAAGTAAAGAAGTTCATTGCATAGATAACGTAATGATGTCCGATAGTGATTGTCTTCGTTCGCTTGTCCAGGTCGAACAGTGTTCTTGGGCTTTTCTGCCAAAAAAATCTCAGTAGCAGCACTTAAGCAGGAACTGTGCCGTGTAAGGCGGATCCTTTTAGAGGATTTTATAATATACCTGGCGATATGTGGTTGAAGTATACCTCGCTTGCCCTAAATAGTGGTCACCGCCCGTCGTGGCAAGTATTATAGTTTTTAAAGCACAGAACATATAAGAATAGTAATGTAATGTGGTTCAAAGGTTATACGACAAAAAAATTGAGGTTCGCAATTTATGTGAAGCTCCCTAGTAAGACTACAAGTTGTGTATTTGAAAATTAAATTAAATCTATACTCATATTATACAGAGGAGAGATTTGTTTGTTTGCAACTGCTTGAATTTTAAGTTGGATACTTATGTATACTGTATTTTGTTTTGTGTGCTATATTAAATAAATAAATCGATAAACTCTAAAACTAGCGGGCTGATTTTAATAATTCCTTAACTATTAGAAAGATACTTTATTCGGAAGTTATATAGACTATAGAACTCCACGATACGAGCCACGCGAACAGGGCGGTAATCATAAACGTGAATAAAACTGCAGTCAGCCGCTAGAAAATCTGTCGTTTCATCCTGCTGGAAAATTTTAATCTATACATATTATTAAATAAGTATCCTTACCATATATGAAGCACCCCTTCAGTCTAAGATGAGGCAGTAATTCGATATTTGCTGGCAGACCAGAAAATTCGAGTGCAGCTAACACTATGGTCAACGCAGCTGGCACTCCAAATGCGTAAGCGCTATATAATAAAAAGCGAACGCGTTTTGAATTACTAAAACCATGTGTCATATTGGATGTTCTGGAAAATAAGGCTTATCATTAGGTAAATTTATGTTTGTCCGTTACCTTTGTCTGCGTTCCACAAAATGATATATCGGGAGTTAGGTTGTGGGCGGAGGCCGAAGGCTTTTTAAAAAGAAACACCAGGTGTGTTCCACTTGAAGAGCAGATCAAGACTTACTTTATTTCTAAATAAAAGCTTACAGCTAAATTACATTAACAAAGGATGTCTTACATTACAGATAATGGTCTTACTAAGAATCGCTTCTAATTACTCTTATCTAATAACAAGAGGGCCGTTATATATGGACTGGTTATCTCTATATAACTCGGGATGCAATGTTTTTTTAACAAACGACAACTCTCGCTTTATGTATAATTTCTGTGTCGCAAGGGAACTTTACAAGAAGTTGTCTTTTGTAAATAATAATACAAAGTATTCCTAAAGTTAACGAGTGTGCATTAAGAATATACGAACGTAAAAGAAGTAAAATTTGTATGCGAGAATTGTAGCAATTGGCAATTTGTAGTTTCCTCCTCCCTCTTTGCTCTCTGGGAAACAGGCGTGAGTATACACGTATGTCTCTCATTAGGCGAAGGTATTTTCCCAGTTGGAGTATGATTGGTAAACGTGGACATACCAGTGTGGCCTACTATCTCTTATAGTAACACTAAGATCTAAATTCAATGTACCTTTTTAAAAATAAAGTAAATATTAAATTTTTACCTCAACTTTGACCAGAGGTCGTAACACATCACGTTTAGCCAGAAGAAAGCTGCCAGCAACGAGAAGTAAATCACAAATGCTGAAACAAAGATAACGTATTTGTAAATAAAAATATTACATTTACCAACACTGGCAGATATTAAATGACGTCATAACGCGATTATGGCAACAAAAAAAATATCATCATAAATATTCATTGATCATGGTTTATCTAGATGTTATTATTATACAGTCCATACCAGTTCGATAGAAAAATCAAGTAGTTTTTAAGACTGTAAAGCGGTCGAATCCATATTGTTCTACCATCGAGCTTTTATTCAAGTGGATAATAATAATAATAATAATTTATTTCTCAAAAAGTACACAGTATTAACACAGAGAAAACTTGCAATCTAAAAACAAGTTACAGCATACATTTGTTGAAACACTGGTACCCAAGGTAAGAGTTAACTTGAGTTTTGGGTACCAGGGCTCTCGCTGTATATTAAAAACTTATTTAAATACATTTATGTTGAGATGTTCGTGTGATAAGTTACTTATTTAGCCTATGTCTTTTATTAAATGTGAAATGATTTTAGTGTTTGTGGTTTTGTGAGTGTGTGTGAGTGTGTGTGTGTGTGCGTGCGTGCGTGCGTGCGTGCGTGTGTATGTGTGTGTGTATGTATTTATGTTGAGTGTGTGTGGTGTGTGTGTTTAAGTTAAAGTATCGATAGGCTCATTAAATCCTCAGTTTCTGCATAACTTCTATTCATAAGCCATTTTGACACTTCCTTTTTGCATTGTGATCTAAGGATTCGTGAACATGGCTGCTGTAAAGCAACCGAAACGTCGGGGCAAAGTGTAAACTTAAATATAAATAGTTTTAATTAGAAAATATATAGCTTAAATAGTAGTAAAATTCAATAATAGTAGTGTTAGAGTTTTCAAAATTATGTAATAACAGTGTTTAAAGTAAAATAAACAACGCGATAAAATCCGTATAAAGTGTTTAATTTCAATATAAAACATGCTTTATATAACACTCGCTGTCATCGGATGTCAGTTTGAAGTTCTCCATTGCACTATTGACGTGAACGCAATGTTAGTACAGACATTTTAGGTTTAATAGTGATATATCGATATCATTTAAAGCAAATATTAAGTACAGTAGGTGTTTATTTAAATGGAAAAATCTTTGGGGTTGTAAAATAAATATAAATTTACTTTTTCGTTACACATGTCTAAGGCAAAATATTGATTACGCTTTGGATGACGACTTTTGTAATCAATCAACGACTCCTGATTATATTAATATTTGTTTGTAAAATTAAAAAAGTAATTAATTTTATCGAGATCATTAAATTTACATAAGGTACCATTTAGTAAATAAGAATTTGTATTGTTATTCTACTAAGTCAGATTTAAATAAAGTAAAAATTTACAATGTCAAATAGAACCAGTTTATTCGTGTTCATTTGTAGTACCATTCGATATTTTGTTATTATTTTTTTTCTTGTTTGAGTTTACATCCCGAGGATCGTTATGCTCACTCAAATGTTATTGCTTATGGTGGCGACATGGACGGGCCATCCCCTTCCCTTCAATATGGCAAATGTGACAATGACTGGCCCACACGTCGTACTCGTGAACGGGTGCTACTTGTGGTGACTGGTCGACCTTGGTTTTGTGGATTCTGGCAATCATTTTCCTCGTTTCTTAACATTTTAGACATCACCTCGGGCTGCAATATGATCTCGAGTTGTTTTTGTTCTGTATACACGTAAGTGGATGCTCCTTTTCTACTAAAAACTACAATTACAGGCTAACATTTATAGATTACTTTCAAAATTTAAATTTACATTTATAAGTGTACCTTTATCGCGCATAAGTGTTACTTTGTGACTTACATTAATAAACATATTTTTTATGTTTGATATTAATACTTAACGATTATGAATTAAATTCATGTATTTTTAATGTTCTCCGTGCGGGCAATATGCTTAAAAAGGATTACAAACATTTTCTCTCGAGGTACTAATATATTAGTATTATTAGTATTTAGAACAAAGTCTAAAGAAAATAGACTGTGTGTGTTTTTCGCATGTTAGACGCAAACCCAAATGTCAAGAGGCCACGAGGTAGAATACAAATTTTAAAATGATAAATTGAAAGCTATATTTCTTAAATTTTTAAAAATCGATTTTTCTACTAGTAGTGTCATAGAGTTTACATAAATGTAACTATATTAACATACTAGATTATGCCTGTGGCTTCGCTCGCGTTAATGTAGATATTTTTCTGGATGATAGGTACCCTATGTCCTTTTCTATACTCTTGACAACGTCTAACCAATATTTCATGATATTCAGTCGTGTCGTTAAGACGTGAAAGAATAACAAACAAACTCACATTCGCATTTGTAATATTTGTCGGGATTTGCATATATTATTATTTACTACATTTTGCTCACGGCTTCGTTCGCGGTAATCTAGATCGGGGACAGTGCTTTTTTATGGATGTGAGGTATCCTATGTCCTGTTTGTACCCCTGACGATGAAATTTCATGATGGTCGGTCGTGGAGTTAAAGAGTTAAAGGGTAACAAACAACCAAACTTACATTGGTATTCTAGTTTTTGGACAAATGTTTGAATAAGCAAAATAGCTTTGTTGTCCTGTCGTGACCCCTAGACTGAAAACGTACTTTTCTTGTCTTTAGAACCTGTCTAAGGCGATTCTGTGAGGTCACCTCAAGTTCGATCAATTTAGTTACTTTTGAAGCTCAGCTTAGTTTGGATTATTTAACAACATTAAAAAGAAACAGATAGTCAGGTTGGGCCGGTTGTGATGCAAGAGTCATCGTCCACAGGCATTTCTTGCCTGCCTTGGGCACTGCTGCGTGGGTTGCCGATGTAGTTTCGTTTCTGCGACCAACACACCATTCAAGGCAGTGAACTGGCACACCGTGGTAAGTTTAGTCGGTAGTACCCGGGACGTTCCATTTCTTTCCGGGTGAGCCTGACATAACCTTTCCGCTCCCCTTTTTCGCGAATGTGCTAATGCATTCACCCATGTGAAAATAAAGGCTGGTTATGAAGAAGGATTTAGGTAAGGGTGTCTATAAATGTATGATATTCAAATCGCAGTTTTAAAGAGCAATTATTTTAGTCTAAGATCCGATGATTAATTAATACGTCTTTTAAGTTTTATTTAAAGGTTTATTTAAATTACTAATCGGATAATGAAGAATATTTTTGCATTTGTTTATCAATATATATACTATCAAGCTACGAGTCACGGATACGGAGCAGTAATCATAAAAGAGGGTGCACCACCTAGGGACAGCGAGTAAATTTTAATAATAATATCTTCCAGACCGAATTTCGGTCACGGTGGCCAATATTAACGGAGACTGGCCATCTACGAAGGAGATATTATAGTGCACAAGCGTGTGCGCAACAAGTGCGCTTTCTGTTCCCTAACTCTCTTGATCCGATAAGACGGTAATCCGACACGACCGGAGGAATATCAGGAGTAAATTATATTATGCACATATTGAACCAGATGTGTTATTAGCGCGCACAATGAAAAGTCGACCAAAAAACGTCACGAATGAGGTTTTGAGATGAAATCAAAAACAAATTCCTTTATAAACATAAAGACGATATTTATTAGAATCGCAACTATCCCTTTCACTTCGCTAGATATTGACATATTTATTTAGTTACTATAATTTGCCCGCAGCTTTGTTCGCGTAAATGTACGTTAGGTTAGGTTATATCGCTGGAGGAGTGCCAGGCGTGGGCCGCGGAGCGCTGTGCCCTGGTCACCGTGATTGGCCCCGACCTCTCATTGCCGACCGTCATATCCAAGATGGTCATCAGGATCAGAAATTAAAAACCCCGTGAGGGCGCGCGCGGTGTTCCCGCACGCCTTTCTCATGTCGAAAGGGGAGAGCAGTCAGGCTCTCCCCTGGGGACGAGAAGTGGTCGGGTCCAATTGACCCGGCCGGCACCCACACGGGGGGGGGCTGCTATGGTTGAATCTTCTAAGTTCCCAACTGGCCCCCCTCATTGGGTGAGAGAGGGAACACCCCAGGTTTTTTAGTGGGTATACCAGCGCGTCTTCCTGCTGGGAGTCCCACACGCCCCACCGGTGCCGTCCCCTAGCCGGCGGGTAGTGCATGAAGCAATGTACTTGGGTATAAAAAAAAAAAAAAAAAAATATATAAGTTAGGTTATATGGGTAACAGTCCTTTTTCTGAACGAAAGGTACCCTATTATATCCTTTACAGTTCCCCTGCCAACGTGTATTCGAAATTTCATGTTAAATGTTGTGTAATTGTTTGTTTGTTACGCTTTCACGCCTTAACTATTACTTATTTATTTAAGGGAGCGAATTCGCAGGCAAGATCTAGTAAAATATATTTTAGGACTCTTCTCCTTAGCCTTTCTTATTCCCAATTCACTTGGGGTCAGCTTGTCTGGTCTAACCGGATTTGACTGGATATCAGTTTTTAAACGGAGCGGCTGCCACCTGACCTCCGCAGCCCGAAGGCTAACAATACTCTAAGGCTAGACCAGTGTCAGGACATTATAGGGCTCTGAATTCCCAATAACGACTGCCATAGATGTTCATGGCAGCCGGGACCGACGGCTTATCGTGCTCTCTGAGGCACCGAGCAGGCGATAATTGTCAATCAATACGCGCATAATTTCGAAAAGTCATATAACTTTCGAAAGTCAGAGGTGCGCGACGTGGGTTCGAACCCGAGACCCTTTGCATTTCAGTCTATCGGTCTCCCTACTGAGCTATCGCTGCTAGTATATATTTTATATATTTTAGGAAACGTCTTTTTTATTATGCGTCCAGAATATATAGGTAGTATAGTACCCGTTTGCCTATTATGCAGAGAAATACTTTATTAGTTGTTGTCTACTTACTCATGCTAGTGCACCAGGTTTGATTTATGTTCTCTATAACCAGCATGATCTGCATGGCGGCCAGAAACAGGAAAGCCACAAAGAAACTCAAGAGATATGCCGTCATCACCATGCCGTGAAGAGTTCTGAGCTTCGGCAGAAAGCCGTATACAGCTACCGTTAGGAGGATGAAGAAACAGGATATTATCATACCTGAAAAATACAAGTTATTAAATTATGAATACCAGCTGACCCGCGCAATTTCGTCTTCGTCGTCACATAAGAGAATTTTGCCACGTCTTTGCAACATTTTTCATTCACGCTGCGCTCCTATTGGTCGTAGCGTGATTTTATATAATGGGCTATCTAACACTAAAATATATTTTAATTCAAACCAGTAGTTCCTGAGATTAGCGCGTTTAACCAAACAAACTCTTAAACTTTATAATATTATAGTATAGATAGACACGTTCACACCCACATACACGCACGCACGCACGCACGCACGCACCCACGCACGCACGCACGCACCCACGCACGCACACACACACACACACACACACATATAATATTGTAGATGACTACAATATTATATTGATTCATCTTACATAATTCTATAACAAATATTATTTATATATTTCGGTAAAAAATAATCTTTATTATTATACCAACGGTGAAGGGAAACTTCATGAGGAAACCTGCATGTCTGAGAGTTCTCCATAATGTTCTCTAAGATTTTTAATGTCTGTCAACCCGCACTTGTCCAGCGTGGTGGACTATGGTCTAACCCTTCTCACACTGAGAAGAGACATGTGCCTAGCAGTGGGCAGTTTAATACAGGACTGATATTATAAAATACGTTGTTTAAGTATTTTATTTTATGCTCTGGGACCCTCAGGGAAAAGGTGGCTCAGTGCCCCCGCTAACAAAAACTGTATCTCCTAAAACTTTGCTGACTATTGTTGATGTGTGTATTGCTGCCCGTTTTTTAATTATTGGAATGTGTATGTTGGAGTCTACTTTGCTACAATATCTATTTAGGTTTTTGTCTATTATTCCGGTGGCTCTATGTCCTTTAGATTATTTAGAATTGTATTATATATGTTTAGAATAACGTAGCTGGCAAAATATGTGCTACAATTCCGCTAACTCCTGCAAGACTACCTTATATTTAAGTAATAATTCTTCTCCCAAGTCTTTATTATTCCCAAGCCACTTGGGGTCGGCTTTTCTAGTCTAACCGGATTTGACTGGATGTCAGTTTTTACACGGAGCGGCTGCCACCTGACCTCCGCAACCCGAAGGCTAACGATACCCTAAGAAAAAATAATTATCTAAAGTAATAATTATCCTAACCAATTTTATAAGCTAGATTTTATCCACGGCTTCGCTCGTATTAATGTAGGTTACGTTAGTAACAGTTCTTTTTTTGGGTGAAAGGTGTGGTCCCTTTATATTCCCCTGACAAAATCACATTCGCATTTATATTATTAGTGAGAATGCGAATGTGATTTTGTTTGTTCAATTGTTACGCTTTCACGCATTAAATACTCGACCGATCGTGAAATTTCGCATAATCATTTTCAACGGTACAAAAAAGACATAACCTAACTTACATCTACGCGAGCGAACCCGCTGGCAAAATCTAGTTTATAATATTAGTTAGAATGTGAATGTGTGTTTGTTTGTCTGGCCGCAAACAAAAGCTAATATTAAATAAAATGAAAACAATACTTACAAGTGGCATTAAGAACGTAATGATTTTCTTCTCTTACATAAACAAAACATATCAAACCATTGAAATTAATAGATTTGTTCAAGTATTCTTTATTTTCAGTCAAAAAAGTATCGACACAGTATTTGTCCGGGCCATATATGATGTGCGACGGGATGTTTTTTTCCATTGTAACATACAATTTGCCATCCTGTAACAAATAACTTATTAATGTCTGCAGTGCCGCAGCGGTAGTGAATACGACTGTTGTGCTGTTGTATTCCAAAGTTGAGCAAAGTGTTCATTGATTATTCTGCCTAGAAAGGAGTCAGGGACTATAAATTTTTTTATCTTTTTAATAAAGACAACTCCCAAGTTAGGAATAATTTCTGTGTCGCGAGGGTCTTTACAAACATTCAAACAACGGACACAAAGAACATGCAGACTCAGGACAACCATTTATAGGTTAAACAATTTGTTGTCTCGTGTGGGATTCGAACCCATAACACTAAAATCGGTGGCAGTAGCGAGGCAACTACATAAACCACTACGCCATCTGTGCTATTCTGTCTAGAACTCTTTTCTGAATATAATGGCTCAAGAACTTATGGTAAGGACCTTGCCTTCTATTATGTGGGACCTGAAACACAGCTGATGGTATATGGATGTAATACTCTACTATCTTTTCCTTCGGGAACAGAAGTATGTATGTAGACCTTTCGATGTGACTCGAGGGGAACAACGTTCATTCTACGGTAGTTCAAATGATCCGGCTTATCCAAGTAGCAGTAGAAAAGTAACACCTTACAGAAACCGTGGGCATAAAAGTACTGACATGGTTACTGCGTTTGGCTCTGAGTGTAAGAGTGCCAGAGATTCGCTAGCAAAGACGTAGCACTAAATTACCGCACTGAATGAGTTTCAAGCTTGATAGGGCTACAGTCTAGCTAAGTAATCTTTTATTGGCCTATTCGTTGATGAATGCAGAGAGGCCTTAGAAACGGCGATAGCATTTGAGGATCCCTTCTTTTCGCATAATGTTTTTTTTACTAATATATTTTGGCATAACTATTACGGCATAATACTTTTTGGCATAATTATACTGTGCCGTATTTTTTTTGGCATAGATACCGTTTTTGTTCACATAATTATCTTAGCACGTCCAAGAGGCCAGTTGCGATAATATACAATTCAGTAAATAATGTAATGCATAAATATAATTCGTATTTTAAGTCAAAGAAAAGTATGCCATGTTTTGTTATGTCTTAAAATGTTATGCAAATGGATACGCTACCTAACATATTCTTTGGTGTTATTTTTAAGAACCGTACAGGTTTTAAGAATCCACTTATTATAATATACAAACAAGACATTAACCTCTAGCAGACTTTCAACGTCAAAACCTTTATTACTTGTTTTAACACAGCTAAACAGAGAATTTAATTTAAAATAAAAAGATTAGTAAGAAACTTATGATCACTTTTTACAAGTGCCATTTGTTGAAATTAAACTACTATATACGGATTTTATCGCGTTATTTATTTATTACTGTATTACAAAATGTTGAAAATATTACACTACTACTACTATTGATTTTATTTGACTAATTTATAAGCTAATAAAATTATTTAAACTATTATATACACTTTCCCTGACGTTTCGGTTGCTTTTCAGCAGCCATGGTCACGGGGAAAGTGTAAACCAAAAATAAATAGATTTAATAGTTTAAATAATTTTATTAGCTTATAAATTAGTCAAATAAAATCAATAGTAGTAGTAGTGTAATATTTTCAAAATTTTGTAATACAGTGATAAATAAACAACGCGATAAAATCCGTATATAGTAGTTTAATTTCAATGAATAACATTCGCGTAAACAGAAGACAATATTAAGTGCCATTTGATCAGACCTATCCCCTTTTTTATGAAGTATCTGATATGATCACTGTACCGCAGATGACTTTACCCACATTTAAACAACGGCATAAATAGCAGTCAGTATCAAAGCAATTATTTGTGTATCACACTATTTTTGGTCACGTGTGGGGATCGAATCCACAACAATCAACGCAGTGGCAATGACTAGGCAACCGCTCAAACCACTTCGCTATCATTACAAATAGAATGCGTTTATTTATATTTAGCTGAGCTGATGTGTGTCGTAGTCAAATTAATTAGTTACAAGAAAACATCAAACGCGAATGATAGATAAGGCTCTTTATACATAAGGCTCTATTTTTATTTTTACTATACAGCTTGCTCTTTATTTTGTGACTTATGCTCTAACTAGAAAAAGTCTATCGTAATAAAATTAAATTATAGTAAGACTAATCTCACCGTTTTAAGATGATAATCCGGTGTAGCACCACCAACAGCTACTCGATATTCGTTTTTCTCACGAGAACAATTCATTCTGTTGATCAAGAAATGAAATTCTTTCGAGGCGTTGAATCCTGGCCTCACTTTGAACCCCTCCCGTACAGGTGGATTAAACTCTTCTAGAAAAACCACACACTCTCTCTTGTCCATGTCGTAAGCTTGGCCAATTGGACAACATTTTCGCATACATGTCTCTTTCATACAAACACAGCCTCTTTCCACTCCCGTTGTGTTGTCCACAAAGTATTCTCCGTCTTCATACTTGATACCGTTGTTCGTCCGGTTTGTAAGTTCAATACTGTCTTCGTAGTCACAAACTTGCGCCACTGTCCTTGTCACGAGCACGAATAAGAGAACTAACGTGCCTCGCATTGCATGGAATGGTCAGAACACACATCTATCGTATCCGCAGGTCGTGCAAGTACTGCTAATACTGATTTTGTGGTTGATAACCTCTGACATTTTCTATATATTTTTTATCCCACTAGTATTATAAATGTATGTTTGTAAATATGTTTGTTACTCCATCAAGCGGAAACTGTTGAACGGATTTCGATAAAATTTGGTTCACTGATACGCCATGTCCTGCATTAACATGTACTTCGCCGATAGTGCGGGCCTATAGGTTCATTTTAGCTCCAAAGTTATCAGTAGATGGCGCTGCCTCACATGTATGAAGCAAGGCAAAAATTCACCAGAGTCGCCTGCCTCCGGGTCGGTGATACACCCCACACGCCTGTTCTATCCTACAGGATATAACTCTTTCGTTAGTAATAGTAGTAGTTGTTTGTGCTTCGTTAATAATTGCAAAAGCAAAACCGGTTTCGGCAACAAAATCACCACCAGATACACAGATGAAGCCCAATAAAATTTAGCTCTTTACTTCACCACACTTCGTTGCGTTCGTCAGTACCTATACTGCGGAAGTGCGGTACTACAAGTTTGCGCCATTTCTCTTTATCTTTAGAACAATAAATTTACCCTTAAGGTTAATATTATGGTCTACAACGACCACATGTCGGTGTATCACCGGACGGTGTATGACCCACATCAGCTAAGAGAAAATATCCTCTGAAATTTAAAGAATAGTTTACAGCCCACAATTGTGAAGGGTCTTGACGTTTAAGAAACCTTTAAAAGCTTTTATAACATACTAACGATCCGTTTCGGCTTCAAAAGGATAACACAACCTTCCTCATAAATAACTCTGTCTATTGGTGAAAACCGCATGAAAATCTGTTTAGTGGTTTTTGAGTTTATCGCGAATAGACAGGCAGACGCGGCTGGGGACTTTGTTTTATAACATGTAGTGGTGATGAAAGGTAGGTTTATAACTATAAAGTACACTAAGTTATTTTAGTTATAACTCTAAACTTCATTAAGGTAATGGAGTAATTGACTCTCATTTTTTTAATTATTGAAGTGTCATAGTTACACCAGCCAAACATTAAAATAGAAAGACTGTTTGAAATCTTCTCAGGTATTATAAAATACAAGGAATTCAAATCTGGTAGTAGAAGTGACTGTGAAATGGCATAAAAATGATGCAAGTTACAAACTATGTTGTAACTGCTATATAAATGCCGCTGTCCGAAGGAGATAGCCAGATATTCTCACTACAGTCCACTTTTTCTAATATCTAAATTTTAATTTTAATTATTCCCTTATTTTGCAACCAATTTTGATACGGTTTTCATAAGAACATTTCTATTGATTGCTATTTACTTACTCTTGTGTGTAAAATAATGTACAAAATCAAACAGCTTCAATCCCATCAATCAAACCATTTCAGCTTTGCTAAAAAATTAATGTTCTATACTTAATATCATAATTATTATAAAGAAGAAAGATTAGATTTTTTGTTTGTTTGTTAAGATTTAACTCGAAAACTAGTAAACCGAATTTATAAATTCTTTCACTATTAGAAAGCTCCATTATCACCGAGTTACAAAGGCTATCTTAAAAAATGTTTTGTTACTAACGTAATCTAACATAACCTATATTTACGCGAGCGAAGCCGTGGCCAGAAAGCTAGTGTATTAATTAATGTAAGAGGAAAGACTTGATTGTTTGTTTGTAGAGTTTAGCTCAAAAACTGCTCAACCGGTTTTATAAATTCTTTCACTATTAGAAAGCTCCATTATCACCGAGTTACAAAGGCTATCTTAAAAAATGTTTTGTTACTAACGTAATCTAACATAATCTACATTTACGCAAGCGAAGCCGCGGCCAGAAAGCTAGTGTATTAATTAATCTAAGAGGAAAGACTTGATTGTCTGTTTGTAAGAATTTAGCTCAAAAACTGCTCAACCGATTTTATAAATTCTTTCACTATTAGAAAACTATATTATCACCGAGTTACATAAACTGCATTTGATTAACAAAAAAAGGCCTGTTACTAACCTAACCTACTTTTACGTGAATGAAGCCGCGAGCAAAAGCTATATTATATAAAGTAGCCCTTGCAGCTAGAATATTGTACTTTCATGACATGTATATATATATATATATATATAGCTGATAAATAGTATCATTACCAAACATTCAATAACTATTGAACCAACACTTTAAAGAAATCGAAAGAAATCAATTTCTTCTTAACCTATTGAGTAACAGCGCAACACAGGTTGTCACAATAGGTTGTGTCTGTCTGCCCTTGGAATGCACAACATCATTATAAATCTATTTTAGTGGTGTCAGGCTTTCCAACAACTAACCGGTTAATATGGCTACAAAAAAATCCAAATGAGCAAGATATCTTCGTCGAACATGTTTCTTTTTTCATTTTAGTATCACCTTGACCTTTCTAGACTAATCCAAACGCTCAGTTAAATGCCTCTGGATTCGTTCATCTCAGCATTTATTATTTTCGAGAAATGATTACCAATCATCTGTTATTCGTTCATATTTCTTTGCTTTGCCTGTGACCGCCTTATAGTTCAAGGTTTATCGAGAGTCGACTAAGTTACCAATCTATACTTTTTTTTGTTTGTTTGTTTGGTTCAGCGCACTAACCTCAGGAACTACTGGTTCGATTTGAAAAATTATTTTAGTGGTGGATAGTCTATTTAACGAGGAAGGTTATAGGCTACATAAAATCATGCTATGACCCACGGGGGTGGCGCAGTAATTATAAACGTAGGTGAAACCGCGGGCACATCTAGTATAATATAAACATTAAAACTTAAATGTATGCTTAGTTGAACAAAGACTTTACGCTTGTGTTACGGACTATACATTCTGTATGTAATTCTTAACTTATTGAATAGCAGCGGGACACCAGTAGATTGGCACAATAGATTTTAATTATGTTTTATATTGTAAGACTTGAAAAATTCGGAAATGGTCTGCAAAGTCCCACTGGTTGTCGAGTAAGAGACCTTAATACTTTAGAGTTGTATCGACGCGGATTCGGACTCTACTACTATAATATGGGCCGCAGGAGGTGGCCGGTTCCGAGGGCCGTGAAAACAAACGGACGAACTTAGACAGGGTCACCTCGAGGCCTAATTGCCGGATACGACCAACGACTTGTGCGGCTCTAGCGGTCGCCAGAATGGCCGCCGCCTGATGTGCAAACTTTCCTGGTAAAAAACCACAAGCCTCTAACTTTAGTTAGATGTCGTAGTGATTTAAGGCGCCACTGCCATTGTGCCGAGTGTTGTGGGTTCGAATCCCATACGGGATAAAACTTTATGTGATCCACAAATAGTTGTTTCGAGTCTGGGTGTTGTTTGAATGTTTGTAAAGTCCCCCGCGACATAGGATTTATTACTAGTGCGAGAGTTGTCTTTTTTAAACGAAAAGAAACGGACGAGAAAATTATTGAATTGCCAGATATAATTCAAAATAATCGAATGCGTCTAAACACCGATATGCTGCTGTGACTCAATAAGTTAAGTAACGCAATTTAATTAATTAAATTTTGCCCATGGCTGCATAAATTGCTATCCCTCGAGAATAGAACTTTTCCTTTTTCTGTATCCCTGACAACATGTATGCAATATTTCGTGATGATCGGTCGAGTAGTTAAGGCGTGCAAGCGTAACAAACAAACAAACTTAGTCACATTCGCATTTATAATTTTAGTTAGAATGGTTAAGATTATGATCAAAATAAATTTAAAATGTCTATCGAAACTGTCATTGAGTCACATTATGAATTTGACTGTAAATAAGTGTATCACCTATTCCATGAAACATTAAATGTTTCTTTGTCTTTGTTTAAGCTTTTTGGGTCTTATAAAACATCGAGGGACAAAATAATAAAAAATTCTCATTCTAAAAATCCCATTTGGATCACAAAAGACATTAACAACTCAGGTACGCATTTTATAAAACAAAACTACATCTTAAAAAGACATTAAAATACGATAAAATATTTAAATAATATATGAATTTCAAAATTGTAAAATATTATTACATTGAAAGTAATGCTAAACATACCTTAACCAACCTTAATGGACATTAAATAAATTTAAATACTAGCGAAAAATCGTCCTTATTTTCTTCACACCACGTACACACGGCTACACATCAAGTTAGACACCCTATATACGCATAACTATGCTACATACAAAATAGAGAATTGTCGGAAAGGGACAGTGCACAGTAGTGTCAATGTAATGGTAAGGACAGAGCGTAACAAAAATATAACGCACTCGCCCGCACGATTCGCAGCGTTCAACTTCTAATAGTTCAAAGTCCAAACAGTGTAGGTTGATGTGTAGCCGTGTGTACCTATGCGAAGAAAAATGAGGACGATTTTTCTTTTACGTTTAAACTGCACGGAGGGCATAATGGTTTAAGTATTCGCCTCCCCACTGCCACTGCACAAAACTCTATGTGATCCACAAATGTTTGTTCCGAGTCTGGATGTTCTTTGTGTCCGTTGTTTGAATGTTTGTAAAATCCCTCGCGACACAGGATATATTCCTAGTGCGGGAGTTGCATTTAAATACAAGAAGCATAAGATCCACAAATCATAATAATAAATATATAGGTACCGAGCCCGATTAAAGTCCTTTTGATAACTTCCTATTCTACAAAAAAATCTTGTCTTAATATCGATAAGCATACTGGACCTAGTTAAACATTACTAACTTTTGCCCGCGTCTTTGTATGCTCGGGAATAGTACTATTATCTAGATGAAACTTAATAACTTATATTTTACAGGATGGTTGTATGTTACAATGAACGAAAACATTCCTTCACACTTCGTATGTGGCCCGAACGAATACTGTGTTGTCAATTATTTAACTAGGAATAAAGAAAACATGAATAAATGTATAACTCGATAAAATTCGCACATAACTTTGAAACAGTTGAGTTCTCGAGTTCAAGCCCAAGGTGCTTGAACTCGAGACCTTTGTGTGGCAGTTCAACGGTTCTCCGAAGGCTATCACCGCTTCTTGTTCTAACCTAATGGTCGCTCTAATGTTATTTATTACAGTATGCGTATTAATTGCTTCATGTGAGAGGAGTTTCAGCAAATTAAAATTGATGAAAGATTACTTGCGAGCAACAAATATCTTGGCATTTTAACGGTAGCAATATAAAATATGAAGCAAATACATAATTATTATCAATTGAATAAAATTATTACTAGTCTTGTTATTTCAGCACCAAATCCAAACAAATGGGTAAATGTTGGTTTGGTTATATTTTGAAGATGTAATTTCCAAGTTTGCATCTGTTAAATTTAGAAAGAAGACATCATATGTCGTTTAGGGAAAATATTGAAAAATATTTGCCCTAAACGATATATGATGTTTATACTTCTATATCAAGTCTATTCTCTTAATAAGAAAAAAAATATCGCTTTGTTTTTTATAAAACACTACTTTTACATAATTTTGAAACTTTAAACTACTATTATTAAACACTTTTACTAGTTACTGTTTACTTCTATTTAAGTTATTTAAATTATAAAAAAGCTATTTAGAATTTTAATTTTACACGTTTTGGTTGCTTTTCAGCAGCCATGTTCACGGCGAGACTAAGATGGTGGTTGTCTCAATGTTCTATGTGTAGTTATTTCAAAGTACCCGAACATAATTTACTAATTGGTGTTTCTATTTACGCAGAGAGAGCTTCAAGTATCATGAAGTCTAGCTGTGTTCTGCTTCTTCTTGGGTTTGACTATTTGAATGACTGGATCCCAAGCTGGTGGTACATTCTAACCACCTTCTTTATTGAAATTGGGATGTTTTTAATTTCTATATTCTCGCGAAGCATCCTTGGTAGGAATCGGTGTTCTTTTGCGAGTACCTGTGGTTTGTCGCAGATAGTGGTTGGTCCCCTGTTGCACATGTTTACACACAACAGACTTCAAGGAGCGTTGGTGTTTTACATCAGCTATGTGTTCTTTTATGCGGGTATCTATGCTTCTCTTGGTGTGACCAATGTATGAGAGTCCACAGTAATAATCTATTTTAAAGACCTGCATCTTGTAAAGATAGTTGGCACTTTAAGGATGGTAAAAATTGACTTATCTTCGTTGGCAGCTTGAAGTATGTATTGATTGAAGCTCGCTTCGAGATGTAGCCAATCTTGTCAGTGACATCCCTTATAATATACAGGATGATTTTGAAATCGTGTAATTCCTTTTAACCACGCATTCTACTGGTGATATAGAATAACCCTGACCATATTTTTTCTTAATTAGAATAATGGTTTCGGCAAAATTAGAGTACAGATTTTTTTCATGAAATGATTTCAAATAGTCATATTTTAACCACCTGACACAATTTTAATATTTTACTAATTTAAAAATAATAACATAACAATAACTGATGTCGTAAATAATAAGGGGCAATAAAAAGGACCGCCCGTTATTATTTACGACATTAATTATTAATATGTTTTTATATTTTAATTAGTAAAAAATTAAAATTGCCTCGGTTGGTTAACATATGACTATCTGACACCATTTCACGAAAAAAAACGGAACAATAATTTTTCAAAAATATAATTCTAATTAAATAAAAATATGGTCAGGGTTATTCTATATCACCAGTAGAATGCGTGGTTAAAAGGAATTACACGATTTCAAAATCACCCTGTATATGGCAGTATGACGGGAGCGAGGAGGAGGCGATTTGCCCGCCTTCTCGCTCCTGTATAGTGGGGTCACTGGTACAGAGTCGGGGGACTCTCTACCGGCTTGCACGGCCCCACACGTCTGAGGGGTGGCCTTGGTGAGCAAGGCCACCCCTCCACAGGTGCTGAGGCCCGGTTACCATCAGCCGGGCCAACCGCCGGGGCGGGATGGTGACTGCTAATGCGACCCCATCTCGCCCTACCCCGTCGGCGGAGGGACTGCTCACCCCAGGTTTTTAGTGTGTATACCGACCCCCTTCAGGGGTGGAGAGTCGCACATAACTTATACTGCCATATATAAGGGATGTCATTGACAAGATTGACTGTGGTTGGCTTTTCTCGGGATCTGTTACAGTAGCGCGGCTGTTGGAGCTTGTTGTCTTACAGTACTTGCTTGACATGTTGAAGGTCGGCGTTCAGGTGTTTCTTGTCACAGATTTATTTATTATTTTATTGTATGGGTCTTTTTCCTATACACAGGTATTATTAATTAAGGTATTATCAGGATTCCTGATGACAAGTACATCTAAGAAAGCTAATGAATTATTTGCTTCTAATTCCATAGTAAATTGGATGTTGTTATTAATGGAATTAAGATGTTCTTAGAATACATTTACACTATCTGTTGTTAATATTGTAAAGTATCATCTACATATCTCTTATGAATCCTGGGTGTGATGGGAGCAATCTGCAAAGCTCGAGCCTCGAAGTCCTCCATATATACATATGTCAGCAACAACAGGTAATACTGCTAAGCCCATTGACACACCATCCACTTGTATGTAGAATTTATTGTTCCACAACAGATAGCCAGTTGTTAAGCAGTGGTTAAGTATTTCTGCATATTCCTCAGGCATATTGTTCTCTATTAACTTTCTTTCAGTTATTTCAATACAGTCATGTACAGGTAAGCATGTAAATAATGACAGTACATCAAAATAACCATTGCTTCTTTGTTAGTGAGACGTAGGTGATTAATCTCAAAACTCAAAAATTTAAACAAATTTCAAATTGCAGCAGTCTTCGAGCTAGTTTTATAGTTTTATCAAAGATCCGAACTCATAATGATGGCGTCAAAACAATGATTTATGAAGAATCAAAAATTTATAACAAAATACCTTTAAGTATAAAAAATGTAAACTCGCTTTTAAGAAGGCATTAAGTAAATATTTGCTACAAAATCCTTGAAGGCATTAGACGAGTATAGGTGACGAACTAGTAATCGTTATATCTTATGATTAAAATTGTTCTCAAGTAAGTGACATGTAAATGTTTTTATTAAGAATAAATATCTTTAAACCTAAACCTAATCTCACAAAATGGCATGAATCCTTTACATATGCTCTCGAGTTGTTTTTGAATGGTGAGAGTACTTTCGCTACGTGCTGAACTGTCGGAGAAAGTGTAAAATTAAAATCTAAAAATTTTTTTATGCTTAAATCGAAGTAACTAGTGTCAGTATTACTATCGCTGCCTTAAGAGCAGCGATAGCTCAGTAGGGAGACCAACAGACTGTAATGCACAGGGTCTCGGGTTCGAACCCACGTCGCGCACCTCTGACTTTCGCAAGTTATATGACTTTTCGAAATTATGTGCGTATTGATTGACAATTATCGCCTGCTCCGTGCCTCGGAGAGCACGTTAAGCCGTCGGACCCGGCTGCCATGAACATCTATGGCAGTCGTTATTGGGAAAGTCGACACAAAAGATCCCACTGGGTCGAAGTGTCGCCGGTCTGTACTGACTGGCCCCCACACAAGATAAGATAAGATAACAGTATTACCAATAGTAGTTTAAAGTTTCAAAATTATTTAATAATAGTGTTTTATAAAAAATAAACAACGCGATGAAATCCGTATAACGTTGTTAATTTTAATGCATAACATTGGCGTAAACGTAAGACAATAAAAACATAATAATTTTAATTTGTAAAATTTAAATGAAAACATATTTTATCATCACATTTGTATTTATCTTAACCGTTTTGATTTTTGGGGTGATACTGCAATATCCACACCGGTTGCCTTCCATACTAGCTACGCCACTGTTAAAACATCAGTAGATTTAAATGCAAGATCAGAGCCAGTAGCCATATGTCTCGCGAATATAACGAACGTGAAGTGTAGCCACACGATGAATATGCAAGCAACTATATATTTTATATTCGTGATCGTAACAAGGACAGTCGCGCAAGTTTGTGACTACGAGAACAGTGTTGAGCTTAGAAACCGGACTTACAACGGTATTAAGTATGAAGACGGTGAATACTTTGTGGACATCACAACGGGAGTGGAGAGAGGCTGTGTGTGTATGAAGGAAACATGTATACGAAAGTGTTGTCTGATTGGCCAAGCTTACGACATGGATAAGAGAGATTGCGTTGATTTTCTAAAAGAGTTTAATCCACCGGTACGGGAAGGGTTTATAGTGAAGCCAGGATTCAACGCCTCGAAAGAATTTCATTTCTTGATCAACAGAATGAATTGTTCTGAAGAGAAACATGAATATCGTATAGCTGTTGGTAGTGCTACACCGGATTACCACCTAAAAACGGTGAGACTAGTCTTACTACAAGTCAAAATAAACCCATTTTTTCTTAACATGTGTAAACACTCTTTCGTCACGTCATATATTTACGATATATAGATTTTTACGTGGAAGTAGCTGCCGTCGTCACTTACTTTGCAAACTAGTTTTGCACCGCAGTTTCACCCACTCTGCTCTCAAGGGTCTTAGCTTGATGTTCGTCAATCTCTTCAGCTTTATTATATTACTAGCTTCACCCCGCCGTTTCACCCGCGTAAATCCTTACGCCATGAGAATATCGCGATAAAAAGTAGCCTATGTGTTAATCTAGGTATCTACATATACTCTCCAGCTATCTACATACCAAGTTTCATCGCAATCAGTTTTGTAGTTTTTGCGTGGAAGAGTGACAAACATCCATCCATCCTCACAAACTTTCACATTTATAATATTGGTGAGATTATAGATGATCCAGGATAATTCTAGTTGAATACAAACTATACTTATTATTCAAAGGGGTAAGCTCTTAGTGTATTTATTTTGAATTACAATGCTCAGTATATGAGGAAAATATGCTACGTATTATGTTATTAGAGGCAACCTATTATTACATAATCTTACTAAGCTAGCAATATAAGATAGTATAGATGCTACAAATGCGCCGGCTCGCTCGGTTAAGTGCCACCTTCTCCCAGACACACGACGTATAAAATAATATGTAATAATATCAGCCTTGTATTAAACTGTCCCACTGCTAGGTATAGGCCTCTTTTCAGTGTGAAAAGGGTAAGGCCATAGTCTACCACGGTGACCCAGTGCGGGTTGGCAGACTTCACATATGTTCGAGAATATTATGGAGAACTCTCAGAGATGCAAGTTTCCTTACGATGTTTTTCTTCACCGTTTAAGTAAGCAATAATTAACTATTTAAAGCGCGTATAACTTAGAAAGTTAGAGATGCGCCACCTTGGGATCAAACTAACTAAACTATTGGACTGCCACACAGAGGTCTTGACCTCTGGCAGTCCAATAGTTTTCATTTAGGTTATAGCTGCTTACACATGGCGCAGAGCAGTAAAATTGAAACTGCATTATGGTAAGCAAGTTTCAGAAAGCTTAGATAGGTGCCTCTCCTTCTATTTTAGTACTTTTACCTATTTGCAATGGCAATACGTAAGTGATCATATAGCGATGAATTAAATAATTAACATAATATATACAACTAAATTATTTACAAGAAATTTAAACTAATGAGAAAAGAAAAGAACAAAATTAAAAAGCGTCCATATATTTCTCCGAATTGCCGTCAATTGGCAATGTGGCCAGGAGACTTGTGCAAAGAAAATACCAGCCCTCTGGTCACGTGAAGCGTCGATCACCCGCTTAGCTAGGTCTCTATAAACAGACCTAGTACTTGGACCCCATGGCTGCCGCATTTCGACACCAAACGGCTCAAATATGTACTCCCCATACACCGCCAATACAGATTGACCATCAAATGATAAGATGTGTGTATAAAAACTATGTTGCTACTTATTATCAAACATTAAAAGAAATGTATGTGTGTACAGACGGCGACATAAGTAGATCAATATTTGGAACAGTATTTTAGGAATAAAATTCACTTATCCATTTTCTATAGTAATGAATTGTGATTAGATAACTGTATTGTAACTGCAGTAAAAGAAGAAAAATAGCCATTACTGTCTATATTTATACTAATATTATAATCAGGAAAGATTTGATTTATTGTTTGTTTGTAAGGACTTTTAAATAGAAAAATAATCAACCGATTTTAAAAATTATTTCACCTTCAGAAAGCTTTATTATTACCAAGTAACAGGCTTTATTATATTTTTATTATAAGTTCTTTTCCTAACCTAACCTACTTTTAAACGATCGAAGCCGCACACCTACTGTATGATAAAGCAATTCAAAATCTAGCAAATATTTATCTACTTATGCCGTTAACTGTATAACTGAGTGACGAGCAATGTTTGTATAACTGGTTAGAACAAGGAAATCAAGTTTCTTGGTTTTGTTTGTCATCTTATATTGAACCTTTATTACGTAATCAGTATTCAATGAATATAGTATACTTACTATACTTGGTATAGATCTCTTGTCTTACGTTTACGTGAATCTTAGACGTAAAAATAAACTACTTTATAATGATTCTGGGTTTTTTTAATATCATTGTACTTTAAGTGGTCATAAATTTTCCGCCTATGCCATCGAAGAGATTGGCAGAGATTAATTTTATCTACAATTTGCCACTTATGATTTTTGGTCCTCTGTAACATTTCCGCCTACCGGAACGCCGATTCTATTTGAATTGAAATAGTAACGAGTTTAAAAAACAGTTTTTATAATAATAAGCCGCCTTAAAATTCGTATTAAGTAGTTTAATTATAAATGAAGAACTAGATTTAATCCACGAATTCATATACGTGCTATTTAAAAGTACCTATCAATATATTTTTTTATTGTAAGCCGTAGCTGACCCACAAACGTAATATTCGACTTCGATGTAGTGTATCGAGATTAAACATGCAGAAGATTTTTAGTTCGACCAGCAGCAATACCATAGTGAAAACTTAATTAAATTACGTGCAGTAATTTTTGTGTGATGCTTGTACAAACATACAGACAGAAAACTTCAAAAGTTTATTGTTTGGCTTCTATGTATAGCTATTATAAAGATTACTTATCTTAAATATCTCCTAGACCAATTACAATTTTAATAACTATCATATACCTATATAAATAAGCTGCAGCGCAGCTCACTTAGTTAAATTAATAAATAAAATATTATAGTTTTCAACAAATACAAATAAAGCCAGTTTACTGTCTAGGTGGCGCAGCAGTAGTTTATTTATTTATTTATTTATAATAGGTACACAAACAGATTACAGTCTTAACATAGTAGATAGTAATAAAGAACATAATATATAAACCGGACGGTAATCCTAAGGTAGTGTACACAACATGTACATATTAAAGCAGATTACTCGTGCAAAAAATAAACATTAATTATAATCTTAAATTTGCTAGCGTAGGATACAAATGAATCATTAAACGGGTAATAACTTAATAACTGTAATTTTACATTATAACAGCTAGGCTTGGAACTTTTCGGAACTAAGTACACCTGATACAATCTTTTTATATCTGTTAAAATTTATATCAAAGATATCGACCTCTACATTTACACGTGCTAATTTATTATATGATCTGCACATTCTTACTATTGGATTATAAAATGATGTATTATTTTTATATGTCTGAATTGCAAATATGTTAGGATTACGAGATCTATGTGAAATATTAAAGCTGAGAGATGAGAGTAAAGCCGGAGCATCGATAGATGAATGAATCAATTTATGCAAATAGAGTAAATCGTATCTCTGACGTCGGGTTTGCAATGAGACAACATTAAATTTACTTAACCTCTCAGCATAATTCAAGCGACCATAACTGAATTTACGAGAAAGGAATTTTAAGCACCTTTTCTGTACTCTCTCTATGTTATAGTAGTATGTAGTATGTAGTCAAAGCAATTGGTGCACATATGATTTCGGGTTCGATTCCTGATTAGGTACTTTAGGAACTGTGTCAAGCAATAGGTAAGTGTCCAAAGATATGGCACCTAAAAGTGTATCTGGCAAATAGTGGGTGTAATACTTTTAATAGGCATATGGCCATAGACAAAGTACCCATAGATACAGATAGAGGCATAGAGCAGCCGCGCCTAAAAGAAAAGAAACAAAAGAAAAATGTTTTACTTGAATCTCAATACGTAAAAAAATTTAAAAGATATATTAATAAATACAATTAAACTGAAGGCGGTACATGAAAATCAAATTAGACAACTGCGTCATTTATACGTAAACAGTCTATTATAAGACAACAACAGTGGGGAGACCAACAGACCGCAATGCAGAGGGTCTCGGGTTCGAACCCACGTCGCGCACCTCTGACTTTCGGAAGTTATATGACTTTTCGAAATTATGTGCGTATTGATTGACAATTATCGCCTGCTCCGTGCCTTGGAGAGCACGTTAAGCCGTTCGTCCCGGCTGCCATGAACATCTATAGAAGTCGTTATTGGGAAGTATAAGGCTAGCCTTAGGGTATCGTTAGCCTTCGAGTTGTGGAGGTCAGGTGGCAGCCGCTCCGTGTAAAAACTGATATCCAGTCAAATCCGGTTAGACCAGAAAAGCCGACCCCAAGTGACTTGGGTATAATAATGGCTAGGGAGAAGAAGATTTGTATTTCACAGGAATTTGCCATCATAGAGATCACCATGTACAATACATACACAACTAATGAAATCTATAATAATATCAGCCACGTATTAAACTGTATTAAACCCACTGATAGGCACGGGCCTCTTCTCAGTGTCAAAAGGATTAGGCCATAGTCCACCACACTGGCACTGTGCGAGTTGACAGGCTTTACGTATCTTCGAAAACATTAAGGAGAACTCTCAGACTTCTTTTACCGTTAAAGTAATGGCAATTAACTAATAATGTCTTACCTTAAAGCGAATGTTATACATTAAAATTAATCTACTTTACACGGATTTTTACGCGTTGTTTATATTAAAACACATTTATTAAACAATTTAGAACCCAAACATTATTACTATTGAACTTTACTGCAATTTAAGCTATTTGAGATTATGAGATTATGAGGCAATGTAAGTTTACAAGTGGTTGACATTAATAATTTTACTTCTACAGGATGGTAAATTGTACGTTACTATGGAGGACAACATTCCGTCACACATCATTTATGGGCCGGACAAATACTGCGTCGACAACTTCATGTCTGTCCAAACACCTACAGAGTTCAACGGCCTAATATGCTTTGTTGTAGAAGAAACTGAAAATTATTACGCTCTGAATTCCACTTGTAAGCATATAAGTATTACCAAGTTAAATATGTTTAAGTGTATTCCAAGCACAGACGCCTACCCAGATAGGCAGAGGCAGATATACCCACATTTCGCCAGATAAAGTTTTAAGTCCATCATTATATCACCTGCTTATTCTACCGTCATAAGGAAAAAGGACGTATCTGACAAAAAATTTATGTCTAATATATAAAAACTGGCAGATGTATTTCCTTTAACAAGTAAAAAAAAAATTTCGAAAAAATATTGTTTCGTCCTTTTTCCTTATGAAGCCAGCAGTAAAGCCGTCGACCGGTAATATTTCCACTTCGTATACAAACATTGAAATAATGTATAATATAACCAATATCCTCCAAAAGATAGGCAGTGCTATATACATTCATTTTGCTAGCCATCATTTTAGGCCTTACGAAATAAAGCGATCCTGTAGCCGTCTACCGGGCATGATTCCAGACTCCATTATACAGATAAAAGACGAATATTAGCTGTATATTTTTTGACAGGAAAATACTTTGTCTGACTCATGCATCAAATCTAACACTCACACTCACTATTGGTAGGTCACAATGTATCTTCGCCTCGGAGTCTGAGACTGTTCCCCGAAGACGGCATGGTATGCGACTCGCCTTCTATAACATGGTATATATTTTTTATATAATTTTAGCGCAACCATGGACATTCATTCTATTTTATCCATTCGCACTAGGACATTCCTCCGAAATGACAATAATAATAATAATATTCTATCACATACACACAACACCATCTAGCCCAAACTGAGCAGAGCTTGTACTATGGCTACTAGACAATTGATAAACATACATAATATATATCCTCTTTTTTTGTAAATATATACAAATTATACATAGAAACAGACCCTTCCTCTCTACAGACTACTTAGTTTATGATATAGCGTTCCCAGTTTCCCACCTTTTCGGTATACACTGGGAGCCGCTGTATCTCCTAGTGCCCGAAAGCACCTTCAGGGACCAGTTATAGACAGGTCTTGTCCCCAAATCCTAAGACCCAGTTCTCGTAAGCGAGCTACCTCGTACCCAAGTGGCACTACCTATTGTCCAGATAGGTACCGGAGCAATAAAGCCGCTCACCACTCGCAAACTCAGAGAGTTGCTAACGATATCCTCGCTGGGGCCGACGGAGAAGCCGCCTCCCATATTTCCAGTATGGTGCCGGAGCTGTAAGGCACGCTCACTTCCCGACGTACATCCATACGTCTACCCTTTCTGGCCTACAAGCCGGGTATTGCCCGAGTCACCTAGCTATGACTCTTACTTGCTGAGCAGGCAAACACCCGAGATGCGTCGTGGCAGTGAACCCACACTACCATTTCGCTAAAGGCAATTCCGTGCCTCGCGCGACCAACTGGTTCGCACTAGTCGCGCATGATTCCGACGCTCGAACGCCACGTGCTTGCCGAGCAATCAAACATGCCGTCCTCTGCGGCTAACCACATAGCCACTATGAGTCCAACCTCAATGTCAGGCACCGCGCACTCTAATCAGCGGCCCATAGAACACGCCTTTCAAGGTACGGTGGGCTAGCCCGACCCCGTAGTACCCTGATCCTAAGGGGGAGACCCGTAGTTCTCCCCCCAAACCCTACCTACTCGGATGCTGAAGGAAGGATTATACATAGAAACACCCTGACCAAGATAAACATCCATAAAATACTAACCTCTACCTACCATTTCAAAGACATGGTTGCGTAAATGTATGTACAATGGCGCCAACAAATATACGGCTTACCTGATGTCGACCGGTTAGCGTAACTTATGACTAACATTAACAGGAAGAGTTTCACTCGGAAGTCGTCAAGCCTAAGAAATGAAATTAAAGAGGGGTTGAAAGACAGCAATGAGAGACGGAAAAATCAGAAGACCAGAGCAGAAAAAAATTCTGCTCTTAAGAGAAAATACGGTTATCAAAAGATTTACATAAAAGCTTTTTAACAACACTATAGCTGTGGCGTTTGGCTCGAACTTAATATTAATGTACAAAAGAGATAACTATAGTTCGAACTCATTATATTCCAGAAATCATCATGTTGTCATTTTCCTCTGTTCCCAAAACTTATCCGATTTAATAGTTTCCATAAACAAAACGGCTTGTCTATATGTCTTTTCCCATAAGTTATGTTATATTCGTTGGTTGGATATGAAATAATTAGCAATACTAGCGAATTTTGTAATTTTAAAAGCTTAATAGTTAAAAACAAAAGAACATAGCAGTGGTAAATATAGATAATTTGTATATCTTAATATTTTTTTGCTGTAGAGTTATTAATCAGAGAGATAATAGGGGACAGAGAGTTATAGGGTAATGCGTTTGTCAGGGCATAATGATGTAAATAATAAATTAATAATATGTTTGAAATTATCATAACATTTAAATTAGGCTATTTATCTATACTTATATTATTTTGTAAGTATTTAAATCAAAAATTAATTCACCGATTTAAAAAACATTATACCATTAGAAAGTTATATTATTAACGAGTAACATAGGCTATACTTTATTCTTAAAATATACTGTTACTAACATAACAAAATAGGCAAAAGGGCAAAAGACGGTCAAATATAGCTTAGGGTCTTAAACTATGACCACAGCTTTCTGTTACACGTTAATCATTTTAGATGTTAAATGTTTTATGTTTTCAGGTATGCTGATCTCCTGTTTCTTCATCCTCCTAACGGTAGCTGTATACGCCTTTCTACCAGAACTCAGAACTCTTCATGGTATGGTGATGACGTCATACCTTATGAGTTTCTTTGTAGCTTTTCTTTTCTTGGCCGCAATGGATATCATGCTGCTTATGGAGAACATAAATCAAACTTGGTGTACTAGCATGAGTAAGTATTATAGCTGCCATAAAGGTCACATTTTGAATAATTTCTATATTAATTTATTCCAAAACTTTGACTGCACGGATGAACTGGCCATTGTCACTGCGCTGAGTGTGGGTACAACATTGTATCGTATTTTGCTGAGAACACATTTTGTACTGCCCCCGCACCGATCGTCCATAGCCACCGTCAGTCGTACTTTATAATGAGTATTGTTTGATCCTCATATAGTATACAATAATATCAATCCTGTATTAAACTGTCCCTCTGCTGGGCACGGGCCTCTTCTCAGTGTGAGAAAGGTTAGGCTTTATAGATAAGCAGACTTCACATATCTTTGAGAGCTGGAGAACTTCCAGATATGTAGGTGTCCTCAAGTATTATTTCACCGTTAAAGCGAGCAATAATTATTAAATAGTAATACGCATATAACTTCGAAAAGTCAGAAATCAGTAATGGGATCGGACTTGAGATCTCTGCGTACCAGTCTAACGTTCTAACTAGACTATCGTTGCTTGTTTGATCTCCATATGGATTTAAAATTTGTCTGATCCATATATACGAGTAGATGTTTCAAGTCTCGGTGTTCTTTATGTTAATTGGTTTAATATTTGTAAACTCTCCCGCGACACAATATTTACGCCTTAACTGTTCGACTGATCATCATGAAATTTCGCATACAAGTTGTTAACGGAATAGAAAAGGCCATAGAGTACCTTTTTTTCAAAAAATACTATTATTAGCCTCATCTAACCAACATTTGTGAACGTGTCACGGTGAAGGAAAATATCGTAAGGAAACCTGAAAATCCGTACCTACTCACATACGGTTTTACTCGATCGAGCAAACACGTCGAGTAAACATCACACCGTGATCTTTCGTCCACACATACAGCATTTATCTATCGAGCGATGCGCGACGTAAAAGAATTAAAGAAAATTAAAAAAAAACAGACGTAAAAGGAGGTACTTTTGACTTGACATTCTATTAACAATGACATTGTCTATATAAGTTTATAAATGCCTCGAAAACCCCTTTTGGTATAAACTCTTAAATCTATTTTTTTATTATGCACGTGTTTTACATACGTTCCTCAAATGTCAATAGCGGACTGACTCGACTCGTTTAGTCGAGCTCGACGGCTCGCGTCAAATAGGTGATAAGAAAATTACATATATTTGATTCCATCGAGCCGGCTCGATGCGAGCCTTCGAGTTGTGAGGTTTGTGGTCCACACGTTAATTTTTACTCGTTTTGGAGTAAAAATGTCGAGTAATACCGAATGTGAGTACGGAGCATTAGTTCTCCATAATTTTCTCGTAGATAAATATGTAACCCGCACTGGGCCAGCATGGTGGACTATGGTCTAACTCTTCTCATACTGAGAAGAGGCTCGGGCCTAGTACTGGGACATAATTATACATTTTTATTACAGGGCTGATATTATTATATAACAAACATTTACACGAGCGCAGCCGCGGGAAAAATCTAGATAAAATATATAAAACATAAGCTAAGGAAGTCTGTACAAACATTGAAAATATCTGCAGAGTGTCACGATGGGGTGGGCAGAGGTGACATTTCTTTACATAGTTCTTATAATTTCTGTTTTTGATCGATTCATAATCTCAAACATATTATCGGTACATCATATCCTACTAATATTATAGACTAGATTTTAGCTGTGACTTTGCACGCGTTAATTAACCCCTGGTGAACAGTCATTTGGGATGAATGGTACACTATGTTCTTTTCTGTACCCGTGATAAAGTTAATACGAAATTGTATTATGTTCGGTCGAGTGGTTATGTCATAAAACCGTAACAAAGAAAAACTCACACACACAAATCTATCGTTTCAGGCGACTGGTGTGCCTCTGCGACTCTATAAGTAGAATAAGTTACCATATGTATAATTCTTAAGACTGTCACGATAAACATAGAGATATATAAATACCCCAATATTAAAAATAACTAGTATCTACTATAATATGCGTTGACTTCATGTAATACTGCGCTACAATTCTGACCCTGTCGGATTGACGTCATGATTTTAAAAATACCACACCTGTATTTTTATTAGATTTCGTGGACTCATTTTCAATTTAAGGATAAATGTATATAACAGTTTAATTGAACTATTTATTCTTATATTAAAAATGACTCTACGTGTCGTATACATCGTATCATACTGCCTCCGTGGCACAGCGGTAATGAATGTGACTGCTGTGCATAAGGACTCAGGTTCGAATCCCGGTTCGGGCCAACAAAAAGTTATTGAGTTTTTGTTAAGAAATTACAATAGCAGCCCGAAGTTAAGAAGTTGACAATGATAGGCATCCTCGTGCCTAGGAAAGCACGTAAAGCCGTTGGTCCTGCGCCTGATCTCTCTCGGGCGGTCCCAGATGATCGTCCCATCGGATAATGGGAGTTAGGGAACAAAGGGTGCACTTGTTTTTGCGCACACACTTGTGCACTTGTTTTAGCGCACTATAATATCTCCAGCGCAGATGGCCAGTCTCCGTTAAGATAGACCTTTCACGCATTAACTACTCCATCGATCATAATGAAATTTCGCAGGCACGTTGTCATGGGGTCCGGCTGTTAGGGTCCCATTCCGATGAACCCCCGGCCGGGATGCACCCACAGAGAAAATTGTTATTCCGCTACGCCCCCGGCCGAGACGCTCCCATTGTACAACAAACGGAGAAGACACTTTTAAGCAAATACTGTTGAAAATAAAAGTGTTTTTGAATTTAAATATTTTGTGCTGTGTGTAAACTATCATGTATTATCTTTAGAATTAGTAAGATTAGTTTTTAAGTAAAGAGTTTATGTTTAAAAAATGCTAACTAAATTATATTAAGATATGTTGGTTTCCAAAGCTACAATTGCACGGAAACAGAAAGAGTAAAAGGGTTGCTCGCCCATTGTGTAGATCTTCTATCTGAACTCAAACGAGTTTCTAGACAATAGATAATTTTAGAGGAACTTTAAATTACGGATAAGTGCGTCCCTTTCGCTCATGTTCGAATATTAGAAATATGCAAGTGATGCGGTGCGGTAATTTTCGCTTTGGGTGAATCCTGTAAAGATATTTGTAAATAAATAAATAAAAAATAAAATAAATAAAAGGTTTAGTTTGCATTTTCTAATATAGAGTTTACTTAAAAACTAATCTTACTAATTCTAAAGCTAATTCAAAACACTTTTCTTTTCAACAGTATTTGCTTAAATGTCTTCTCCGGTTGTTTTACAACGGGAGCGTCTCGCCCGGGGGCGTAGCGGAATAACACATTTTCACTGTGGGTGCATCCCGGCCGGGGGCGCACCGGAATGAGACCCTAATGGCCGGACCCGTCATGGGTATAGAAAAGGACATAGATTACCTTTAATCCATAAAAAATGCCGTAACTAACTTAACCGAACCTATATTTACACAAGTGAAGCCGCGAGTAAAATCTAGTACCTACATATTATATATATTTCCTAAATTATAATATGTGTATTAAATGGTTAATTATCGCTCGCTTTAATGGTGAAGGAAAACATGCAACAAACAACTAAAGCGCATCGGGCCTGCATGGTGTACGTATTATTATAGCTCTACCATTCTTAGACTGAGAAAATAATAATTAAAAACCTAAAAGAAAATACATGTAATTTAATAATTTTAATGTAAAAAAGCGTTATCAAAATATCTTAGAAAGCACCCCACGCTTTTTTACATTAAAATTATTATTATATTTTTTGTTTTTTACTAATTTATTGTATTGGCATCGGTCCTCGATAAGTGTGCAAAGTTTCGTTTCAAATCAATCCGCCTGTTTGAAAGGGGTGAAAATCACGTTCAAAGATTCCGTTACATAGACACATATATACATACATACCAAGCTAATAAAAGCGTGGTAAAAAGGCTCGTTCCTTATAGTTTATGTAATAATAATATTCTGAAGACCGAATTCCGGTCACGGCGGTCAATCCTAACGGAGACTGGCCATCTGCGCCGGAGATATAGTGCACTAGTATGTGCGCAAACACAGGTGCACTCTCTGCTCCCTAATTCTCATGTTCCGATGGAACGACAATCCGAAACGACCGGAGAGAGATCAGGCGCAGGGCCAACGGCTTTACGTGCTTTCCGGAGCTCAGAGGTGTCTAACACCGCTAACTTCCTAACTCTGGACTGTTTTTGCTGTTTCTTTAGAGAAAATCCTAATAGCTTTTTGTTGCCCCGACCCGGGATACAAACCCGGGACCTCTTGCACAGCATTCGCATTTGCTACCGCCGCCGGAGACAGTTATATACATATTTGTATACAGAACTGATATTGTATAGTACATATTTATTTAAATGTAACAGATAAAATTTATAAGTACATATTACTATAAACTAATGCGTTATCTTTTTTTCAGCGTTTGTGATCTATTTTTCGTGGCTGGCAGCTGTCTTTTGGTTGAATGTGATGTGTTACGATCTCTGGTCGAAGTTCAGGTATATATTTAGACACTTATTTCGATATTTTTGCATAATTGCATTAACATTTGAATATTGCAAGTTATTTAACATTTGTATTTATCACAATGAGTGCGTGAGTCATTAAGTGTGTGTGGTAATCAATGACACACTTTCTATTGAACTATCGAGGTTTACAACGCAGAAAATGATAACAAGATATCAATAACAAAACTGGGTTTATTATGAATCCGCAAGAATATCCATATCACGGTAATGTTCCATATCCATTCATAATCTCAGTTTGTATGTCGTAGCTTGCCCGTGTCGCCAGATAACAAGTTACCTATTGGTATTAAATGTATATTATAAAATAGACTAATTATCTATATAAATAAAAATCAATTGCCACATGTATGACGTTCCGTCAGTTAAGAACGACTAACCGATTTGGCTGTTTTTTTTTGTGTTTTAATTGTCAGAATAAGGTTTGCATGAACGAATGTAAAAGAAAAGTTTAAACAACGTTATAGTCCTGTTTTAATTGTTTATTATATATAGTTTTTATTTGAAAGGTGCTTAGCAAAGTAGTTACAGTGTGGAAGTGACTTCTTGAAAGTGAGATAAAGGGATCTTCACTGAATTGCTTTAAGAATGTACTCGACTAATTCTTCGAATCTTAAGATACACACGTATCAGCCTGATATGTTGTATGTATGTATGCTGATGTGTTTATCAATATAATAACCCGCCAAAAACATTTTCATGTAAAATGTTGCCAAGACGAGACCATATGACTCGCATTTTCAAAAAGTTATCAGATCTCATGTAGAGCCCAGCTTCTAACACTACACACCCTAACTCTACAAGGCCTAACTTCACAAACTCTACACCTTAGTCAAAATATGTGGCGCGTGGCTTGGTCCTCCAGTCTTCCCTGGCTTTGAGAAAGTGTCTCAACAGCTGCCAAAGCAGCTTGTCGTTGCCGCCTTAATTCGGCATGAACGGATGATTCTTAGGATCGAGCTATTTTTGCTGCACGCGCCCGCGATGAGCTCCTAGATAAGTTAGAATTACGTTTGCGAGGCATGCCGAAAAAAATTAAATAAGCTCCTAGCGAAAAGAATAGATTAAACACAAAAAGCAGTAATACAGGTTAGGCAGTAACCTAAAATTAAAACTGAGAAACTATTACTTTAATATCAAACTGAAAATAAAATTGTGAAAATAAAATAAGAAGTAAGGTAATTAACCTAAATAAAAAAGAATAATAACCTAATGAACCTAAAGAAATAAGAAAAATATAAACTGCAAACTTAAAACAATTACAATATTAGGAATCAGAAGTGAAACAGCAAAAATAAATAACAAACGTACTTTCATTGTTAAATAAAATGATTCAATTTTGCAGGATGGTTATTGTACTCGTCAATTTAAAAAAAATACATTAACAAATAAAGTTAAACATAGTAAACCAACATCGATCACCGCGCCGCTCGAAGTTAAAGTGACTCGTTGCGCGCTGAACACGCTTTTATAACCCACTCGGTCGGATGATTCATGACGTCACTTGTTTACGACGCCCGCCTTCCAGAACCAACAATATTTATAAACAAAAGAATCGACAACATGTTTTGCTATTTGCCATCAATACGGTCCTCCAACTTTTTTTCTCCAAACTTCACGATTATTTATTAGTTTAATAAGGCCATAGATAATACAAAATAATACTACGTTTTAAGATGTATTTACCGCCATCTATCGGATATAAGAGTAAATTAATTTTAGTTAGTATAACATCACAAATCGATATCGCGCCCATCTATCGAGTTATTATAATACTAAACGTTAAACGTACTTTAGTATAAAAATATTATTTTATTTGATTCCAACACTGTATAATACCAAATTTTTTACGACAACTTTGTCAATTACCTTAAATAAGTGAACAGACAGAGCTTAATTAGCTGAATGTAATTATTTTGAGATAGATGTGCCTCAATTACTCGGAAGCAGATTTTTATTTGGGATATCAGATTTCTACCGGGATACAGTACATCCCTTTTCCTGTACTCCAGGCGACACGTTGTAATTCATTCAGATGAATAGACCGAGTTGTTATAGCGGACGACCGTCTAGAAGTTTTTTTTTGTATCTCCTGGGAACAGTAATTATTTTCTAGATGAAAGGACATCTGTACTTCTTTTCTGTACCCCTGACAACGTGTGTGCGAAATTTCATGACGATTGGGCCAGTAGTTAAGGCGTGAAAGCGTAACAAACAAACAAACTTACGTTCGCATTTATAATATTAGTTAGGATTATGATTTATTTATTAAGGATCAGCAACAAAGAATATACACAAAATTGCACAGACAAATGAACATTAGTTTTGTATAGTGTACCTACTTCTTTAGTTATAGGAGACCACAGCATACATATACATAACAACAAAGCATAATAGAAAATTTAAAATTAGTTAATAAAAATAAACTACACGTTAGGAATTAACTTAACAAAAGAAATAAATAATGTGAAACTTAATATTATATTATCTACTATATACGTGAAGCTAAAACTTACATCTTTTTACGAAAATTACGTGGTCGAAGGAGTATGAAATTTGGCACAGTTAAAGCTTATATAGAGAAGAAGTGGCGAATTCTAATATTTTTATAAAATATGCTTTAGAAATACATTAAATTAATGAAAAAACACTACACACACAACCATACATTTGATACAAGCAGTCGAATCGCGTTCGTAGTATTTCGGCATTATTCGGCAGATGTCGTAAAATTCTTCGTAACTATGGTTACATAGGTACTATGTATGTGTAGTATGTGATTAAATGAAATGTGATTATAAGGGTATAGTAATATAGACAATAAAACGTTAATAAAGATCAAACTTAAAATTTAAATCAATTATGGTCGAATTTCGACCACTTGGCGACCGCTAGTATTAATTATTATTTAAATAACCAGTTCTAATTGTGTTTTATATTTTGGTAAGGGTTGACTAATACCAATATCATGAGATTTTGATAAATCATTGTATTGCCTACAAAGCCTTGTTACAGCAGCGTAATGATCCAGGTTGGTTTTTGAGAATGGAACATCCAATAGGTTATAATTACGTTTTCTTGGTTTATAATGGAGTGATTATTTATTTTTCTTTCTTTTTATAAAGACAACTTAACTGGGACTTTAGCAACATTCAAACAACGGACACAAAAAATATAGACAAAATATGACATGCATATTTTTATAGTAGTCCGCGACTCAAAAGTTGAAATACATACATTACTCCTAGTCCCTCACAAGTTGCCTTTGTAGTCTGGTAACAAAATTAATTTTCGTTAACCTGCCTTTCAGAACCCTTGATTATAGTTCGTCAGCATTCCTTCCATATAAAAATAAGTATTGCATATAATTATGTTATAGAATCAAAAGGCTTAATATTTATTTTCCAGAATAACCAATATGGTACATGGTTACGAAGAATCGAAGCGAGTTCGATATTTAAAGTACTGCGCCTACGCATTTGGAGTGCCAACTGCTTTGACTATATTGCTAGCTGGGCTTGAATTTTCTGATCTCTCAGCCGATATTAAGTTACTTCCTCACCTTAGATGGCAGGGATGCTTCATCAATGGTAAGTCAACCTTGCTTATGTTTTAACAAGTATTTTTGCTAGAAGAATACCAGATTTTGCCCGTAGCTTCGCTCGAGTTAATGTGGATTTCAATGGAATATACCTCAGAAATAGAATTATTTCTCTGGATAAAAAGTACCCTATGTCCTTGACACCCACCTGACAACGTGTACATGCGAAATTTGATCATGATCAGTCGAGTAGTTAAGGCGTGAAAGCGTAACAAACAAACTCACATTCGCATTTATAATATTAGGTTAGTATTAAACGAGTATCAATATATTTGGTTGTAAGCAATTAAATGATTGCCTCAGTGGTGCAGCAATAGTGTATGTACTGGGCGTGAAGGTCCTCGAGCTAAAGGCTACAGCTAATAGCGCCCCTTAAAATCTGTGGAATTACTACTTATGTCACGACAGAAGCTTATTTAGCTGTAATTTTTTTAAATAAACTGATTTTTCGAAATTATGTGCGTATTGATTGATAATTATCGCCTGCTCCGTGCCTCGGAGAGCACGTTAAGCCGTTGGTCCCGGCTGCCATGAACATCTATGGCAGTCGTTATTGGGAAGTCAGTACCCTATAATATCCTGACACTGGTCTAGCCTTAGGGTATCGTTAGCCTTTGGGTTGCGGAGGTCAGGTGGCAGCCGCTCCGTGTAAAAACTGATATCCAGTCAAATCCGGTTAGACCAGAAAAGCCAAGTGACTTGAGAATAATAAAGGCTAGGAAGAAGAAGTGCATGCTCATCGCTGTTACTTTTTGTGGAGCTACGTTGCCAATTGTTACTGGATGAAATCTAGTGCAGTCAATTAAGCAAAAAAAAGGAGTCAACCTCGGAATGAGATAAGCCTTCAACTCGTATACACCTTCATTTTGGCGTTCTAAAAGTTGTCTCAAAAGTCTCAAAAAATCTCATGTCTGCGCCGCAAGTTATTCAAGGTCAAAGGTTTTAAAAATCTGTTTTTCGCGATTATCTCGGTTTCTATAGCTCTAATGATGTTAACATTTGTTATTAAAATTGTAGAGCACAAATTTAAAACAATTTTGTTTGAAAATTCATACGGCCAACGCTTGATATAAAGGGCGAAGAGTCCGCAGCGCTCAGGCATACTCACTATAATGCAAGGTCAACCGGGAATCTCAATGAATAATACCTTGTATAAGGTTATTAAATTATTGCAATATAATAAACAATAAATACTTTGAATTATTTATTAGTTAATATATTCTATTTAATAACATTTTGCATATATCTTATATTTGAAATAATAATACTTACCTAATTTGTGTAATTAAAAACTCATTAGATAAATACTTTGTATATCTTAAATTTATTTTAATTAATTTAAAGAAGATTTCAAGTCGAAATAAAACGAGTAAATATATTGTAATTTTATCTTTATTTTCAGTAGCTATATATGGCTTACAATTAATAAATCTTTAATTATGTAATTAGCAAAAGTATTATTATTCTATTCCTGCTGGGCACGAGCCTCTATCCTGTGTGAAAAGGGCTAGGCCATATTCCACCACACAGGCTCAGTGCGGGTTGGCAGACTTCACAATTATATTCGAGAACATGACAGAGAACTCTAAGACATGCATATATCGTATATGCCAACCCGAAATGGGCCAGCGTGGTGGAATATGGCCTAACCCTTCTCACACAAGGAAGATACCCATACCCAGTAGTGGACAGTTTACATACTGGGCTAATATTATTATAAAGTAGAGGCATGCTACACATTATGGCGTGTACTCTAAGTGAAGGGTTCACTTATTATATATAGGTATAGACGGGTGTGTAGAATCTAAATTTCTTTTACAGGGACGAGTAAACTACTTTATTTGTATACACCTATCATGTTGCTGTGTGTGGCAAACCTGGTGTTCTTTTTACTAACTGCTAGAAGAATAGCGGCAACAAAGAAACAGACACAGATGCTTAATAAAAAGGACACACAGAGGTAAGCGGGCAAACTCATAATTGCATACATTTTTATGATGAATACCTGCAATAATAAAAGAGGAGACTGATGTGATTGAGGGCTTTCGAATTTCAGGTCAAGCTAACAAAGGCTTATCGGGTTTTTAGCTAAGTAATCTCAATAGCAAGCCGGGGTTAGGAAGTAGTAAGGTGTTAGACACCCCCGGGCTAAGAAAGTAATTAAAATTTAAAAAACCCCCGACACAATATTCATTTGTTACCCATATTGAACAATTATAATTTGTGGAAATATGTAATATTCTGGTGGCGGCCATCTTGGATTTGAAATTTATCATAGTGTATAGTATTCTACTAGTCAAGCCCTTTCATTTCATACCCATATTGAGGGAGTTGTGAAAAGATATGTAATTCGCCATTTTGTGGTGGCGGCCATCTTGGACCGATTTTTATCAAACGTAGCTAAGAACACACTCGACTAATTCACCTTTCAAACAAAAAAAACAAAATTAAAATCGGTTCATCCGTTCGGGAGCTACGATGCCACAGACAGACACACACACATACACACACACACACACACACACGCAGAGACACGTCAAACTTATAACACCCCGTCGTTTTTACGTCGGGGGTTAAAAAGGGGAAAGTACGTAAATCCGTTGAACCTGCGCCTGATCTCTCTCCGGTCGTGGGGTATTGTCGACCTATCGGATCATGAGGTTGAGGGAACAGCGTTGGTGTTTTTAAAATAATAAGACAGTCACGCCCGACTATTTTTATGTTCCAGATTCTCGCTGTATATCAAGTTGTTCATCGTGACCGGTATCAATTGGATATTGGAAGTCATCAGCGCCCTCTATCCTCAAGTGCCTTACTTATGGCAGGTCACTGATGCGTATAATATCCTTGTTGGACTTACGTTTTTTGTTATCTTTGTCTGTAAAAAGAAAATATGGTTGTCAATGAAAAAAAGATTTATTCCGTTTTAAACGTTTTTTTTGTTTCTTGTATTAAGTTATTCTTTTTACTCTGTATATGTGTCTAATTCTATGGTCCGGAGCGAGAGGTATTGGAACGCCGTCGTCTTATTCTATGAGGTAGTTTTTCCAGCAGGGAGGCGGCGGAGCGGGAGAGGGAGCGTTTGAACCTTCTCTCCAACCGAAGAACTGGGTGCCAAACAACGCGAGATGATCTTCAGCCACCATAAAGTAGTACTTGGGGGTGGTGGACTTCGTGAGCCTGCCCACCACCCAAAACAGCTCCTCTTAGTCGTTTTGTCTTTGTCCCCCCACAACTGGACTTAGTTTCGCGTAGGGTTCCCGTTGTTCCAAATGGCGCGGCGGGCTGCTTGCCGACTCTGGTTTCGTCAAAGAACACCGTGGTAGATTTATTCAACAGGACCAGGACGTGGTCATCCCTGGGTAAGACCGACATAACCTCACGGCTGCTCCCAGGAGAGGTATGAGTCAATGCATTAACCCACGAAAATAAAGAAACAGAAGTCTGGTCTAATAAAATAAAGCCACTACATAGGAATTAATTTTACTGCAATGTATGGCTGCAATAAAAGCCGTATTATAGAATACAAATCAATCTTTTGCATATGGCTATCCAAAGAATTATGTTTGAAATGGTTGGTGCATTCAAATGTTTTGAGCAAACCGGGCTATAGCTAAAAACATTGCAGCCAAATATTGCAGTAAATATAATATTGACCGAGTAGGAGCCCATTGACAAAAACATTTGTTTCGTGAACATTTTGAGCTGTAACAACCCATCGGCAGCCAGACACGAGTTCCCAATCATTTCTGACATTACAGCAATTGACTAGATTTTATTTGATTGATTTAAAAAAAGACCCGAACTAGATTTTGTACTTGTGTCACGAGGGACTTTACTAATATCAAGCAACAAACACAAAGAACATCCAGACTCAGAACGACCATTTGTGGGTCACACAAATTTTTGTCCGTGTAGGGTTCGGCTCATAATACTCGGCGCGTTGGCAGTGGCGAGGTCACTTAAATGATTACGCCTGCCGAGCAGTACTAATTGAAGTATGAATTGCACTAATTCAAAAGAAAGACACAAAAAGAAAAACATGCGGGGCAGTCTTTGGGGACTGCCGATAGAAGGGTAACTAGCGTGCTGTGATGATGACGCGAGTTTCACGCTTTTTGTTCACCCAAAAAGTACACATATATGTATACATAGTATACATATAGCTCATGGAAAGCGTTCGGTGACGATGACGCGAGTTCCATGATTTTTGTTCACCCAAAAAGTGCTCAACGCGCCTTAAGAAGTTTTCACTTCAAAAATCCTAAAAGTAATGTGTAACATAAGACACCAACTGTGCCCCGTAGCTTCATTCATTTATGATGACCTCTTATAACCTTCTTTAAGAATTCGGCTATCAAAAACTAAAATATTTTTTAATCCGGTCTGTAGTTCCAGATATTGGCGTGTTCAACCAAGAAATATAACAATCTCTTCGCTTTATTGTATAGTACTCTACAAAAAAACGGAGCAAATAATATGGTGATACGTTTCTGGCGCATGTCTAGATTTTTGGTTCGGAAAGGATCTTATCTTATCTTGTGTGGGGGCCAGTCAGTACAGACCGGCGACACTTCGACCCAGCGGGATCTTTTGTGTCGACTTCCCCAATAACGACTGCCATAGATGTTCATGGCAGCCGGGACTGACGCCTTAACGTGCTCTCCGAGGCACGGAGCACGAGACAATTGTCAATCAATACGCACATAATTTCGAAAAGTCATATAACTTCCGAAAGTCAGAGGTGCGCGACGCGGGCTCGAACCCGAGACCGTCTGCATTGCAGTCTGTTGGTCTCCCCACTGAGCTATCGCTGCTCTCTCGGAAAGGATAATATGTGTAATACAACTCGTAGGTACGGTATTAGCAAAAACAAAGCGTATTTTGCATTTCCAGTTCTTCAAATATATATTTTATTTAAAATAATTTATTTAGTTGCATTACTAATGTAATAACAGAACTGGTTTTTAGGCATTCAAGGAAATTAATATGTTTTTCCGTAATTCGGCTAACGGGTTTACATAATATATTATATATTTTGTCTTGTCACTTTTATACATATAATAATAATAATAATAAGCCCTAACCACCAGGAGCTTGGGCCCAGTTCCCGATGCCAGTGGTTCTTCAGTTTTTATATTTTTAAATGTGTTTTTTTTATAATTATGTATTTAAAAGTATAATTATTATTAAAAAATGTACTAATAAAGAGAATAATAATAATAATATTCTATTACATACACACAATACTATCTAGCCCAAACTAAGCAGACCTTGTACTATGGGTACTAGACAATGGATTAACATACACATTTCTTTTTGTAAATAGATGCATATTATACATAGAAACACCCAGACCAAGACAAACATCCATGTTCATGCACGCAAATGTTTGATTTGTGCGGGAATCGAACCCGCGATCTCAGGCGTCGCAGTCGGTTACACTAACCACTACGCTATCGAGGTCGATTAAAATTGTAACCGGCCGATGTCTGTACATGGGAGATATTTCAGAAAAATAATGTGGGGTGTGTTCATGAGAGCTATAGAATTGTCTTATCTTTACGCAAATATTAGATATTGAAATGAAATTACTTTATACGGATTTTGTCGCATGTTTATTGTAAAACACTTTTATTACATAATTTCCAAACTCTAACAGAAGTAGTGTTTTGATATTATTGAATTTAAGCTATTTAAATTAGATACTGCTATTTATATGTAAGTTTACACTTTGCTCCGATGTTTCCGTTGCTTTATAGCAGGCCGTAATCACAGGAAGACTAAAATGGTAGTTAGCTACCATTTGTTTCATATGGGCTTTATATAACCAGATATGAAAATTACTGCACGAACTTGAATGTAGTTTTCACAGTTGTATTGCTGAATGTCTAATTCAAAATGTGGTGTTCGTTTCATCTTGATACGCCGTCGTCTAGAAACCGAGTACCTATATGAATTGTTTGATAGCTGCCTAGAAGCTGTAGCAACAACAAATAGTTCAAGGGTGGGAATGGGAACCATAAGCAGTTTTCATTTATGTGGGTATAAGGATTGGTATCCACTTCCGAATGCCACGAGATCTAAGTCGCGGGCAAGAGCTAGTCTCTAAATAATTTCGATGATGATCATATTGGTTCAAAGTTTCGCTGTTTTATTGTTTCTCATGAATGTTGGAAGTTGCTAATCAATCAATATCAAGTGATATTGTTTGATTCAATATCAGACCACGAGTACCTATATTTATCAACCTCTGAGTCTTCTTCGAAGAGGTTAATGAAAACACTATGTGGGTCTGTGTGTCTGTCTGTTAGTGATAGGCATAGCTCCGGAACCACTGGATCGATTGACTTGTGACTTTGTGTGCAGACACCTTGGGTCATCCCTCGAGTTTGAATATGGGCCCTGTGGGTCAAAATACCTCCGAAATATAGGGGTCATAAGGTCAGGGGATATCCATCAACAGAGTGATTTGGAAGTTCAAGGGAGAGGCTTTTGCCCAGCAGTGGGACATTACAAAAAGCTGATGAATAAAATTAACAAAAGGTCACAAGGGATAAAAATAATTCACATGTTATGTAATTCTGCATCCGCTTCCGGTTGTGCACAACATTTGAAGTTAAAAAATAGTTTACAGTTAAAGGCTTTATATAAGTTAAAATCATAAATGGCAAAAAATTGTTTATTGAAATTTTTTATATGTTAGTACATAGTAGTTAGGTACACATATTAAATTTTTCAATCAAAGGTATCTAAAAAAATTAACTAACTTAAAATACTACCTACACATTTTGTATCTTTGAAATTCATAGCATTTTAACGACAGCTTAATATTAATTAGTGTATTTTAATTAACAGGTTATTTAATTAAGATTGTAACGTAAACCTGATAATAATCACATACACTCGAGATGAAAAAATTACAATCTCAAAAATGCCCACCGACTCTAATTCTGCTTTTATTTAATTTTAAAAAATACAATTTACGCACTAGGAATAATTCCTGTGTTGCAGAGAACTTTACAAACATTTAAACAACGGACACAAAGAACATCCATACTCGGAACAACCATTTGTGGATTACACAAAGTTTGGTCCCGTGTGGGATTCGAACCCACAATACTCGGCGCAGTGGCGAGGCGACCTCTTAAACCACACTATCCGTGCAGAATTAGGGCGTGTCTAACGCTATCCTTTCGTGTACCTAATGCCAGCCTTATACGTTTTGCGTTCTTGTCTTGTGTGCTTTACCAACCATTATTTTTTAGATTCTAGTCATTTTAATATGATTTGATGTTGTTGTAGAATGCGATAGCGATAGCTCAGTGGGGAGACCAACAGACTGCAATTCAGAGGGTCTCGGGTTCGAACCCACGTCGCGCAACTCTGACTTTCAGAAGTTATATGACTTTTCGAAATTATGTGCGTATTGATTGACAATTATCGCCTGCTCTGTGCCTCGGAGAGCACTTTAAGTCATCGATCCCGGCTGCCATGAACATCTATGGCAGTCGTTATTGGGAAGTCAGTGGCCTATAATATCCTGACACTGGTCTAGCCTTAGGGTATCATTAGCCTTCGGGATGCGGATGTCAAGTGGCAGCCGCTTCGTATAAAAACTGATATCCAGTCAAATCCGGTTAGACTAGAAAAGCCGACCCCAAGTGCCTTGGCAATAATAAAGGCTAGAGACAAGAAGTTGTTGTAGAAAGTAAGTTTTTAAACCACATGTTAGTTGCTAAACCATTTTACCAAATAATCGATATGAAATTGAAAAAAAAAGTAGGTTTATAGCAGTAACAAAATAATCAATAATTAGGTAATTATTTTATTTAGACGCACCACATAATATAATATGTATTATTTATTACAAAAAGAAAATAATATGCTTTTCAATCTCTTTTTCATTTAACCAGATGTTGACACAATTGGCTGTGTATTGGAAAAATTAAGTCCTGGTTTGAAGCCAGTTTGAAGGCCTGGTTTTATTTCATAACAATTTTTTATCCTTTTGATCCTTACTTTAAGTTTATGGCACCCCTGAATACCTATACATACAACAAGGATACTACTTCTCTGTTATATAAAATATCAGCCTACTCGACTGATATTTTATACTTAGTACATTTTGTGTATTTATTTGCAGCCCATTAATTCCCACCAAAAATAATAAAATTATGGAAATTGACTGAGGAATACGTTCTTTAGTATATACTATCATATTAACGCCAATTATTATGCCTAAAGACAAAATTATGAGATCATTTTGTGTGAACTAACTTACCAAAAATATATCAAAATGGCTGCCGTTCACAAACTTGATGTTCCGATTTGCTACTGACACTGACAGATTTATGCCAGTACTAGATTTTCACTCACGGCTTCACTTGCGTACAAAGTACTGTAACCTATCTTATCTTATGTATGGGGGCCAGTCAGTACAGACCGGCGACACTTCGACCCATTGGGATCTTTTGTGTCGGCCCCAAGATTTATCACTTAGCTATCGCCCTATGAATGTACTGCATCAGTCGTAGCGTACACTTCAGAGTGAGAAGCCTGAAGTCCTCAGGGTTTGGATATGCCAATCCCATCAGACCCATCCTCAATCCAGCCAACGCGTCGCATTCACATAGTAGGTGCGATATCGACTCGTCCTGTTCACCACAGGCTCTGCAGATCGAATTGTGTACTATACTGTACTGTAACCTAACCTACATTGGTTAGAATACAGTACTTGTTTCTGGATGAAAGGTACCCTATGTCCTATACTATACCCCTCACAACGTGTATGCCAATTTCAAGATGATCGATCGAGTAATTAAGGCGTGAAAGCGTAACAAACAAACAAACAAACTCACTTTCGCATTTATACTATTTAGCTAGGATTAGGATTGTTGAATCTGGCATATAGTTTCCACCCGGTGTTAAGTTTTTTTTATTTAACCTCCATGATAGATAAGACCATTTAAAATCTTATTATCGAAGGCAAAAGGCGAAAAGGCAGGTAGGTATTAGAGTATCTACTCTACCATATTGGTTTATCTTTCAAACTACTTTAAATAGTCAAGCTAACTACGACGTAAAGTTAGTATATAGATTAGATAATAGATACTTCTAACACTTAAAACTACTTATAAGTAAAAGGAAATCAGAACGATAAGAAATTATCTATATCATTTATAAGCATATAAGGGACGAGGTTTTGTCTGCGCCATAGTTAACCCTAGACTACGAACGTTCGTCGATTCGACGACGCGGGTAAAAAAATTTGCTCTAACTTCTGCACATGCGCTCGCACTTATTTTATACTGCGGCTAATCTCATTCGACCCGTTGACTCCCTGGCGGACGGTAGTGCTTTGGGTGTATGGCGCCCGTAAGCACCGTTCCAGCAACCATGACTCATCGCATCGACGATGGTGAGTAACAACTTCATATTTCGTACTATTTAGTATGTACCTTATCTTATTTTTTCTTATTTGTTCTTCTTATATACAATGCTACTTATTATTCTTTGTTTTAGTTACTATTCGTCAGGTACTAACAGAAGGTATCGACAAAAAATTCATCAGGGAGTCAGATAGAAGACCATTTTAAAGTTGATCTAGCTTATGATTCGGATAGTGATTAAGAAATGCCTGTTTTGACCCAACAACAAGTTCCAGGTCAAGATAATCAAACAAAAGGAGAGGTAGATACTATTTATTAAATTATTTTATAATAAATTTGATAAAATCTCTTCCACCTGTTTTTAGTAAGCACTATCGATGGCTGATCACTTTCTGATAGTCATATGTTTTGTAGGTGTAACGTCTACACGTTCATTTGTTTTGTAGACATTCATTTGTTTTGTAGAGACATTCATTTGTTTTGCACAATTTGTTTCTTACTAATTTTTGGTACCTATTCCCGTGGTACAACTAGTTGGACATAATTCCACCGTTGTACTCCAGGTCATAATGACAAAATGCAAAAAATAAAAATATGTTACAACAGTTGTACCACGGGTCGGGAGCGAATATTTAAATATATTTATTATGTTTTTTATTTACCACACTACCCTTTCCTTCACACCCTACATACTTGAATGAAGAGTTAAAGTTTAATGTAAAGTATTCACTTTCTATCTAACAAAATCATGAAACATTTCAACGGCTGTATTAAATATCATTCTAACTATAAACCTCCGAAAAAGAAAGGTTTGATAAACACTCTTTAAGTTTTAGAATATTCTCTAAACTATAGTCTCTCCTAGAGATAAAGTATTGTACACAAATATGTTTTCGCTTGACGGGTATATTTTAGCAGCTGTGCCGTGTTTTGATCAGATATATCCCAATGTAAAGGTCATGGTCTATACATGTTTTTTGGCAGGTCGGTTCTTCAATGTGAAAGATTAAATTAAAATTAGCAATTAGTTGCCGAAATTCTTTTGTTTTTTATCTGCTTGTAGAATATTTATATTTAGATCACTCACTATAACAACTGTTCTTAATAAATTTACTGTTAATTTGGTAAAGTATCGTTAAGTAGTTAATTTTGTTATAAATAAATCAAAATTTGAATTGGATGTCCTATATAAACCTATTAAAAATATGCTTTTTTTTTACGCGGGGAAATGTGTAAGTCACTTTCCCCATCGCCGGTTTTGGGGCTGGCGATGGGGATATGTCGGGATCCAGCCCCTAAGATGGATTTGGGTTGAACCGACTAAAACCACCGCGGTGTTCCTCACACCTTTATGGCGAGGCCACGCGGATCGCTCTCGCATTCGAATCGCGACCCCACCAAAGGTTCGACCCACCGGTGGACGTGGCGGGTCACACACAACCATCACACATACAGGACAAATTCACAAATTAACACAGAATATAACACACAATATTAACACAGACAAAGCGGGGGACCTAGTCCCCCTTGCGACATCGAGAGGCGTGCGCGGCAGACGAACGCCGCCTGCTCAGACCTGCGCTGATCGGGCGGTGGACGGCCCCAATGGGTCCACCACCCGCAGGCTTCTACTCAAGGTGGCTGGAGGTCGTCTCGCGTCCTCCTGCGCCCGGTTCTGCGGTTAGGGAGAGGGATTGACCGTTCCCTCTCCCTCTCCGCCGCCTCCTTCACTTACATCATCTCCTCACAGAAGGAGGCGACGGCATTCCAAGACCTCTCGCTTGAAACCATGAACAGAACCATAGCCTCAAGCGAGAAGACGACTCTACCGACTGCCGCGTGCATGACATGGCGTTGCGTGGCCCAAGCAGGGCAACCTACCAATGTGTGCAACGCTGTGTCTTCGACAACGACGCGGCAGTCACCGACAGTGATGGCAACCGGGTGTCTCCTGTTTGCCTATTCGACACAGGTACCGACCGAAACAACCGTGGTCAGTCAGCACCTGCGTCAGACGAAACGTGAGGGCGCCATGACGCCTCTCCAGCCACTCTCTAAGAACGGGTCTTACCGCCACGATTGTGGCGTGCCCGGCGCTGGGATTGACAAGTCGTTCCTCCCATTCTGCCACTAGGACCTCGCGAAACTCGCGCCTCCGCACCTCGATATCGCGATGCAACGGCACTTCACCCCGTAACAATGCCTCCTGGCGCCATTGAAATAGTGACGCCAGGAGCCTCTAGGTCCCAGGGCGACGATTCGGCAAGGAGGCTCGCTGCCTCGAACGAGAATGAATTACTAATCTAACCTAACCTACATTTAGGCGAGCTAAGCGGGTAAAACCTTGAATAGTATTTATTAGGATAAACATACATAATTATATTTTACGAATTGCGGATAAAGTTATTTTTGGTGATGTACAAAATTTAATATAGTAATCATTTTTGGGAGGAAATAGAAGCGCGGTTGCGCGATAATTTTGTAATCATAAATGTTATTATTTAACGCCTAATTATGATAACCTTGGACCAGACAAATCGACACCCGTGTTTTGCTAAACGCACTAAAAGGAAAACTGAACAGCTGTTGTGGCCGCCGAAGAGCGGCCATATTTATGGCCGTCAGGGTGTTGGCCCATACGGGTGCTCCGTATAGGGCCTTAGCCCGCACGACCCCTTTGTAGAGCCTCCGGCAGGAGGCATTTGGCCCCCCTAAGTTGGGCAGCAGGCGCGCTAACGCGCCTGCAACGCCCAGAAGACTGGGGGCCAAACCCCGAAAGTGTGCAGCAAAGTCCCACCGGCTGTCGAGTACGAATCCCAGATACTTGAGAGTTGACCCGACGCCGATGCGGACCCCTCCTACCATGATGTCGGCCCCTGGAGGTGGCCGGTTCCGAAGACCATGAAAGAAGATGGCCTCGGACTTAGAAAGAGCCACCTCCAGGCCCAACCGCCGGATACGACCAACGACTTGTGCAACCCCAGCGGTCGCCAATATGGCCGCCGCCCGGTGCGACTTACCGCTTGCCGTGACTAAGGTGTCGTCGGCGTAACAAATGACGCCGACGCCATGTAGGAGCGCACCGCGCAGCACCCAGTCATAGCCGATGTTCCACAGGAGCGGACCCAGAACCGATCTCTGTGGAACACCGCACGACATCTCTCGCCGACTACAACCGTCATGACCCGGATAAACAATGAATCTATTATTTAAATAAGCCCCGACTATGCGACGGAGGTAGGGAGGCACGCAATGGAAAACTAACGCCTCCCTTTTTTTTTTTCTTTTTTGTTTTTTTGATACCCAGGAAAAAATGCTTGATGCCCTACCCGCCGGCTAGGGGACGGCACCGGCGGGGCGTGTGGGACTCACCAGCCTAGTGCTGGTATACCCACTAAAAAAACCTGGGGTGTTCCCTCTCTCACCCAATGGGGGGGGCCAGTTGGGAGTCTAAAAAGATTCATCCATAGCAGGCCCCCCCGTGTGGGTGCCGGCCTCCTCTCGTCCCCGGGGGAGAGCATTTCACAACTCTCCCCTTTCGACGTTAGAAGGCGCGCGGGAACACCGCGCGCGCCCTCTATGGGTTCTTACTCACGGGTGGCAGGGTCCCCTAAGGCCTTGCCACCCAGAACCCTTAGGTGGGGGGCAGGAGAGCGACATAAGCGCGTCTCCTGCGCCCCCTCCTCCGGCGGCGGATGTCCGGGGCGTAAGGATCTTCCTCACGCCCCCGCTCCGCCGCCTCCTTCTGCGAGATGACAGCCTCGCAGAAGGACCTCATTGCGCCCCAGCACCTGTCGTCACCGACCATCATGGATACGACGGTCGGCAACGAGAGGTCGGGGCCAATCACGGCGACCAGGGCACAGCGCTCCTCGGCCCACGCCGGACACTCCTCCAGCGTGTGCTGCGCCGTGTCCCGGTCGCACTCCTCGCAGTGGTGACACCTGGTTGTCGGCTCCCTACCGGCTATCTTGCACAGGTACTCTCCGAAACAGCCGTGTCCGGAGAGCACCTGAGTAAGCCGGTAGGTGAGCGGTCCGCGCCGTCTGTCCGTCCATTGCCTTAGCACCGGACGGACAGCCTCGACTGTCCTCACCCCATAGCGGGGCTGGGCCAGTCGCTCCTCCCACCTGGCCTCGAGGACCAGTCGAGCCTGGGACCTTCGCGTCTCCACCGCCCCGTGAGTGGGTTCCTCACCATGGAGCCGGAGGTCCACGCGCCAGTGATACACCGACGCTTGGACCTCCGCCTCCAAATCCCAGGGCGGCGATGCCGCCAGGACGCACGCCGCCTCAAAGGAGACGGTGCGGTACGCCCGCGACACCCTGATCGCCATCGCCCTCTGAGGTTTCCTCAAGAGGGCGATGTTTCGGCGATCGAGGGCGCCGGCCCAAATGGGCGACCCGTAAAGGGCCATCGACCGCACCACCCCCAAATAGAGGCGGCGGCAGACGACACTCGGCCCCCCGATATTCGGCAGCAGGGAGCTAAGCGCTCCCGCCGCCGACATCAGCCGGGGGGCCAGGCGGCTAAAATGGACGCGAAAGTTCCAGCGGCCGTCGAGGTGGAGCCCCAAGTATTTCATACTCGGCTCCACCCCGATGCGGACCCCTCCAACTATGATGTGGGCATCTGGTGGCGGCGCCCGCCGAGGCCCATGAAATAACAGGGCCTCGGACTTTTCCAGCGCCACCTCCAGTCCCAACATCCTAATTCTACCGACAACCAGGGCCACCCCTGCCGTGGCAAGACGGGCAGCTGCCCCGTAATCCTCTCCCCGGGCCGTGACCAGCGTGTCGTCGGCGTAACAAGTTACGCCGACGCCCGGGGGCAGGGCGCCCCGCAGCACCCAGTCGTAGCCGATGTTCCACAGGGTCGGTCCAAGAACGGAACCCTGCGGAACACCGCACGACACCTCCCTCCGGAACGTTTCTCCGTTCCGCCCCACACAGAATACACTCCTCTGGTGCAGGTAGTCCCCGACTATTCGGCGCAGATAGGGAGGCACCCCATTAAATCGGAGCGCCTCCCTAATAGTCGCCCACGGCAGGGTGTTGAACGCGTTGGCGATGTCCAAGGACACCGCCAACACCACCCCGCGCGAGGCGACCGCCTCTTCCGAGAGGGCCTTGACGCGACTGATCGCGTCAATCGTCGATCGGCCCTCTCGGAATCCAAACTGATGTTCGGACAAGTCGGGGCCCACCCGCACCAGGTGCCTGGAGAGGCGGGCAACCACTACACGCTCAAAGAGCTTGCCCACCTCATCCAACAGCACTATGGGGCGGTACGCGGAGGGAGAGTCCGCGGGGCGGCCCTCCTTTCTAAGGAGGACCAGCTTACCCGTCTTCCACATGGAGGGGAACTGTCCCGACTCCAGACAGGCGCTAAACAGCCTGAGGAGCCGGTCCCCTAGGGAGTCGTAGGCCAAAACCCAGGCGCGGCCAGGAATTCCGTCCGGCCCCGGGGCAGTGTTTTTGCCCCGGAGCCGAACCATTGCCGCGCCGAGCTCCGCCATTGTTACCTCTGGCGCCCCGGCATCGGCACCGCCCTCCTCAATATCGGGCGGCGCCATTTCGGGAGGCGTGTGCTCCGCTCTCGAAGGAAAGAGAGCGGAGACCACCTCCTCTAATTGCCGGGGCTGGAGACTCTCGGTGACCGGTGGGGCCCAGGGGCGCAACTTGCCCCTGACCGCCTTGTACGGGCGGCCCCACGGATCTGCCTCGAGAGTCCCCAGGAACTCTTCCCATCTTTGGGTTTTGGCCTCACTGATGGCGGACTGCAGGGCGTGCTTCCGCTGTACGTATTCGCTCCGCAGCCGTGCCTCCACGGTCGGGTCACGGTACCGCCTGCGTCGGCGGTACCTAGTGTACTGGCGACGCGCCGCAATGCACGCGGCGCGTTTTTGGCCTATGTCATCAGACCACCAGTACACCTGACGCCTTGGAGGTCGAGCACTGGCCCGGGGCATCGACGCGTCGCAAATCCGCGTCATCGCGCCCCGGAACCACTCCGCCTCTAGCTCAACCTCCACAGGCCCTTCGCCCATTGGGGTCCAGGCCTGGACGATGGAGGCTTCCACCAGCACGTCTACGTTGAGACGTTTCAACGCCCATCGTGGGGACGACGGGGTGTGCACTCTCCTCGGGCGATCGTCCGGGATCGCCGGCGAGGCGGAGATGTCGAACCGCACGTAACGGTGGTCCGACAGTGACTCCGCCTCGACCAGCACTTGCCAGTCCCGGACGCGGCGCGCTACGGCAGGGCTTGCGAACGAAATGTCCACAATGGACTCGCCCTGCCAGCGCACGCACGTGGCGACCGATCCCCGGTTAAGAACCACGAGACCGGTCGCAATCGCCCACTCCTCCAGCGCGTCGCCGCGAGCGTCGGTGACAGGGGATCCCCAAGCAGTTGATTTGGCATTGAAGTCCCCCGCCACCACGACCGGACGCGATTAATAACGGCCCCCACCGCGCCCAAAAATTGCTCAAACTCGGCGAGGCGCCGGTTCGGAGAAAAGTACACCCCGATCAGGACGGTTCCCTCCCAATCAACACATATATGACCCTCGCCCCTGTCTGTCATCACCAGGAGCGAGGGTCCGGACGAAACAATGGCCGCCGAGCCTCCGAGGTCCCCAAACCAGTTGTGTCGGCTGGGGACGCAGTAAGGCTCGGCGACCACGGCGATGTCTATTGACCACTCCGCCATGTGCTGCAGCAAGATATCCTGCGCCCTGGCGGAGTGGTTAATATTCACCTGTAGGAGGCGATGGGCCATAATTAATATTAGGTGTCCATCGCCTCCGTACTTCTCCCTGCTTGGGACGGGGCCGGGGCGGCCGGAGTCCCGGCGACCGCCCCTCTGGCCCTACGTCGTCTCGGTGGGGAGCAAGATTTGCTCCCCATCCGGTGCTCCGCCGGCTTTCCTGCAGCAGAACAGAGGCTGCAGGAAGGTTTTGCGGCGGAGCAGGCGGCGGCCTTGTGGCCGGGCTGACCGCAGCGATAGCAGAGATCGCTGCGGTCAGTTTCAGCGGTGCATTGCTGCCTCACGTGCCCCGGTTCGAGGCAGCGGTAGCACCGCCTAGGCCTCGACTCCAGGAGATTCACCTGAGCCGAGACCATCCCGACCAGCAAACGGCCGGCCGCCACCTTCTTCGCCGCGGCGATGGGGCAGCGCACCACCACCGTGCACAGGCCACTCTCGCCGCGGCGCATCTCCCCCACCCTGACCTGCGCCAGGGGGCAGGCTCCGGCATGTGCCACCGCAGTGGCGACATCCTCGGAGGAGGCCGAGTCATCCAGCCCAGTTACTCGCATTTCTGCGGACTTTACCGGGCGGGAGACCTTGACCTCCTCAGGCGTGAAGAGTGACCGAATTGTTTCGGCCACCCTGTCCGCCTTGTCGCCGGAAGTGGCACCTGGGACCTCTAAGATTCTGGCCCCAGTGGCGGCAACCTTAAAGAAGACGCCTCCAGCGAGGCCCATCTCGGCAAGGTTGCCTTTCATGGCCTGTGTGGCCCGCTGGAGGACGCCTGCGTAGCTAACGCCTTGCCGGAGCCCCTCCTCCGTCAGCTCCACCACAACGGCGGTGGAGCGCGGGGGGCGCAGGTCAGCTGGGCGGAGGCCCTTTTTCTTGCTCACCGGGGGTGCCTGGGAGGCCTTCTTCTTCTTCTTCTTCCTCCTCTTCTTCCCGACGACCTCTGTCCACGGCTGCTCAGCCGAAGTAGAGGCCACCGGGGCGGGTTGGGGCTGGGAGGCGGGGCGCCGCGGCGCCACAGCGGCGGTCGCCCTCCCCTTGCCCTTCCCCTTCCCCTTAGAAGAGGAGGCCGATGGTGTGGGGGCAGATGTCTGCCGCGCAACCGGTGGACTGGAGGGCGCCGGGCCAGCCGGCGTGCCTCCGACCATCCGGGGGCGGCCCCCGAGCGGAGGGCCCAGGGTAGGGACGGGCGTGAGGCCATAGTTGGCCAGGCACGCATCAACCACGTTGCGCGCCTGAGCCACCGTGGCCCGCATAAGTTCGTCCGCCCAGGCGGGACGCCGGTCCTTCGCGGGAGTGAGGGGCCGTGCTGGGCGCCGCGGGAGGGGTGGGAACTCCTCCCGCGGCCTCCCGGCAGGCGCCACGGTGGCGGCCGAGGGCGTCTTGGCGGCGTTGGTCCGAGCGGCAGCGGCAGCGGCCGCCTTCATGGCCGTCACCTCCGCTCGGAGCTCCGCCAGCTGCCTATGCAGCCCCTCATTCTCCGACCTCCAGCGCCTCTGAAGGTCGGAGGAAGTTTGTCCCCACAGGTGGAAGAAGGCCTCCCTCATATCCTCCGTGGCATTTTTTAGGTCCCGGACGAAGCCCCCCTTCAGGTTGCCGGACCGGGCCGCCACCCTCAAGACGGTCTCGGCGCCAGCCTCAAACCGTTGCCTGAGGTCGGCAACCGAGTCCCCAGCCGAGGGGGACGCATCATCAACCTCAACCGTCTTCGGGGCATCCTGACGGGCAGGTAAAGGCTGCCCGAGGAGCCTCCTCGTGGAGGGAGGCGGCATCGGGGAACCAGCCCTTCCTCGACAGGGCATCCCCTCCACCACCTCCACCTCCGTGTCTGAGCACGAGTGCGACGGCACGGGATGCGTTGTCTTCCGGCGCTTCGCGGAAGCCTCCCGTTCTCTTCCAGTCGCTGACGAGCACCGGCTCTGAGGCCGACTGGCCTCCGAACCAGAGCCCGCCTCGGACCCGGACTCGACGCTGACGGAGCTCCTCCGGCTTCCGTCAGGCGTCGACGCGCTATCTCTACCATTGCTGGCGCGTGGTCGTAAAGGGCGCTTAAAGCGCCCTTTGGAGTCGCGCAATGGCACTCCATGCTCCTCCTTCCTCTCCTTCTCAACGTCTTTGGGTTGTTGTTTTTCTGTATTTTCCATTTTGATCCCACGAGTGGAGACGATCTAAAGTCGACCCCCGGGTGACGCTCATTCCGGGGGAAGGCCTACATACTGCTGGGGGACGGCAGGTGCCCAGAGGTTTTTACAACTTCGCTGTTGGGTGGTCTGAGTTTTCCTTCTCGCGGGCCGGCCAACTAAGGCAAGCCCCTCGGTCCCGTTGAGCCGCTAGACGTGATCAACGACACTCAACGGGTAACGAGTTCATTGGAGCAGGATTGGGTTTCCCCTCCCCTATGTGCTCCCACCCGGGCCTTACAGGCCCCACTGGTGATTTTTTATAGAGGTTTTCTTCCTCGCAGCCCGAATGCCCCCGGTCCTGTCAGTTCAGGATTACGGGTTGGGCCGGATGGGGGTCCATGCTGGACCGATCCACCCGCCCCAAAACCGCCCGACTGGGCAGGAAGCCTAAGCTTCCCAAACCGGCCTAACGGCCCAACGCCTCCCTAATACAACCCCAGGGCAAGGTGTTAAAGGCGTTGGTGATGTCGAGTGACACCGCCAAGACGACCTCGCCCCGGGCAACTCCTTCCTCCGCGAGACTCCTCACACGCTGAATCGCGTTGATAGTGGAGCGCCCGCAACGGAAGCCATACTGACTATCCGTCGCGGCGCTCCGCGATCATTCTCTCAAACAATTTAGCGATTTCGTCCAGCAAAACAACGGGCCGGTAGGTGGACGGGCTGTCCGCCGGATGCCCCGGCTTCCTGAGGAGAACCAGTTTCCCAACCTTCCACTGACTTGGGAACTGGCCCCTCTGAAGACCCGATGTGAGGAGTCCCCTGAGTTGGGGCCCGAGCTCCTCAAGGGCCAGGACCCACGCACGGCCTGGAATGCCGTCGGGTCCTGGGGCGATGTTCTTCACACGAAGTCGTGTCACCACCGCTCGTAATTCTACCCGGGTCACTTCGGGAACAACGTCGTCGTCAAAGTCCGCGTTGGACGCCACGGAAGGCGGAACCATAGGCAGAGGAGTGTGCTCCGCTCTGGAAGGAAACAGAGTGGCCACCACTTCTCGCAGGAGCTCCGGACGAAGACTCTGGGACAAGGGGGGCGCCCATGGTCAAAGCTTCGACATTACCATAAGGTATGGACGCCGAAATCGGACGACGACGGCGACGCCTTCTGCGCAGCCGGATGTACTGGCGTCGCGCAGCTACACAAGAATACCGTAGCCGCGCGATATGATCTGACCACCAGTACACCTGGCGCCTCGAAAGAGTAGATCTCACTCGCGGCATCGCCGCATCACAAATTTGACTCATTGCCTCCCGGAACCACTCAACCTCCATCTCGATGTTTTCAGGCCTGGCCGGAGAACGTACCCAGGCCTGAACGATGGAGGTGTCCTTTAATTTAGACAGGGCCCAACGCGGACCGCCCTCAATCGGATATCTTCGAACGGGCGCGCCGGAGGTCTGGGCGGAGACGTCGAATCGGATGTAACGATGGTCCGACAACGTATCCACCTCCTCGACGACGCGCCAACCTACGACACGGCGCGCTAGAACGGGGCTCGCAAAGGACACGTCCACGATGGAACCGCCCCGCTGACGTACGCACGTGTGCACTGAACCACAATTGAGGACTTGCAGGCCGTTCTCAACGGCCCACTCCTCAAGCAGCTCACCCCTCGCATCCGAGGTTGGTGAACCCCAAGCCGAGGATTTGGCATTGAGGTCCCCGACGACGAGCACGGGCCGAGGGTGGCTGCGAGCGACGACGACGCTAAGTTCAAGAAGATACTCCTTGAAGTCGGCGAGAGATCGGTTGGGTGAGAAATAGCCGCCCACCACAACCGCTTCTCCTATTTGTGCTGCGACACTCCCCCGTCCTCGAACGATGTTCTCGAAGGACGGGGTGCTGGCGGCGGCCAGCGAAATGATCGCCACCAAGCCACTGAGGTCCCCTACCCAGCCATCGCTGGGAGGGACAAAGTAGGGCTCGGCGACGATGGCGACATTAATTGACCACTGCGCCATGCTCTGGAGGAGAAGATCCTGAGCCCTGGCGCAGTGGTTTATGTTACTTAGGAGGAGGCGGAGCTGTGAGTCCATTAATTTGTATCCATTACTACCCCCGCCTTCCGACCACAAGAGCGGTGACCTTTGCGGATTTCGTCGAATTTATGGCCGACTGCCTATTCGATTCGGGTGCGGTGCACCCCCTACCCCCGGCCCGGTGATCGGCCGGTCTTCCTGACGCCGCACAAAGAATGCAATGCGGCGTCGCTCTACACGAGCCAGCCAGGTGACCGGACTGACCGCAGCGGAAACAACGTCCGCTGCAGTCAACCTCCGAGGTACACTTCACCCCAACATGACCACCGCTGAGGCAGCGGTAACACCTCATTGGTCGGGGGTCAAGGAGCTTGACCTGCGCCGACACCCAACCAATTAAGACTCTTCGGCCGTCGGCCAATTTCTTTACCGTCGCTACGGGACAGCTGACGACTGCTGTTCCCATACCGACATTACAAATATGCTATGCGAAGGGTGATATACACAGTATTCAAAATGTTTATCTAGACAATTTTCTTTAACACACTCTAATTGTTCAAATATTATACCATATTTAATTAATATAGCAACACCTCCACGTTTTTGCTTCTTTTTTCTGCAATAAGATACAGCTAGCTTATAATCATTCAGTTTTAAAGAGCGTTCGTCTCCTAATTCAACAAAAGTTTCGCTAAAACAAATTATATCAGGTTTATATTTATTCAGAGTAAGGTCATTTAACTGTATCTCTAGAAGATTTCGCTTATTAAATATACCGGCTACATTTTGATGCAAAATCCTTAAATATTCGTATCTATACACGAAAAAGATTGTCCGTTTTTTCTGTTTGTGTACCTGTATCGACAGTAGTAATTTTTCGTTGGTCTCGATTTCTATGTCGCTCAGTTTGTATATCCAAAAAGTATTTTACACATATCTAAGATCTAAAGTTTAGAAACTCGATATTATAATCTATTTGATCTAACACAGAATTAATGATTTTACAATTACCTATCTTTGGTGAATAAATGTCTAAATTAACAAAAGTTCAGTTTTCATACTGACTAGCTACCATTGTCAACATTTCATTAAGTTTATATTTGTTCAAGTGAATGTTTTTAAATACTTTTAAAATAAATACATGACATATTGTTAATTTCGGAAACATATATAATTCTGAAATAATTTTTAGTCTATTAGAGTCATGCTCACTCATACAGATTACAATACGGTCTTGAGGGGTAATATCAAACACTTTCGCAGATGTAAGTTTTTCTTCAGTTGACGCATAAGATTTTATACAAGACCTGACTTGATATCGCTTGTAATTCTATTATTCAAATTAAGTTATTTTGTAGGCAATTTATTAGCCGTTGTATTACCAGAACTTTCCATGATATTTATACGATTTTGGTTTGGTTTATTTCTTTACGGGTCTCTGCATCTGTTTGAGTTTCTGCCTGAGTTTTATTCTCGATTTGTGGTTCAGAAATATAGGTTGGATTTGCGAATTTGTTGTCGTCGTCATTATTATTCGATAAGACCAGCGGGCTTTTTTCAATTTTGTCTACTAGTCGGCATTTAGTAAAGTTCTTTTTATGAGATACGTTTTTTCGCAACGACGATGTAGCAGAGAATACAGTTATTTCTTGTGACATCTATGTTATTTGTTTCTTATGTTCTATATTTACTAACACTACATTATGCATTTCATTTTGCGTGCTTAATAAATTACATTTTAGGCTATCAATTTCCTGCAACATTTCTTCAACGCAATGGGCACGCAACGCATATTTGGTTGTCTGCAAGTCTAGGCTCTAGCCCAGTAAGTCACATGACGTAGAAGAATCCAAGGAGTCTTTTATTTTCAATTTTCTAATAACTTTGACTTGGTCAGATGTTTTCTTTGTATGTTCTTTCATTATATTTATTTATATTGCAGACATTTACATACAATCGCTTAGTTTTATAGCAATTAAAGACTTAGGTTCACTGAATAGTTTCAGAGTAGAATTATTAGCACTAATTACCGAGAGAACCAGCAGTTCCGTTTGTATGGTATGATCTTCTTTGTAGCCTCTAAACGACTGCTTCTTGACGTTCATCTAATTTCAAAATTTAACCACTCCCCCAACCAATCGATTCCATTCACGTAACTAGTCGACGTCACGACGATCCCCGCTGTTGTACAATGAAATCATTGAATATTATCGCTAAATGATCGTAGTCCCCAAAAAAATAATGATTTAGTCCGAAGCCAATGTGAATACGCTAGTATTGTGTGGAGTCCACATTACGTGGTCCACTCATAACGTGTCGAAGGTATGCAGCGTGCGTTCACGATGCAACTTGCTTATTACTCTAGCGATATATCCCACAGATGTCCCTACGTGCAACATCTACAACTTTTTAAAATGTACCCTATGCGTGTACTTCGACTCTTAAAATGGGTACTTTGTTTTTCATATAAACGGCAAGATGAACTGTGAGGAACAGGCATTCCGTATGTCACTTCGAGGGCCTCGAACAACACCTAGACATCTGATCACTAACCTATATTTGACACTAACCTGTAGAACAAACATCGGCTTGAACTCACCATTGTTTCGTATTTATAGAGAATTCAATAGGGTAAAGCCACACCCGAACAAAACCTGCTTTGGCTTCTGGGAAGATAGTCTCAAGATCTTAATATAATATTAAATATTACAACCGATCTGGACATAGGACATGGATACAGCTGTATCATCCAAGTTAAACATTATTTGCCTCTGGAGAGCTCACAAGAACATAACATTATTGGGTCCACGAGGAAAGACCAACCATTTTGTAGGAGTCGAAACGCTATTCAGCTAACTACAAAGACCAATTGGCAAAATCCGACCTAACTATCTTAAACAGTTCGCAATCAAATACGTTTAAGATACCGACCAGATCTAACATGATTTAATATGGGGAGCTAAGACAATGGCCGTATTTCAAACAACAACGTCAAATATAATTTCTTTCAGCGTATCTGTTCATATTTTAAGAGAGAGTAAAAAAGTAATACTTTAAAAAAATACATTGATGACATACATATATGTATGTCACTCAAATCAAACAAACTCGTTTCGGTCACAAAGCACATCATACCCAGGCCTACATTCTCGATGTCAAAGATAAAAATAAAACACTTTTTTGACAGATCCATTGACAAATATATATATTAAAAAACCACGAAATGTTTACAATAAGTTACTTAACAATACAAATCTATCTATTTACTTCTTATTCTTATATAATAATAACTAGCGGTCGCCAAGTGGTCTAAATTCACGCATTGTTTATTTAAATTTGAAATTTGATCGTTATTAAGGTTTTATTGTCTATAACTATACCCTTATAATCACATTTAATTTAGTCACCTACTCCACATACATATGTATGTAACCATAGTTACGAAGCATTCTACGAAATACTACGAACGCGATTCGACTGCTTGTGTCAAATGCATGATTGTGTGCGTGTAGTATTTTTTCATTATTTTAACGTATTTCTAATGCATATTTTATAAAAATATTAGATGCCGCACCTCTTTCTTCATATAACAACTTTTAACTTTAACTGTGCCAAATTCCATATTCCTCCATCCGCGCAATTTTTGTAAAAAGGGCTACAAAGTTTTTGGTTCACGTATTAAGAGCGTTTACGCCTAGCGCGCGATGTCAAGTTTAGGTAAATGCAGTCCAAATTCCACTCACACAAACGCGCGTGTGAATGTGTGCGTAGAGCTGGCCGTGCGGTCTCTTACTATAGTCGCACTAAACTAACATGAGCCGTTTGGTATGACTGGGTTTTGACTACGACGCGCGACGGTATGACTAATTTCTTTCATTTAAAATTTTGGTTCGTACAACTGCCTAAAGACTTTATTTATAAATGAAATTATTAATTGTGTTATTCAAGTAGGTAACAAATTCATTTAAAGTTAACAACGTAAAGCAACACACCAACTACTTACGGAGCGATGAATATAAAAGCTCAACCTTATATCGATAGTAATATGGTTCAAAATAAAAATTATTTATGTGAACTTTTACTATATTCGCAAGTCTTTTTATTTTAACAATCATATATTTGTAACATTCAATGCTACGATAAAATAACTCATTATTTATTTATTTAGGATTGCCAACGGTCATAACAAAAAAATAAGGCAAACAATTACATGATAAAACTTACTAGCTAAATTAATTATAATTACATTAAACATTAACCTTATCTTTTTTTTTATTTTATACGTATCTAAATAAAACTCATCGTATTGTTATATAGATAAACAAACTATAAAAATTAAATTTTATTAAATATTTAAAGTAAATTAGTAACTCGTGTTTCTTAGTGGCATCGACCTGGACTTTCTTGGGTCGATAATTTCTGGTAACAAACACTTGTTATAATAGTTAATTAATCTAGATTCCATTTCGTTATGCCAGAAATCATCGTTTCGAGTGATCCTTTCAACTTTTAATGGAAACTCTTTACCAGTCCAGACTGCAAACAAACATAAATTCCTTTTTTTATGCGCAGTTGGCCTTGAACCTGATAAAACCACTCGTTTCGACGATTGATAGTTCCATCAGGATTCCAAATTTTTTTTATTTTCTCTTATCGCTTCATCGGCTGTCATACCGAATGCTGAAATCAGACATTTGATTTCGATGATTCGAAATTCCATCGGGTGAAGCTCCCAAAAAGAGGAAATTCTCATCAATGAACAGGCCACATTTACTTATTCTTATATTTTTCTGTCTTTCTAATTGCTGGATAGCGGTAGCCTCATTAGCTTTGCCATATTTAATGCTTGCGATATTATTGAGCGAATAAGTATATAAATGGTTTTTTACTAGGGGCGCAGAGCTTATGTTTGCCCTTCTTTTGCAAACTTTTCCAAACGACGATGCTGTTACAAGACATCTTCGCAATTCAAGCCAAAGTGCGCTTTCTGCTTGAAGAATCGTATCTCTTTCTATCACTTCTCTATTGTTTACCTAAAACAAAAATATTATTTTTCTTTGCACTTTAAATACAGCAAATCGTAACTTATATTAAACGAAAGTAACTATGTTTATCTGTCTGTATATATATATATAGATAATATTCTATCACATACACACAACATCTAGCCCAAACTAAGCAGAGGTTTTACTATGGGTACTAGACAATGGATGAAATACATTTTTTTTTGTTAACACTCAGACCAAGACGAACATCCACGTTCATGCACACAAATGTTTGCCTTGTGCGGGAATCGAACCCGCGACCTCAGGCGTGGCAGTCTGTTACACTAACCACTACGCCATTTAGCCGTATCATGTGTGTGGTTGTAACAATGGTTTATAATTATAAGATGTTAAAAGGATAACAAGTCTATAAGACATATTATTATCATAGTAGAGTAATAATCACAATTATCCACATTTACTGACAATTATCGCCTGCTCCGTGCCTCGGAGAGCACGTTAAGCCGTCGGTCCCAGTTGCCATGAACATCTATGACAGTCGTTATTGGGAAGTCAGTGCCCTATAATATCCTGACACTGGTCTAGCCTTAGGGTATCGTTAGCTTTCGGGTTGCGGTGGTCAGGTGCTAAATAATTGATAGAATTAGAAATCAATCCCAAGTACTTTTGTATTTCTTGTAGTCTGTGTCCGAGTAAGACGCTTTTGAACATAATTTATGTTTCACTACTGTTTCTTATTTAATAAAGGAGTTGGCAATGGTGTTTTACTGGCACGTTTCATTATAAATGTTTTCAGATCCAATCTAATAACGCATACATGCAGCCATAAGTCCTTCTAATCCTACTAATATTATATGTGAAAGTATGTGAGGATGGATGTATGGATATTTGTTACTCTTTCACGCAAAAACGACTGAACCGATTTTGATGAAACTTTACAGTATAATTATTTATATCAGAATAACATATAGGCAACTACAAAATCTTCATCTTCATCTTAGCGGTTATCTCGGTTGCATTCGCGGCGTTGGCGTTGGGACCCAAGGTCCGCTTTCCCGCTAAGTCTCCTCCAAATAAAAAGTCTATCTTAACATAAATCTACATTAACACAAGCAAAGCCGCGGGCAAAATCTAGTGGTATATTTCTAGACTGGCTGGCGATACTGAGAAAATACCAATAACGCTTTCCCCGGCTTGGACCAAACCTGAAATTTTTTTGCCACATAATTGGCCGTAAACATAGTACTAATTAAGTTAGTACTTATGTGTGTTACATCCACAAACGGTGTTATAATATAATAATGATAATATCAGCCCTGTATTAAACTGTTCAACTGCTGGGCACGGGTCTCTTCTCAGTGTGAGCGTAAGCCATAGTCCACCTGGCCCAGTGCAGATTGGCAGATCTTATCATCAAGAACATTATAGAGAACTCTCAGACAAGCAAGTTGCCTCACGATGGTTTCTTCACCGTTAAAGCAAACGATAATTAACAATTGAATACGCACATAACTTCGAAAAGTCAGAGATCTTTGGATCGAACTTAAGACCTCTGCGTGTCAGTCCAAAGGTTTCCTAGTAGGCTGGTGTTCTTGACAATTAAATCGAGAATCGTTTTTGCTGCGCTCAATTTGTATCGAATTGTAACCGATTTTAAGAATACAAATTACGAATCGACATGTCGAAGTTAATACATAAGCATCTTGTTTGCTTTGCTTTTCAATAAATCGACTCTTAAGGAAAATGCCGTGTACTCTGTATTGACTTATGATACATACATGTATATTTATGTGTAAAGCTTCATATGTCATTACTCATTACTCACCGTAGCAATGTGATAAGTACATAGTAGTTCTGTTTCCAGGCCTTCCCCTTCAACATTACTGACTTGGCCGTATTCTAATTTTTCATATTACATATAGGTACTTTAGTAATTCAACTAATACTACTTTCATATCTATATTTAAATTACATATTTATATATATGTAAATATTTTTTTAATGTTTTGCTTTACTATTTTAAACCTGGAGTGTAATTATATAGGATTTGGTTAAACAACTTCGAGGAGATAAAAGGGTAAATGAAATTGGACGAAATTAATTATTCTATGCTGAATTACATTTACGATAGAATATTGTGTAGTTTATAATTATTGTTTTTTTACTATTGTTTGATTGTGACAAATATTTTCATCACAAATTAAAATAATTCTTAATTTTAAGAATGTAACTTATGAGTTTATGATTTATGACGCAATTCAAATTATTTTTGACTAGCTGTCCCTCGCGGTTTGATCCATGTTCATAATCACTGCTCTGCTTCCGTGGTTCGTAGTGTAAAGTTATATGTCTACGTTACTAATAGATAAAGTAGCTTTCTAAAGGAAAAATATATTTTAAATCGTTGGTTAAGTTATTAAATTTGTTTATTACAAAGAAAATTAAATCCTTTCGCTTTATAACATTAATGTAGAAATACGCTTTTGGCACATAACCCATTATGTCTGGTATTCCAACAATTATTTACATAATGATTAATAGCAAAATGATCGTTTTACGACAATATAAGGACATTTATTGAAGTTGTAAAGGAGTCATACTTCATAGGAATCATTATAACGTCGGTACAGTTCTAAAATATAGACGTATGATCACACGTCATCATGTTGCGTCTACAATATTTTATATTACTAATATTAATTTGCTTAATAAAATACGGTGAATCAAAAAATAACTTAACAAATACACTCGTAAGCGCAGATAGCCCTTGCTTCAGACAAAAGTGCATAAACAAATGTTGTCCTTTCGGTCAATACTTTAAGAAAGGAAAAACGTGTGTAAAATTTGAAGAAGTGTTTGATTTGTCGCAATTAAATGTTTACAATGAAGATATGAAGGACACAGGAAAAAAAGTACCAGATGTGTTTAAACTTTTGCCGGGGAAACTGAATGATCCAGTGTTTCGAAAAGATGCCAATCAGTTTAAATACAATCATTATATCTTAGAGGTAAGCCATTACATTCCCTATTACAAATGTGTTTGTGAAGATTTTCGGATATTTGGAAGTTTGGTACTGAATTCGTCTGTTCATCGCTTAATTTCCAACGGGTGCCAATAGGTCTCTATCACCAAGCCTCCGCTGTCCGTCTCTCTGTCTGGCAGTATCTCGTGATCACAGCAAATTTTTCGCAGTGTGTATATTCCTATTGCCGCTATAACAACATAAAAACCATGATGGAGAATTTTAAACTGCGTAATCTTTGTTGACCGGTTTATAAATCGCTTTTATTATTCTTTCTTTTTTAAATTAGTGTAATTTTTTTAATAACCTACGTTAAGATCTCGTCTTCTACCTGTAGTCTAGTCTAACATTACCAATAACCCGAAGTGTTGTCTTTACAAATAATACAATGTAACAGTTTGTGAGGATGTTACATAATCCAATGTTATTATGTAAACCATTGAGTCGTTTTGAATGAAATGGCACGAAGACAGGACTGCCTGTCTTATGACGTGGTGACCCTTATGACGTAGAGTACCTTAAAACATATTAACAAAAAATAAATTAGGTACACAAAAACTACACACAGAAAACTGTGGATTCTAAAATTATTCACCGCCCTACCCCGCGCGCCCGCACGCAGCACGTACGATCGTGTGCTAAACGATATTAGTTTGAAAGTGAGCTGACGTTGGAGTCCCTGATTGTACATTCTATTTGAAAAACTGATTGAACTGACAGCCATTCTCTCTTTGTCTCTGTTGCACTCAAATCTATACACATCCTAAAAACGCCACTGTTTTTAATAGCCTAGTTTTCAATATTATTTATTTTATAAATCATGTACATATTTAAAGAACAGTGTTAATTGTAATTATTAATGCAGTCGACATACATTATTTTTGTCTTTATTCTCGAATGGTACCTACTTTTCACCAGGTGCTTTAGATCCCAAGTAATAGACGGCGAGCCTATTCCCGTTTACCAGTCATAGATCCAGGCTCCAGACTGCTAGTGAGAAATTCTGCACAAATAAACTCAATAACAATTTGGCTGACCTGGGATATCGATTAAAAATAATGTATACTAAAATAGTGTTTAAGAGATTTATTTTGGTAAAACATTAATTTCTTGAAGATCCAGTCAGTTCTATAATATTTTTGCTTTTGTTACACTACGAGCTATAGAAACAGAGCAGTAATCGTAAAGTGAGTACGGGAGACAACTATAATAATTTGGTAGATACCTTTTTAACATATTATATATATACACCATGTAATTCAATTCACTGTTTTCCAGAAACGTATGTAGTCAGTCAATGATAAAGAATATTTCTGCATCGTTAATTATAAAAAAAATCACTTAAATAAATTAATCAAGAATAGACACTATAATTTTTGTCAAAACATGTTTTTATTTTAAACATGACTGCAACAGTAATGCATAACAATGCGCCGCCGCCGGACTGGCGATGGCGCGCGGCGCGCGGCGCGAACGCATGGAGCTCGTACCCCTCTCGCCGCTCACCGCATCCCTTTTGTTTGCCCAACTTTCGTCTATGTAAGTAGGTCAGTGTGCCATTTCTTGCTAAACGGGATAGATGTTGAACGAAGACGAAGACACCTCGCGTCGTAGCGCAGTGAAATACTGATTTTGATGAAAAGACCGGATTTGAAAACAATTTTTTATGAAGAATAATTGTAATGGAAAGCCTCTATATCATGGACTGAGTAGATACTTTTAGGGAAAACAGTGAATTAGATTCCATGGTGTATAAAGCAGCCCCCGTTCTAGAAATAACTCTGCGTCGCGGAGAACTTTACAAACATTCAAAAGATGCCACAAAAATATCTTTTAGTACAACTGTTCGTGAGTACATCATTTTTCCCGTCCCGTGTGGGGATCGAGTCCATATACTCGGTGTAGTAGGTAGGCGATGCGTCCACTTAAACCATTATGCAATACATGTACTTGAATTGATATTAAGATTTACAAATTGTATCTACTAAATTAAGTTATTATATGCTGGTTTAACTGAACGTTTGTAATTTCTTACACACATTGTAAGTAAAATAATTCGGTTTGATTTATTTAGAGGTGTGTGTACTTAAAACAATGCTTAATATAATTGTTGTATGTTTGTTTTCCCCATTGCCACCGGCACACCGTTCAACTGTTCAAAAACTAGTCTGCATTACCTTATTCCTGGGCGTTACAGGAATTTATTGACGTTACTGAATATGCTTTACCTATATAATATATGTACCTATATAATAATATCAGTACTGTAATAAACTGTCCTCCTGCTGGGCACGGATGTCTTTTCAGTATGAGAAGAGTTCGGTTTTTACAGGTTAGCAGACTTCACATGTCTTCGAGAACATTATGGAGAACTCTCAGACATCCGGTTTTCTCATGCAGTTTTCCTTCGCTGTTGAAGTGAACGACAATTAACTATTTAATACGCACATAACTTCGAAAAATCGCGTTGCACGCCTTGGGACTGAACTCGAGACCTCTGCGTGGCAGTCCAACGATCTCCCACTAGGCTATCGCTACTACCTATACTTATAGTAAAGTAAAATAATTATTTTCCATAATAAAGTAATTTGTGTTTAACTGCCGTCGCGTCGTACACACAGCGACCCATCAACCTAGACTGTTTGGACTTTGAACTATTAGAAGTTGAACGCTGCGAATCGTGCGAGAGAGTGCGTTATATTATTTTTGTTACGCTTTATCCTTACCATTACCACAGATAATATAATACTATACTAGTACAGATACTCAATCCCATACAAAAATCTTGGACACGCCTAACTCTGGCTATTCTACTTGCTATTTTTGGTACCTATCTTTTTACACTAGATGGCAGCACAAACCTAGCGCCACTGCTGCCATCTACCCATAACAAGTACACAAGTTCCGAATCCTATTTGATAACAGCTCATAAGAGATGGCGTTGTGACAGTAAAATAGGTACTTACTTGACTGTTTACCACGGATAGAACATATTATTTAAACGAGCCGATGCAAAATGTGCGCAGCCTTGAAAATAAAAGTTATCTACCTATAGTGTTGTGTGCCGAAATGCGTACGATCACACTTTGGTGATTCTCATTTAGTCGGTCGGATTTTCGTGAATTTTTTTCATATAATTTTAATGAATGCGTTTTAAAAAGTATTAATAAAACAATATATTTCATTATGTATGCGATTGCGATTGATGTTCGGGTACTTTGAAAATAACTCATTGGCATATAGAATTCTACTTTGGCAGTTAGTTATCTATATTTCACTATAATTGTAAATATAAAATAACATAAAATATTGCGCTCAGATTTTTGAAAACAACTGTGCAATGCCTAGTATTTAGTATCTGTTGAAATTTACTGAGTCATGACTATTTATAAAATACATCACATAGATTATCATTTGCGGGACTCAGTACACGCTTTTTTAATAAACTACCGATTGATATTATAAATTTACCTTTACTAAAATTTAAAAGTGCTGTTAAAAGTCAGCTTATCCGGAAGGGCTATTATTTAATCAATGATTACTTAAATGATAAAAACTCATGGAACTAGTTGCTTGTTTCATACAGGATTCAAACAATGTATGTACCTATTATATAAGTCAATTTAGTTATGTGAAGGTACTTCGTGTTTATTTGGTGCTGTTAAAGTATCTTTCTTTTCTTTTAAACAAACTTTATAAGTATTAACGTAAATTTTGTTTTAACTACATTTAGTCACGAACTACCTTTTCATGTCACAAAGTGTAAGTGTATGGGTCCTCATGCCATACTACTGTCTATTACAAATGGCTACCTACTGATAAATATTATTTCAAATCTCAAATGCTTTCTACATAATATTACCACTTTTCTTTATTTTAGAATTTAGTTTTATATGGACAGTGACATATGGCATAACGACTGCAACACCTGGTACATAAATGAGTTGTAAAATACTGAAATTATAAGTTGATGGCGATTTAAAAGAGTGGCCTTGAGTTTCTTGCAGGTATCTTCTCATAGGCTCAACCTTTTGCCTGAACCTTGCAACTAACATAAATGTAAATTCAGTAAATATAATAAACTCACTAACCCATTTGACGTTTATAAGTGTTACTTTGTGACCTAAGTGAATAAATTATTTTTGACTTTGACTTTGACATTATTTTGAATTTAAGTATCGAAACATAAATATAATAACCAGCACTTTTTTTTAAAAGACTTATACGGTTACTCTTTTGCCGTATAACAGACTTAACACAAAAAATATATTGAACATAATTTATTTTCTGTGTGAGAATCGAACCCATAACACTCCGCACGTCGATAAGTACCCGGTTTAAGCGATTAAACCACTACGCCATACTTGAAATCAAATCGCACGCACGCGCGAGTATCGCCCGGCGGCGGCGTTCGGTTTATTCCGGTCAGCTTCGTGAATTTTCGTGTATAATATCGTGTATGACCGCTGCCGGTAGCCGCGGCGTCGAGTAGCGCGCCTGCCTGCCGCGTCGATTCTCAATAGAGTCGAAGTTTGATTGTCAACTGAAGTTTTGTTATGAAATATTAATTATCTGGACCTGCTTAATACTTTAACAGAAGTTAAAGCTAATAATATAATTATCGATATACCTCCTATAAAATACAATGTACCTATTCAATAGAAAAAAAAAACAACTGAGTTAGTAGGTATGCTTTACGTAGTCATGGCTCGTAATCTTTTAACTATGTCATAATAATTATTGACATTGTATTCTTTTACTTTTATATCCATATTAATTATTGATTTTGTAGGGAAATCAATAATTAATATGTAATAAATAATAAGTCAAGTAACAAAACAATAGATAAGTACCTACCTACTTACTTAATGAATATTGTGGTACTTATGTAAGTAAAGATCACATTAATATACCATGATAAATGCGATGTTACTAATCCTAAAACACTATTCATGCTTTGGTATGATTTATTTAAATATTCGTGTCTAAATAATAATTATAAGGATATATGGTGACGACGACGTCCAAGAAATATTTATCTCATGTAATATTACTATTACATCCGAATATTTATTTTATTACAATGTCAACCAAACCAGATATGAATACATTAATAGTAACTAGTTAAAAAATTATGATTGTGATGTGATGAGTGAGTGATGTGAGTAAAATAGTAAATGATAATATTCGAAACGAAATGTGATGTACTGATGTCATAATATCGTCACGTAACGTCGACAACGACGCCCGCACCAGCGCGTGCGATTAGTGTATCCTTTTCCAAAAGATTTCGTTTTGTTGTTGTAGGAGATTGTATATAAACTAAGACATTATCAGGCTATTATGAACTAGGTACTTAATATAATGCTAGTTAACGGATCTTACTCGCGATAAAGTATTTAAAAGGTAATATATACCTATATTGATTGCCCGATGCGACGTTTCGACCGACATGCATGGATCGTGGTCACGGGTTGATTAAAAAAACGATTATTACGAACTACCTTCCTTTAAACGATAGTTAGCACGATTTACTTGATCGTCGCGTATTTCATCAAGGGATATGAAATTCACAACAAGCACAACTGGGGTTGGCAAGCGTAGGTACTTTATAGTAAAGTATTGTACGTGATTTCGGGTAAACGTAATTTATACTTTAGTAGGAAATAAAGGACGTGAAGATACTTTATTTTACCTATGTCCGCTTTTTCAGGTTTTATTTAATTGTTAAATTAAAGCAACGCTATCTACGCTATAAGATAAGATAAAGCAACGCTATAAAGATTAGAAATTGTATAAAATCAATTGTTTATCTATCTTAATATAGACATATTTTGTAAAAATCCGATTACCTACGACTTTCCTTAATAATAAATATTTGTTAGATTTAACTAGCATCAACAAAAATATGGTAACCAAAAGGCAGGTTAAATAAGTAATATTTAATTTTCAGATCATGTACCTTTTTACCTAAGATAGTAAACATACTCTATTTGTTCAAAATAAAGGTGGCAACCCTAATCACAACTGTGCCTATTGCCTAACTAGCTTTCAGGCCCTTTGAAACAGGTTTAGTTGAGTTGCGTCTAGTGATCAAATAATACTAGAAATTGCGTAAAAACCAAACTAACAAAGCGTTATAAACAAATAACAGTCTTTAATTTTATAGAATAATTATTATGATAGGTTACTTAATATTTACCTAACTATTTTTAGTAAAATGTTATTATGATTTACTAAAACTCCATTTCTATCGGCATGTCTATCGTAAGTTTGTAATTCAATTCAGAATAAGTAGGTAGCACAGAGATAATGATTATTATAACGCCGACGAGTCCAACGACTGCGCTATATCTACTGCCGCACAAGCAAATTAAATTTTACAATAGAAGTTACGAGAACCGACCAGGTGTTTGAATATATTGCCATGTAGTACAACAAATCGTTTTGTTTAATACATTGACAACAAAGCATTTTGATTGATCTTAATATTAACATTGGAACTCATAGTGCCATCTATGATCTATTTTTGGAACTGTTTACTTTTTGTTCTAATTGGTACCCCCTGCCATTACATCGACACCACTATGTGCTGTCCCTTTCCGACAATTCTCTATTTTGTAGGTAGCGTAGTTATGCGTATATAGGGTGTCTAACTTAATGTGTAGCCGTGGATACGTCGAACTCAATAACTTTATTGCGAGGTTACATGTATTTGGTCAATCTCAAAACTATGACATCATATTTTGAAAATCAGATTCTGTTGTATTTGTATTTTTTTTTACATTGTATGTGTTAGCTTACCTATTTTCATTAGTTCTAATTAAATAACCAAGCTTAAAACAGCCTAATAGTAACAGAAAAAGAATTAAATGTCCACGGAGTGGAGTCATGTCCATGGAGTGTGACGTGGAGTGGACATTAGTCCATGAAATGAAGCATAAAAAAGATATGATAGTTTTTTAATACCAAAGATTTTTATTTGTATTGGAAATAATACAAAAGCAAGTACTAACTACCTTTAATTTTAATTATAGGAACATAATTGAGACAATATCCTAAAACGGCACTTAATATACACAATGGTGCCAATTATGTTGTAACAAAATTATCTTATCTTAACTAAAAATCACTAAAATTTAGTTTAGTCCTATCAATTTAATTAAACTAAATTTTAGTGATTTTTAGTTAAGATAAGAGAATTTTGTGACAACAGAATTGGCACCATTATGCGCATTTTAATCAAAGATATTAAGGATTTCGTTATCATCAGCAGAATAAAAAGAAATGATAGGTGCTGAACTTCGGCTTAAACTCTACATCGAAGCCATATTATTTTGAGGTAGATAATATTTCATATGCCACAGGATCTGATTTTATTTTTATCTTGTCTCCTTTGCTCGCATTCCCTTTTTTCCTTCTACACTCTACTTTTTTCCTTTTGGATTGATTACTTGCCATATTCAGCTTATCAAATACACCACAAACCTAATGGAAAGAGAAAATTATAACAATAATTTATAATACTTAAAAGTCATAGATATGCTTGTGTTAATGATTTCCAATACTTTCACGTACCTACACTATACATTGAAACACAAATTATACGGAAAACTAACGCGGCTCACGTTTATTTACTTTTAATTATTTTACGTTTTGGACGCCATTTTATTACATGACACGATATTACATCAACTGTTCTGACAACGGCAAGGCGGTTAAATAAAGTAATAAGTAAATAAAAGTGGGTAATGAGCTCGAAACGTAAAATAACAAATAAAAAAGTAAAATAAACGCGACTTATATTATTTATTAATATTTTACGTTTCATACCCCATGGTAGGTTTCATTTTCATCATCTGTTTGATGATGGATCCTGCAATGGAATCCAAAATGTAAAATAATAAATAAATAAAAGTCAGTGAGTAATATGCCGTAAATCTTGATACATTTCAAAATAAAAAAATATAAAACGGAATTAAATCAATTGGATGCAGAAACTATTCCAAACCATGGACATTCCTTCCATTTCATGAACATCGGTTGTCTAGGGAGTGGAAGACCATGGAGTGGAGATTTTTAATCATCTTTCGGCTGTTTTCCACTATGGTTTCGAATTTGTGATTATGAAATATAAATATGCTAAAACGTCCATTTTTTACATAATATTAATAATCTCTTACAAAATAACTTACTTTTTGCTTACGCTAAATAATCCACGGAGTTGTGCTTTTAAGACTTCCACTTTACGAAGATTTTTCAATTACTGAGAAAAAACAATACACCTACGACACCAACAGAGAACTCACACATTTTTTTCACTTTGCCCTTTTATGTGTTGTCGATTAAAAATAAAACCTACCATACACATCATTAATAAAATAGTTAAATGTGGTAGAAATATTCAGAATTGTAGTGTCCATGGAGTGTTAAAAAATTGTCCGGTGAGATCAACCTTGAAAATTGTAAAATATATTGAAACGTAACCATGTCAAAATTGCATAAAATATAGCATATATGTCTAAAGGGTCTATTTAATCAAAATAATCAATAATATCTAAAAATAAATTATGTATGGGTTTCTTTTTAGATATTATTGATTATTTTGATTTTTACGCTCACATTTTGGAGATGTGACAAGGCACGGAGTGGAGATTTAATAATAAAAATAAAATAAAATACGGACTTATCATTTATAGAAATAAGTATTTAAGTCTCTTAAAACAATAGTTATCAATGCTATGTACTAACAAAATAAAAACTGTTAAAAGTGAATTCTGTGAGAAATAAATCAAGTGTGACACTTTCGTCACCCGGTTTTGAGATTGACCCAATAATAATGGTATAGTAAAATATATATAAGTATTTATTTCCTATTATTTATATGTACAAAAGCAAATTTAGTTTACAACAACTAGTATTAACAAACCTAACTACTACTTATCAGTAAAACAAAATGAAATGGTACAAAATATAGGACAGATAGTAACTTAAAGGGAAACAAAAATAAAAAATGAACACAGAAACGACATAGAGTTCAAGTTCAGTTTCAAGTCATCCAGAAAAGAAGTACTGTTTCCAAAGGACAGCTAGTAATAAAATATAATAAATTATTTGTCCTTATATTCAAATTCTGTTTGAAATACCCAATTTTATGAAATAAAATGTAGTTATTATTAAAATGCACTTATATCAGTTATTAAGTTTTGCATCTTATGATATTTATTTATATATTAAGGATCTCCAACAAAGAATATACACAAAATTGCACAGACAAATGAACTTATTGCAATTGCAATTGGTTTAAATAACCTATAATAACTCACAGTACCAGGGATACCACTCGTGCAATTGCACTAGCTTCATCCGTACCTGGAAACGTTTTCTTCCAGCACGGCTCGCTTTCAGCGATCATTTTGTGCATGCTTTGGTGTTAACTATCTGCTAAGATTTTCCCCAAACGTCTTTAAACAAGGTTTAAGCAGAGTATTATTTTCACGCTAGGCGGCGGCTTGGCGGTATATATCCTTGATATTACTGAAATTCATGAGGTTTATTATAATAATTCGGCGTTTATGGCACTTGCCATAAGATGGGCCGCTAGCCCCAAGAAGCAAAAAAAACTTAGAGTCTAGCGCATCATGCAGATGTAATAGAGTACCTACTAAAATTATTGGGAAGGGAGGAACCCGCCACGCACCCTCAGATTGCCTTATTTTTTTACTTGTGCAAATGTGCCTGATGTATAACCTCTCGCTACAAGGGGAGGCGAGAGAGTTATGTCCGGCTCTGCCGAACTTTGAGCCTACGGACTAAAACCTCACGGTATGCTTGGGTGGGCCGCTGGAAAAGAGACTACCTCAGCGACCCACCCAGCAGACTAACCCCAACTATTGCAACTCATTCGTTGCCAAACGGTCCTAAAGATGCCTCGCTCTGAGGCGAAACACGTGCCGACGCATATTTTGTGTTCGAAGCCGAATACTGCAAGTTGGAGTTTCGAGGGTGCATGGCGGGTGCCTCTCTTCCCAATAATTTTATTACTATAGAATTTAGCCAAGTAACCCTTAATAGGGTATTACACCCATTTTTGAAAAGTGTCTCAATTAAATTCTATAGAGCTAATGAAGTACTAAAAAAATCACAAAATTTTTATTCAATCGATAAGTGCCAGAAAACTGCGTTTAAATTCTGCATTTTCAAATTTCGCACGTAATTTGACGAATACGCTGGATGCCTTATTGCTCTGTGGTAATGACGTCAGTCGGCTGTGTAAACAAATGCAATGATATTTTGTATGTTATGTTAATTGTTTATATTTTAAAATGAGTTATTATTCTACTTATCGTTGATGTGCTGTTCATGAATGTAAAAATAAAAATAATAAAAAGCCTATAGAGATTAAAGGTACGCTGATCAGTTGACACTGTTGACAGATGACGTATGACGTAATAACTTGGCGACTACTATACTGGTGTTATGAAACAGATTTAAAAAGCTAAAAACTTTGAAATGAATTTTATTTTATGCTATTTTATGAACTAAAACTAACGTTTTCCGACTGCTTTTTGCCTAAGCTATCTCAATAATATATTTTTAGATTTTTTCTCATATAGAGTAAAATACCCTATTCAATTCAATATGTAATAGAGTAGGTAAAACTATCGGTAACTTTATAGTTAGGTACAGTTAGTAAAATATTATTTGTAGCAATGAATTTTATCATCATACTATGTAATTTAAGGTAAAAATAGATTGAAAAGGTACATGTCCAACTAACCACAACGATTCATAAATAATTTATTATAATAGGGGTTAAAGTATGATGTTGCCGTTATATAGTAATAGATACTTTGAATTGACATAAAACCTTCATAGTGTGAGATTTTCGAGTAAAACTTTTTTCACATGATACCTATAAGATTCTTCTTATAAAAAATGTGCAACATTCTATTTTCGACTTTTAACTGTTTTTTTATTCAACTTAGACGGGAAAGATGGATACTTTGAAAATCCGAGTCATTTTTGAATACGAGTTCCGACGCGGAACTAGCGCGGCAGAAAGGGTTCGCAATAACAACGCTGCGTTTGGAGAGGAGACTGCTAATGAACGCACAGTGCGTTTTTGTGAGTTTTAAAGTTTCCATTACGAAACCGTTTAAACTTTAAACGCTTTCGTAATGGAAACTTTGACTTGAAGAATAAACCACGTGGAAGACCGCCCACATAGATGAATAACGCTGAATTGAAGGAGATAGTGGAAGCCGATCCGAGTCAAACTGCCCAGGAATTAGCGACATGGTTTATCGTTACCCTACCTACAATATTGGCTCATTTGTATCAATTCAATAACATAAAAAATATATGAAAAATGGGTGCTTCACGATTTGACTGATCTGCAGAAAGAAATATTGGATCGAATTGTGACACGTGACGAAAAGTAGATTCTTTACGATAACCGTAAGCATAAAATGCAATGCGTGACGGTCAAATGCCGCAACAGTGCCCTAAAGCAAAGCTTACCAATAAAAAGGTAATGGAGTTACCATTACCTTTTTATTGGTAAACTTTGCGTTTGGTGGTCTCTTCATGGTGTTATTCACTATAGCTTTCTCAGGTCTGGTCAAGCAATAACAGCAGATGTTTACTGTGTCGAAATTCGAACAATGATGGTGAAACTGGCAGTGAAACAGCCCCGACTCTTGAATCGATCTTCACCATTATTGCTCCATGATAATGCAAGACCTCACACTGTACGAGAAACCGTTGTAAATCTACAGGAGCTGCAGTTAGAAACCATATATCATCCTCCGTACTCGCCAGACGTTGCTTCAACGGACTACCATTTTTTTGTGATATGGATAATTATTTAATACGTGATAAAAAGAAATATTCCCAGGAGGCAGTACAAAATGCTTCCACACAGTTTGTCGAATCTAGATCTCCGCTATGTGGCAGCCATTTTGTTTTTCGTCGAAAGATTCCCTAGGTGGGTACAAAAAAATTGATATCTGCCAAAGTTTTGGTCTTATTGAGATAAAAATAGGTTTATTCGAAGGGCAACAATACTGTCTACCGTCTACATTACAAAACAAAGTGTTCACATGTCCATAATTTTTGAAAGGTCTAAACTAATTAAATGTTTATTTTTACTTTAAAGTGATACCATATAATTTACCTACCTATATAAACAAAAATGAGCTTTTTCTAAATTATTTTTTATTAACACTATGTTTATAAAATTAAACTTGGAAACAGTTTACTTTTGTGTATAATTATTACGACTCCTTACATACAAGCTTCTTTGTTCTTGGTTAATATTTCTGCGATGGCAGTTACAACAGAGATTGAAAGTTCCAATGAAAACATTTTTTTTTATTTTGTTGATTTTTCATAAAGCACTGTGTCAAAAGCGGCGGTACTCCAGTAGATAAGGAATTAGACTTGCGATTGAGAGGTCGCGGGTTCGAATCCCACCCATTGCACTACTGACGTGAACCCACTCCTAACACAAGCATTCTAGCTTAGCTGGAGAGTTAACAAGAATACTAGTAAGAAACCCAAATTGCTAGCAATCTATAAAAAAAACGATAACATGATAGAACCTCCCATGAAATATAACGTACCAAACAATAAAGAATCATCAAAATCAATTCAAAATTGGCAGAATAATAGCGTAACAAACATACATATATAAAAAAACATACAGTCGAATTGAGAACGTCCTTCTTTTTTTGAAGCCGGGTAAAATTCTGTGTAAATACGTAAATGTCGCGTTTATAGGATACTTTTATTTTTTTTAAATACATCACTCTTCGAATAATTCCTATATCGCAGCGACTTTACAAACATTCAAACAACGGACACAAAGATCATCCAGATTCGGAACAACCATTTGTGGATCACAAAATTTTTGTCCGGTGTGGGATTCGAACCCACAACACTCGTCCAGTAGCAGTGGCGAGTCGACCACTACGCCTGGATACAAACAAATAGATGTGTCAATAAAATGAACAAGTATAATAATATTATGAACTGATAACAGAAATGTGTCACAAGTCGTCTGAAAATTTGTACCTATTGGTTAGTTATATGGTAAGCTCGACGCAACCATGTCGCGTTCAGTAATATTATTAATAACAATAGCCAGTTTCGTAACATTTGGTGACTCAAATAAAACCAATACAGAATCTGCAGATAAAATAAATAATTCAAATTCAATTAATATTGTCGACCCTTGTTTGGGTAAATTGTGCATAAATAAATGCTGCCCATTAGGTCATTTTGTCAAGAAAGGCAAAATTTGTGAAAAAGTTGATGCAGTTTTCGATTTCTCATCTTTAACTGTTTACAATAGAGATGTTGAGGATACTGGTAAAAATGCACAAGATTTATTTGCATTAGCGCCTGGAAGATTTGACGACCTATCTTTCAAGGATGAAGCATTTGTATGGAGTAATTTCAATTATAAACCTTACATCATAGAGGTAAGCCTTTACAGAGATTCTAAAAAGTATTAAGCATTTACAGCACTTTTTGTCAATAAATTCCTATTCTTCGGAAGGAGTTCTTTTTTCTAAATGAAAGAATACCATTTAGCCAGAATTTTATCCATCAGGCTCGAAGCACCATTTAATTAATGTACAGTGTAGTAAACTGTAGACTACTATTAGGTTTTAAGTTATGTAGTTGTAAATGTGCTGGTAAGAGAAAACTCTTCGCGCAGTATACCTAAGTTTATTATTCACCAGTTATGTAAATACAATATAATATGATATAGAGTGATTCTCAGATAGGTACGTTCGTTAGGTAGTTAAAGTGCACATTGAATCAAATTAACTATTGTGACGAAAAATAATCGACCGATTTGCGTAATCAGCTAAAGTAAATATTATACCTTAGTGTACGTAAACCGTACATCCTAACTAATATTTTGCCAATGTGAGTTTGTTTGTTCATAAGTTTTTTCGCTTTAACTATTCGACCAATCATCATGAAATTTCGAAATGTACCTTTTATCCTGAAAAAGTACTTTCACTAATCTAACTTAACGCGGGCAACATCTAGTCATGTCTAGTCTAGAATGTGAGTTTGTTTGTTATGCTTTCACGCCTTAACTACTCGACCGATTGTCATCAAATTTCGCTTACACGTTGTCTGAGATACAAAAAAGCACATAGGGTATCTTTCATCTAGAAAAATGTTCTATTTTTGAGCGAGCAAAACCGTGGGGAAGAAGTAGTATTATTTAGATATATAAGTAAATATAATTGTAATGTTAATAATATTCTACCAGATACACACAACACTATCTAGCCCAAACAGAAAGAAAGCAGAGCTTGTACTATGAGTAGGTACTAGACAATGGATAAACATACATATATACTCTTTTTTTGTAAATACATACATATTATACATAGAAATACCCAGACCAAGACAAACATCCAAGTTCATGCACACAAATATTTGTCTTGTGCGGGAATCGAACCCCCGATCTCAGGCGTGGCAGTCAGTTACACTAACCACTACGCCATGGAGAGAATATATATGATTTATTTATGTTTCCGATGACAGCGACCCGGACTAATTATCGCGTCTTTTGTGGGCTCTATGATGACTAGCTAAACCAAATTTCACTGTCACACTGTGTGCAGAAGAGCTGACCGACATGATTGTAGGAGTTACAAGAAGGCTTTTGCGTAATTTTCATATATATACAATATCGCCGAACAGGTAAACAGAGGTGTTCTATACCCGAATTTCGCCAGCTAAGACTTAGGCCCCACATGGTCGGGACTTAGCCTGTTGGCATCTATAGTGCACTGTTCCAGACTCCGTACTCCTACTGAGAACTTCTTGATAGCAAAACCTAATACCACTTGGAAATTCAAACCCGACACCTCATGCACAAAAGTCCTATTCATATAGAGAACATAACAGTAAATAACATAGTAAAAAGTTCATTTTTTTACCTCAGATAGTAAATGTACTCTATTTGTTCAAAATAAAGGTGGCAACCCTAGTTCTTTCATATATGATAACAGCAAATAGTTTATTACCACTTTTCCTTATGCTTACTATCTATAAGTACACTCTCAGTAGTATGTCCTTATGATCAAGTTATTCCATGTGATAAACATTGACATATTTAAAGGCAGTGTCTACTCCAGAATTGTCTGATGCGCTCCGTTTTGCCTTCTCCTTCCCCCTTAGGATGTTAAGTCCTAACTAATATTATAATTGCGATTGTGAGTTTGTTTGATTGATTTTTTATTTGTGTGTTACGCTTTCATGCCTTAAATACTCAACCGATCATCATTAAATTTCGCATACACGTTGTCAGGGGTACGGTAAAGTATATAGGATTCGCCCAGGAAAAAGTACCGCGCGTATGTACCGTAAAAAGGGAGAGATTATTATTGACAAAATCAATTTTAAAAGCGAGCTAAGCCGCTGGCATGACCTAGTTTCAAATGAAAATATAGAGTTGTAATTAAGGTCATTGCCGTTTAAGTGCCAGCTCAACCCTACCAAACAAACTTATTGATGTTTAAAATGTATATTAATGTCTACTATCATAATATGATCTATATAGTATTGATATTATTTATTGTCATAGACATAAAATATTCGTTTAAATAATAATCTTATTAGGCTAGGCCCTTTTATTACCTTCAAAAATATTAGCTTGAAACATCTAAACTGGTCCCTATATTTGCTCAACTGTAATTAGCAAACAACTCGTTATAAGCGAAGATCACAAAAGTGTTCTTTTTTATGTTTGTTTCGCGGGTAACTACCATATTTTTGGGGTGGATTAATGCAACGGGCATAACGGATACCCAAAATGACCCAGACTTAGCATAACCATTTGAAAATAACAAATATTCATCCCTACTGGGATTCGTTATTAAATATGTACTTCTTTTATCGCATATCCTTTAATTGCATGAAAATTTTACGACGATCGGTTGAGTAGTTAAGACGAAAAACATAACAAGCAAACAAACTTATATTTATAATATTTAATTTAGGATTTAACTACATTATACAGCCATAAATATACATTAAATTCCTTTGTTCCTTACAAGTCATTATTAAGAATTTTTCCTTAAATAATCACTTTGATACCTACCATGGTACATGGCCGGAAAGTTCCATGAACAATAGTTAATTGTAATAAACTTCCTGTAACCTGTTTTTGTTGTAATTAATATAGCCATTCCTAGAAGAAACCGAACAATATTGTTTTAATTAACGGTACATACCTTGTAATTTAAAATAATGTATATGTTGCTATTAAAATTAAAAATTAACATATCTGGGTCAACGACTATTTGTCAAAGCCGGCTGTGTATATTCCTAGAAAAGTTGCTTTAGGTTAACTTAATATGCTATTGAGTCTGGGCAAGCCAAGATCGTGGCGGTAAGTCCCGTGTTAAAGAAGTGGCTGGAGAGGCAGCACGCAGTGGGTCAAAACTGTTATATGAGGGACATAGGTTTTTTTTTTAGAAATTCCATTTAATAAATATATTTATCGAAAGATCTCGTAATTACGATGAATTATTGTCAACGGGCAACTATGGGCGCGCGCTGATAGTATAGAATTATAGCCAACAAGCCATAGAATAAGACTAATGTAGTTTTAAAGCGAGACCTGTCAGGAATTGGCTAAATTTTAGCTGTTTTTGTTTCATTTCATACAACAAAAATAGAAAATATTATTTTCCGGTCAAACTATCAGCTTTAAAAAAAATGATAATGACAATAATTCATCGTAATGACGAGATCTTTCTATAGATATATTCTATAAAAGGAATTTCAAAAAAAAATCCTATGTCCCTCATATAGCAGTTTCGACCCACTGTGCGGCATGGCGCCCTTACCTTTTGGCTGATGCAGGTAATGATTGGCCACGGTTGCTTTTGCCAGTTCCTGTGTCGCATAGGCTGGCCGTGATATTGTTGTGGACACGGCGCTGCACACTTTGGCGGATTGCCCCGCCTGGGCATTGCAGCGCCATGAGTTGCTCGCGGTGGTCGGACTGGTTGCCCTCTCGCTCCCGGCAGTCATTCTGTCTATGGTCTGGAGCGAGAAATCGTGGAACGCCGTCGCCTCCTTCCGCGAGGAAGTAATTTCTATGAAAGAGGCGGCGGAGTGGGAGAATGAGCGCTGAAACCCTCACCCAACCACAGAATCGGGCGCCGGGGTGTCGCCCAAGAGTCGGCGCCCGCAGACGTTCCATCTCTGCATTGGACACTGTTGGATGGGTCGCTAATGTAGTTTCAGTTCCAGCGACTCACCCTCTATACAAAGCAGCGAGTTGGCACACCGTAGTGGTTTTAATCGGTAGGCCCGAACTCTCGGGAGAGCCCGACATAACCCTCTCGCGCCCCTTGTGGCGAGGGGGTTATCAGGAGTAGGGTATGTATCAGGAGCATTTCCACAGGTTAAAAGAAAACAAAAAAATAAAGATGCCGTCATTCACAGATATTCCATCTCTGTATTAGGCACTGCTGGGTGGGTCGAGAGGCTTATATATTAAGATCATTTCCCGAATATAATTAAAGTTTAACATGAAATCTATTCCTCTGACAGATAGGTTTAACATAGTTCACGCAGGAAGGTAACAATAATAAATTTTGATCAATGTTAATGTTGCCTTTGATTATTATTTTAGTTATAAACCAGTTCATTGAGGTACCTATTTAATTAAAGATTTAATTTAGTAGTAGAGGATTTGATTTGATGGATTTGAATCTGTTTTAGTTGAATAATTTTATTTTTTATAACTAGACTAGCTGACCCGCGCAACTTCGTCTGCTTTAGTTTTAGCGTGATGTTATATAGCCTATAGCCTTCCTCGATAAATGAGCTGTCCAACATTAAAATAATTTTTCAATTCGAACCAGTAGTTCCTGAGATTAGCGCGTTCAAGCAAACAAACAAACAAACTCTTAAGCTTTATAACACATATTAGTATAGATTTTGGCCGTGGCTACTAGTGTAAATGTAGGCTAGAGTAAGGTAGATTAATAACAATACTTTTTTTGGATGAAAGGCACTTTATGGTCTTGTCTGATTCCCCGACAATATGTATGCGAAATTTCATGATGGTCTGTCGTGTAGTTAAGGCAAGAAATCGTATCGAATAAACAAACTTAGATTCGCATTTATAATACCTATTAACTAGGTTTTGTTTATACTAATATATTAAGGATGAATAGATTATTTGTTTGTTTTTTTAAACGCGCTTATCTCTTTGGCAGATAAGAAATTTTGTAAGCTACTAGTTTTTGCCCACGGCTTTGCTCGGCAACAGCTGTTCAGTTTTCCTTTTAGTGCGTTTAGCAAAACACGGGTGTCGATTTGTCTGGTCCAAGGTTATCATAATTAGGCGTTAAATAATAACATTTATGATTACAAAATTATCGCGCAACCGCGCTTCTATTTCCTCCCAAAAATGATTACTATATTAAATTTTGTACATCACCAAAAATAACTTTATCCGCAATTAGTAAAATATAATTATGTATGTTTATCCTAATAAATACTATTCAAGGTTTTACCCGCTTAGCTCGCCTAAATGTAGGTTAGGTTAGATTAGTAATTCACGGGCACGCCACGATCGTGGCGGTAAGTCCCGTGTTTGAGGAGTGGCTGGAGAGGCGGCATGGCGCCCTCACCTTCCGGCTGACACAGGTTCTGACTGGCCACGGATGTTTTGGCCGGTTCCTATGTCGTATACGCCGGCAAGAGACGCCCGGTTGTCACCACTGCGGCGACTGCCGCGCGACGTTATTGAGGACACGGCGCTGCACACTTTGGCGGTTTGCCCCGCCTGGGCATCGCAGCGTCGTGATTTGGTCGTGATCGGATCGGTTGCCCTCTCGCTCCCGGCCGTAGTTCAGTCTATGGTCCGGAGTGAGAGGTCGTGGAACGCCGTCGCCTCCTTTTGCGAGGAAGTGATTTCCATCAAGGAGGCGGCGGAGCGGGAGAGGGAGCGTTTAAACCCTCTCCCCAACCGCAGAGCCGGGCGCCGGAGGGCGCGAGATGACCTCCAGCCACCCTGAGGTTTGACCTGGGGGTGGCGGGCTTTGTGGGCCTGCCCGCCATCCGTTCAGCACCAGGTCCGAGAGGCGGCGTGCGTGTTCCCACGCGCGCCTCTGTGTCGAGTCCGTCTTCCCTCTAGGGGGGAGACAGTAGGGTTTTATTTGAAGTAGTGCCTATTTTGGGTAGGTCTTTCGTGTAATGGCCTGCCGTTTCATACGGCGGGCCGTAACCTCGGCGGGGTCGCGACCGCATGCGAAAGCGATTCGCGCGGCCCCGTCGGTAGTGGTTGTGTCGAGGAACACCGTGGTAGGTTTAGTCGGTATTCCGGGAGGTACATTATCTTTTTTTTAACATCTTTACCCCGGCGAGTCCGACATAATCCCTCCGCCCGCCCCCGCGGAGGGATATGCGTCATTGCATTCCCACACGTAAAAAAAAAAAAAAAAGATTAGTAATTCATTGTGTATTTGGGTAAGGTAGTTTCGTGTATGAGTCCGCCGTTTAACACGGCGGGCCGAAATCTCGGCGAGGTCGCGATCCTCATGTAAAAATTATTCGCGCGACCTCGCTGAATCTGGTATCATCTAGGAATGCCGTGGTAGATTTAGTCAGTATGACCGGTATGTTACCAACTCTCTCCGGGTGAGTACGACATAGCTCACTGCCCAACCCCCGGACTATGCGTCGAACTATGCGTCAAAGCATTCCGAACCAAAAAAAAAATATTTTATTTATTAGATATAGAAAATTTTTTAAGAATGAACGGTACGCTATGTCCTTGTCCTGACAACGTATATGCAAGCAAAATTTCATGATGATCGGTCGAGTAGTTAAGGCATGAAAGCGTAACAAACGAACTCACATTCGCATTTATAATACCTATAAGTAAGGCATACGCATATCCTTACAGGTTTATTAGTTTTTATTTTAAGTACAAAACAATAAAACGTGTATTCAAAATGACAAACTGCTTATAAATATAATGCGACCTCATTCTTAGTTCTGAAAATCATTTAGTTCTAATTATCAAAACATGACCACAGTTTTAATTGACAATTATGTAGAATCGTGCGTCTGCCTCTATTCTGAGTATTCGAATCACTGTTTACCTTAAACATGAGTTGATCCTATAGCATACTAGATATATGCCGCTGCTTCGCTCGCTTAAATGTCGGTGAGGTTAAGTTAGGTTAGTAATACTACTTTTTTCTGGATGAAAGGTACCTTATGTCCTTCTATGTACCTTGACAACGTGTATGCCAATCATGACGATCGGTACAGTATTTAAGACGTGAAAGCACGCTTCACGTCTTAAATACTCTAACTAATAAAGTGAGTTTATTTGTCACGACAAATAAAATCGGCTTAGTAGTCGTGTCGCACGAATTAGTTCACATAAATCGTGCGAAATGACACTTTCTAAAATAATATTTTCTTTGTTGTCGTTTCGCACACATGGAATATATTTTCGTGCGAATCGTTCCTGTCTGAAAACGCAGAAAATATATTCCATGTGTGCGAAAAGGCAACAAAAAATGATATTAATTTAAAAAAGAATTTTTCCGCACTATTTGTGCGAACAGATTCGTGCGAATCGACTAAGCCTAAAAATCACTTTCGCATTTATAATATGATAATAAAATAAATAATAATAATAAGGATTTCTTATAAATATACTGCAGACGTAGGTACTAAAAGTATTTCTTTTGTAATTTGAGTTAGTGAGATATAGGTATATCTATATTTTACCTATTTGTTTATTTCTTTAGTTTAGTATTAACTTTGGTCTTCTCTATAGTCGTTATCTGTACTGCTATGTAAAAAAGCCCTGGTGCCCAAACCACGAGTTAAATCTTACCTTGGGAAACAAATCGGTCGAATAGTTTTTGAGTTAAATCCTTACAAACAAACAAAAAATCATATTTTTCCTCTACAATATAAGTGTAGATATTATTTTATTTTTATCCTTATAATTGCACAAATGACTTGTAGACAAGCAATATATAAAAACAGGCTAAATTTACTGTTATATGTGATTCAAAGATTTTCTACTATAGTTCGACCTGCTCAAAAACAGTCAGAAGCATCGAGCATACTAAACAAAAAGAAAAAAAATAACAAAAATAATAAATTTCTTTATTCATTCCAACATTAGTACAATGCATATACACATATTACATAGGTATTAAAATATACAATATATCTCTGGCCCCCACACTAGGATTCCCTGTGTCGTGAGGTCCAGACCCTTCCGTAAGTTAAAAATATAATAAAATAATGCATTTGTTGTGAATATTATACTATTATTATATTCTTTATAACAAACTTAAAAGAAAATATAATAAAATAAGTGGGAAAAACATTGATATAGAAGGATTGGATTGGTTTTGGATAGCCATGTGCATAATATTGACATAGGTATATTCTAAAATATGGCTATAATTGCTCGCCAATATATTACATTTGCTGTTAGTGGTTTAAGTGATCTCCTCGCTACTGCCATTACGCCGAGTGTAGTGGGTTCGAATCCCACATGAGACAAAAATGTATGTGATCCACAATTGGTTGTTCCGAGTCTGGGTCTTCTTTGTGTCCGTTGTTTGAATGTTTGTAAAGCCCACCGAGACACAGAAATTACTTTTACTGCGGGAGTTATAAAATAAAAAACAAAGATATGTATCAGTGTTTTTTTATATTCTGCTCATAAACAATAACGACCATACCGGCGATTTTTATACAGATTTATACAGTTGCAAATATTTTTATTTTTAGAATGGTGATCTGATACTAGAGCTGCCAAATGTCTATAATCGCTGGAATCGGATAAAAAACGCAAACTTTTGCGTCGATTACCCCATTACTTTGAAAGGAATCCTGAAGCGCACGCCAAAGATTTGGTCCGTTATCGAATCCGAAGAGATGGACGAGCCGAGCATATATTTAACTGCTGGTAAGAATATTTATTTATTATTAAACACAAATGATCAACCTAACAGTATATGAAAAATAGTTGTACGGTTAATGTATGAGCACTTCTGCTCATACACTTAATGTAGTTGGGTAAATGATATGCTTCAATTCTTGATAATGTTTATTGCAACATAAAAACTTGTTTACAATATTGCGACGAAGTATGAACTAAAGCAAATTTATTAAACATAACGCACGTACATTTGGCAATTGCTTATGATACAAAAATGAATGTGCGAGAGACCCGTGCCCAGCAGTGGGACAGTTTAGGTAATACAGGGCTGATATTATTATATAACAATATTAATGGCAAATTTAAGTATTTAAATTACTTACGAGCCCGTTCGCTCCTCAAGTTTCGCCTCCTAGTAGGTTTCTTCTTAAATCCACCCAAAAATAGGAGCCGCGCTTCGCGGGGCTCCGTCTTTCTATGAAAGGGGCAAAAGTCAAGGGGCGTACAGATTCATAGCCTTTAAATTAAAAGAACTTACGTGTTACTAAGCGAACCAGAAATATACATGATATCTTGTTTACTCCGTGTCTGACTAATAACAATTCTTTAATAAATCAAGTAATATAGTCATTTTAATTAGTCTTACTGCTGGACAAACCGCAAACCCATAGGTTTAAATAATATGAATAATTAAATAGTGATAAGAACGTGTGTTAGGTTGAGATCACGCTATTAATCCTTTATGTGTTTACATAAAGTATCGACATCGCATCTCCAGTGGAATAAATGGCGTAAGAGGAATATGCTAACTTAAAGGTGCTGATCGACTTGAGCAATCACATTACTTTTACACTTTACACGTCTTTAGAGGAGAGCAGAAAACTGTTTGATCTGATATATTTTTAATAGGAAATACTTTTATAGAGGCATGCTTGAAGCGCACCAAAAGTATTCCACACAGTGCACTCGCTTGTTCCGCAAAGCTTTAAATAATAAATTTATTTATGTTCTATTCCACTTTGCGCATCATGGGTCATGGACCATGTAGTGAGAAGTATTAGCGAAAAAACATATCGATAGACATTTACAAAATGTTTATTTAACACGGCTGGAGCCGTACCACCGTCTCGTATAGCAGTATTATTATCACTTATTCCTTACGACAGAACGTGGTTGCGCTATGCATAGGATATTGGTCGCAAGGGGAATACCTAGGCGATCGTTAGTCGATCAGATCGGAGACATCCTGGACAAAGGCCAGGTTAAGAGCACCTTAAACCGGTGAGCGTGTATGAGGAATGTGATGAAAGTAAATGAAGCCAGTGAAGTGTGTCAGGATCGTAGCAAATGTAAATCCGTCTCTGCTTACCCCTCTGGGAAACAGACGTGAATCTATAATAATAATAATAATAATATAATAATATTCTATCACATACACACAACACCATCTAGCCCAAACTAAGCAGAGCTTGTACTATGGGTACTAGACAATGGATAAACATACATATATACTATTTTTTTTTTGTAAATACATACATATTATACATAGAAACACCCAGACCAAGACAAACATCCATGATCATGCACACAAATGTTTGACTTGTGCGGGAATCGAACCCGCGACCTCAGGCGTGGCAGTCGGTTACACTAACTACTACGCCGACGACGTCATCTATGTATGTATGATATTTTATATTTTTGTGAACCTTTGTGTATTATTATTAATTTTTACCTTTATTATTTTCCACAGCCATGATCGTGTCTTGCGTATTCCTGCTATTGGTATTGGTGGTGTACTTCTTGCTACCTGAGCTCCAGAATCTTTGTGGTTTGATATTAATGGCTTACGTGGCGAGTCTATTTATGGCGTTCCTACTACTGGCTACGATACAGTTAGCGACATATTCAATACCTGTTTGCTTGGGTTTAAGTAAGTTAAGTTAATATCTGTTTTATAATATTACTAGCTGTAACCCGAATTTAACAAAAATATCTAAACTAAAAGTAACCTCAGTTATTCCTAACATCAGCTATCTGCCAGTGAAAGACTCGTCAAAATCGGTCCAGCCGTTTCAGAGATTAGCCGAAACAAATAGACAGACTGACAAAATTTTTATACATTATTTGTTTTATACAAGTACCGTATATACTTTCATATACATTTAGTAAAAAGCTGTTATTTTGACATTACAAACAGACAATTCAATTTAATTTATTTGTATAGATACACTAGGTAATGCACCATGAGACCAATTCTACTTAAGAAAATTGTATAAAAAGCACGAATGACGTAATGTTCAAGGTTTCATCTTACCGCTACAGACCGCGCCGAGTGTCGTGGGTTAAATCCCCGCACGGGACTTAGATAGCGATTCACAAATAGTTGTTCTGATTTTAAGTATTCTTTGTGACCGGTGTTTTAATGTTTGTAAAGTCTCTCGTGATACAGGGCTTTCCTGTTAAACAGAAATAGCCGTTTAGAAAAAAATGTGACATCATCATCAAAATCCATTCAGTGGTTTTTGTGTGAAGCTCTAGCTCCCATAGGGGTAGGAAAATCTAGCAGATTTCAGCAAGGGTTTATATACTGGCAGTTTTGGCATTGGCAGCACAATTTGAAACTTATTACATACAGATCATCTATACTAATATTATGAAGAGGAAAGATTTGATATTTCGTTTGTAAGGGTATAATTCAAAAACTACTCGACCGGTTAAAAAAATTCTTTCACCATTAGAAAGCTGCATTATCAGCGAGTAACACAGGCCGTTTTTCGCTTATTCAGTCTGTTCTTCATAAATGCGTCTAGCTCACTACGCCAATATATATTTAAATCTTTACTAATATTATAAAGAAAAAACATTAGATTTTTGTTTGATTGTTTGCAACGATTTAACTCAAAAACGCCTCAACCGATTTTAAAAATTCTTTCACCATTAGAAAACTGTGTTATCACCGAATAACGTAAGCTGTATTTTATTTTTAAGAGGTACTGTCTCTAACAGAACCTTTCCAACTTTTATGCGAGCGAAGCCGCGTGCAAAAGCTAGTGTGTAATATATAAGTTAATGATTATCAATTTTGTTACAGCTTTGGGTATCTATTATTTCTTCCTTGCTAGTTTCTGCTGGATGAGCGTCATGTCTTACGATATTTGGTGGACTTTCAGGTAAACATTTTCTATCCTTACTAATATTATAAACGCGAAATTTGTATGGATGTATAGATGTTTGTTACTCTTTCACGCGAAAACTACTGGACCGATTGCAATGAAACTAGGTATGTAGTTAGATGGAGACCTGGATTCACACATAGGCTAATTTTTATCCCGATATTCCCACGGGAACGGAACTTACGCGGGTGAAACCGCGGTGAAAACTAGTCATATATAATAACGACCCTACCCGGCAGTGAAGAGTATCATAATGTGCATGAAATGCTTAAGGTAACTTACGTATATCTAAATAGCTTTTCAATTACCACATTATAAGTAACCATTTTGTAGAAGGTAGAATGTATATAATAAGCTCTTGTTAAAAGATAGGACTTTTAATAGATCTATAAAAGAGGAACAATTCCACCATACATTGTTTTGTTACATCTCAAAGGTATGGCAGCGTTTTCGATGAAAGGTCCCAGTCGATTTGTTTTGCCTGACATCTTCAACAAATATCGTTTTATTTAAACTAATTTACACAAAACCTTAACGAACATTATACACCTAAACCTTTCTTGTGAATCACTCTGTCTATCGGTGAAAACCGGATGATAATCCGTTCAGTAGTTTTGGAGTTTATTGCGAACAGACGGACAGACAGACGTGGCGGGGGACTTTGTTTTATAATATAATATAGTGATAGTAATATCAGCTCTGTATATACCTAAACTGTCCCACTGCTGGGCAATCGCCTCTCAGTGTGAGAAAAATAAGTCCATATTCCAAAACGCTGGGCCAGTGCGGGTTAACAGACTTCATATAGGTATCTTCGAGAACATTATGGAGAACTCGCAGGTTTCATCACGATGTTTTCTTTCACCGTTAAAACAAGCGAATATTAACTAATTAATACGCACACAACTTCGAAATGTCAGAGGTGCATGCCTAGAGATCGAATCCGAGACCTCTGTATGGCAATCTAACGGTCTCCCAATGGGTTAACGCTTCGTTTCTATCATACCAACCAGATAAATCAGTAAATATATACGACGAACATACGAATTCAATTTGCAATTTATTTTTCATAATTTTTATGTGCCCTGCCAATAATTTGGATCCTTGGCAATTTGGCCCTGTTTGTGTAGTTCGACCCGGTTGGTGGAATGTTTCCTAGTTAGTGGAATTTGTGTAAAACTTCGCCCAGGATATTGGGGCCATCTATAAATTACGTCACATATTAAGGGGGAGGCAGAGGGTCGACAAAGTGTGACATTGTGTGACACGGAGTGGAAGAGCCACCTAAATTTGGTGAAGTCACATTTTAAAATCTAATATATCTAAGTTCAGTAATACCCTGCTTCACGCCTGGGGCATGGTTGTTCCGAGTCTGGATGTTAATAATGTCCGTTGTTTGAATGTTTGCAAAGTCCTCTGTGACACAGGAATAATTACTAGATCGGGAGTTGTCTTATTAAAAAAAAAGGAAAAAGAAAGAATGTAAAATTTGATAAAAGGCAAAATCTATAGGGATCTTATAAGCTTGTTTTATATTTATCAACCTACCAATATTTTATTGAAAAATATACTATCGTATGCTATCCTAAAACATGATTTAAATTGCAGAGGTTATGCTAAAGCTCGCCGAATCCATCGCCGTGGCGAACGTTTTAAGTTTCTCATGTACTGTTTGTACGCGTGGGGTGTCCCCATCTTCATGGCAATCGCACTAGGCGTGCTTAACGAGACTGATATGAGACATCTACCTTGGTTTATCACCCCTCATATACCACAAATGGGTTGCTTCATAGAAGGTAAGCATATATAAGACGTAAATTATACAGAAGCGGCATAAGACGAAGCACAGCGAACGACAGACGACGACGAAGCGACACTTTGGGAATTATACACAAGTTGCCATTTGTGTATAATTCACAACGCTTTGCTTTCTTACGGCGCTGGCAAGGCATGCCTGCACTGCACTGTGCCTCTTGCAGGCGCGACCTAAACGCAAGCAAGAGGCACGTCGCTTGTATAGTTGTAGAACTTGTTTATTTATTTGCTAGAAACACGGTACAAAGTGCTACATAAAATTTTATTCCATCATGTTTAACCGACACAACGGCATGCAAATTTATTATATTTTTATCAAAATTAACATGATTGACTAAATAATTTATAAAAGCGAAAGAGTATATTAACTCTCAAATTGGCTGTAAATTAACACAATTATAACAGGCAAGAAAATAAATAAATTTAAATATCATGAAGAAGATGTATGAAGACCTGTTATAGCAACAAAAGTGAGGTGTTAAACGACACGCCTTGCCGTATTATGCCGTATGTATTATCCAATACATGCCTGTATATGTATAATTTACGAGAAAGATATCGTGAAACTTAGCTTTTGTAAATTGTGTATGTAATACGAATTAGTATGAAAATCTTTTGTTAAGTATTATTTTATATGCAACAATAAAGAGCATTCAAAAGAAATCGTTTTGTGAAAACAACGTCTGAATTGGTTAGAAAATGTGAGAACAATTAATATCTATAATTTGTTAATGAGAAATATCGATGAGAAAGCGAAATTATTTGTATATCTACTTAAATGCCATTAGATGACGACTCACCGAGTGTCATGCCATTACACTAAATAATATATATAATTTAGTTATGTATTGTTTTATGGATGTGTGGTCTAAACATAAAGATGATATTATTATTAAATAGCAGTTGCACTATTTATATCCCGTATCTATTTCTGTCATTAGAACTAACTTACATATTTATTCAGGGAGGATTTTTTTAGATTTGTTCCCTATTTACCCCTACATTACGTTCCAAATTCCGAAATATTCTTCATTCGCCCATCTTGTTAAATGATTCCTTCTCGTTCGTCCTACATTTTTGTGCATATAATTAGCAAAACAAAACATGGTAAAATTATTTTAAAAGTTTTCGTTGTCGGGCTCGTGATGTCACGCAATCATAAACCCAAAGTTTTGCCGAGAGATCAACGAGTTATTTTAAAATATTTTTCGGCTGACGGTGCAACAAAAAGTCCATACTACGAAAACAGGGACAAAAAAGGAACATAATTTGGTATGAAATAGGAATTACTTTAAGAAAATAAAATTTATTTAAATTTGGCATATGAGGAACAATTTTGGGGACGAATGCGTATTTCTACGTTTGGGACGAAACATGAGGGACGAATGGGAAACAAACCTTTCTTCAACATAGAAAATGTTGTCATCTACTCTGTACTAAGAAAACGTGTATTTGTGTCTTAGTTAATTTATGTAACTCAAGTATTCAATTATTACAGGTGGAACTAAATTTGTATATCTGTACATACCGATGCTGATCTTGATCATATGTAACGTGATCTTCTACCTTATGACCGCGTTCAATGTGTGGCGGTTAAGCCGTGGGACTGCAGTCCTTGACTCTGCTGCTGCTGGTACCCCTGCAGCCCACCGCACTCAGTGGCACAGGTTAGTGCTGGTACTTATTAAATAGCACTGATGACGTGGTACCGTAAGTGGTCGTCTGCCGCCGTGCCGACTGATGTGAGTTTGATCCCCGGGATAACAATTTATATGATCCACAAATGAATTTAAAACTTAAAGTACGTCATTAAATATTAATTGACTGCTAATACTTCTTCTCCCTAGCCTTTATTATTCCCAAGTCACTTGGAGTCGGCTTTTCTAGTCTAATCTGATTTAACTGGATAACAGTTTTTACACAGAGCGGCTGCCACCTGACCTCCGCCACCCGAAGGCTAACGATACCCTAAGGCTAGACCAGTGTCAGTATATTATAGGGCACTGAATTCCCAATAACGACTGCCATAGATGTTCATGGCAGCCGGGATCGACGGCTTAACGTGCTCTCCGAGGCACGGACCAGGCGATAATTGTCGATCAATACACACATAATTTCGAAAGTCATATAACTTCCGAAAGTCAAGAGGTGCGCGACGTGGGTTCGAACCCGAGAGCCACTGCATTGCAGTCTGTTGGTTTCCCCAATGAGCTATCGCTGCTCAATTGACTGCTAATACTAATTTGGTTAATTAATTTCTTATTTACAGATTTATGGTCTATTTAAAGTTGTCAGTAGTAATGGGATTAAGCTGGTTGTTTGAAATTGTCAGCTTCTTATACCCAGAATTCAAGGTGTGGTGTATATCTGACACCTACAATATACTTGTTGGATTTGCAATTTTCCTGATCTTTGTGTGCAAAAAGAAAATATTCAGGAAACTTTATAAACGGTAAGTTACTTTTGAGCCTGGACTCAAATTGATGACACACGATCGACAAATAATGTCCTCCAGACCGAATTTCGGTCACGGCGGCCAATCTTAACGGAGACTGGTCATCGGCGCAGAAGATATTATAGTGCACAAGCGTGTGCGCAAACACAAATGCACTCTTTGTTCCCTAATTCTCATGATCCGATGGGACGGTAATCCGACACGACCGGAGAGAGATCAAGCGCAGGACCAACGGCTTTACGTGCTTTCCGAGGAACGGGATGTCTAACACCGCCAGCTTCCTAACTCCGGGCTGCTATTGAGATTTCTTAACAGAAAAACCGAATAACATTGTGTTGGCCCGACCCGGGATTCGACCCCGAGACCTCAACCAGTCACAGCACAGCAGTCGCATTCACTACCGCTGCGCCATGGAGTATAGTAATAGTGGAAAGGGCTTAATCTTTTTTCTTTCTTTACATTTGCCTTTCTTTTAACCTCTGTCCTGCCTCACTGCCTTCAGTTAGAGAAAACGAATAAAGAAGCTTATTCCAATTTTATTGCTGATAATGACTGCAATCCTTACTATAACGGTCTAAAATTTTATTTTTATCATCGTACATACTCGAGATCGCCTACATAGAACTTAACTTAACATTAAGAAAAATACATATAAATATTTTTTTTATTATCCAGATTTAAATATTCTAGTATATAATATTATAAATGTTTGAACATTATTTTTATTTTTGTGATTTCATCAAGAAATTTCTAATATATTGTTGCATTTGTCCTTAGTTATGCATTCACTATATCCAGGAAAGGGTCGTACCCTGGATCAAAAAGTTATTCCAGCAACTCAGATTCCGGATCAGAAACGGTGACATTACAAGTGTGTCGCAATCCAAAAGGCCTTAATGGATACACAGGATCAATGAAAAGCATGTCAGGAAACCGGTAATACGGAAAAGTTATCTCTTAAGAACACAGGCAATATAACCACAGAGAACGGAACCAAATCACAGTTTATAGAAATGCACCGCTTGCCATCGGCAGGGATTTCATTCTCACACCTTACAACCTAATTGGTGCCGCACTAAGCGGTTCCGAAGGAATTTTCTCCTGCGGACGCTCAGGTTGTGGAATAAACTCCCTGCCAAGGTTTTACCACAAGACTACAGTATGGGGTTCTTCAAAAAGAGCGTTAAACGGTTTTTACAAGGTCGGCAACGCGCAAGTGATGCCTCTGGTGTTGCAGGCGTCCATCGGCTTGTTTACCAGTTTAGTAGTATATAAAAAAATGTGGGACACCCAATTTAGTGTTCCATGAATAAAATGTATTATACCAAAGAAGCTATCGAGACTAAACAGAAATATTATAGGTTTATGATTAATTTTTATAGTGATAGGTCATTGAAGCAAAACAAATAACTGTCTGTTAAAGCAGTATTATTGTAATCTTACTTTATTATTACTTTATAGTGGCTTTATACGCCGATATAAGATGTGTGATCAACAAATGGTTGTTTCAAGTCTGGGTGTCATTTATGTCCGTTGTTTGTATGTTTATAAACTCCACCGCAATACAGGAATCATTTGTGGAGCGGGAAGGGTCTATGAAAAGAAAGAATACCTCTGTAAAGTGCATGTAAATGGATTCCCTACGTCTGATTCTTCTTTTATACGGCACAGACTGCTCGGATGTGGCTTATGTGGTCACATCGCCACTTCTATTATAACGAAGGTTGCGGGTTCGAACCTCATATGGGACAAAAAAATTATAATCCACAAATAGTTGTTCCGTTTCTGGGTGATTTTTGTGTCCGTTGTTTGAATGTTTGTCTTAAAAAAGTCCCCCGCGACACAAATAAAAACAAATGAAATCATTTTTTATTATTATTAGTAGATTATTAGTGGGGTGGATGCCATAAAAACTTGTTTTCATAAAACATTCTAATGTATATTTATCTTCAATTCATAAATCATCTTTTCTCAAAGTTATGCAGTAAGACGCATTAACAAGCTTTAAATATTATTAACTAGGATTTGCTCGCGGCTTCGCTTGCGTAAAAGTAGGTTAGGTTATGTGAGTAACAACAGTAATTATAAAAATAAACGAGATGGGTGTAAAAATCCAGGATTCAACCTCTTCGTCTTCAGGTCTCATGTTTTTTCATCAGCTTTTTGTAATGTCTCACTGCCGGGCAAAATCCTCTTCCTTGGACTTCCAAATCACTCAGTTGGTGGATATCCCCTGACCTTATGACCTTGTGACCCCTATATCCCAGGGGTATTTTGACCCACACGGCACATATTCAAACTCGACCGAGGGATGACCCCAAGGTGTGTGTACACCAAGTTACAAATCAATCGATTTAGTGGTTCTGGAGCTATGCCTGTCACTAACAAACTGTCACTATCAGACAGACACACAGACCCACATAATGTATTCATTACCCTCTTCGAAGAAGACTCAGAAGTTAATAAAATATAGCCTATGTTACTCGGTGGTAATATAGCTTCGAAAGAAAAATATTTTTTTAAATCGGTTGCGTAGTTTTTGAGTTAAATCGTTACCAACAAACAAACAAACGAAAATTCAAATCTTTCCTCTTTATAATATTATAAGTATAGAAACGAGACGGAGCTATACATTCCATAATGTGCTGATTCATTCTCGCGCAGCAACTACAATGCTTAAAGAAATGACAATAAGGGTCCTGAATATAAATATCTACTTAATAAATAAAAATATCCCAGACAATGAAAACATAAGCAATAAAATTTTGCATATTTTTTCATTTTACGTTACTAAGTTTACATTTAGACTTAGAGAAGTTTTGTTATACATGACAATATATTTTAAGTACACTTAACTTAAGACCTTGCATAGTAATCACATTTTATAACAAAGAGTACGATTTTGTGCCACGTATGTATATACATAGCTTTTGATGGTGTTAGAGTTGTATAATGTAAATGAAACCCTACGCACCTTCTAAAACTCATGTCTTTTTTTCATAATATGCTTGCTCTTAATGACTATTAGTTTATCTTACCTGTAAGCATGAAAACAAGTCAAAAAGTCCAGAGAGGGATAATTGTAATTTTATAGACTGTTTTAAGTATACATTTATGCTTAGTCAAAATATGGCCAAAATTGGTTTATAATAAGATGATTTATGATTAAGACTGCGCCGAGCGTAAGACGCGGTTGGACTGAATGACAGAGCTCGATATTCAAATCGGCGCGCGGCCGCCATAGTAAAAATGTGTGGGGAATTGAAGTGCTTTTTGATAAATATGTATCTTTATTGTCAACCAATAACTTAAATATTTGGGACGGACAAATTGTTATATAACTATTTATGTTTGTTTCGTTTAAGCTGTAAAATAGGATAGATTTCTAGGCACATTTGGCTCGGCGCAGTCTTAAGCATGCAATAGGTACATAAGAAAACTTTGAACAAAAATTAATCAAAGCGTAGTAAATATTATTTTTATAAATATAATATGCCGGGTTTTTATTACAGACTATCATCTAATAAATATTAAAATAAATAAAAATAAGAAATCGAAAATAGTTTGTTGTTGTTTTATTTTGTCCCGTATCATTTGCATACAGCAAAAGCCTAGTAGAAGATTGCCACGCTGAGATCTTGAGTTCAAACCCAAGGCACGCACATCTGACTTTTCGAAGTTATCTGCGTATTAAAAAGCTATCGCTTGCTTTAAAGGTGAAATAAAATATCGTGAGGTATCAATAATAATAATAAAGATCTAAAAAACTCGCGCAAGACGACTGGATAAGTCTCTAAAATGGAATTTCTCTGGAGCCCTTGCATCCTGTTCTCGATGCCGATGGGTCTACAGACTTTTTATAATAATCTTTATTATCAGATAATGTGTATGGCTATTCTATCATTCATTCATTCAAACCTGCGTGTCTATGAGTTCTGCATAATGCTCTCGAAGATATGTAAAGTCTATCAAATTGCACGGGGTTAGCGTAATGGATAATGGCCGAACTCTTCCCACACTGAGAAGAGGCCCTTGCCCAGCAATGGCAAGTTTAAATATAGAGCTAATATTATATACACCAATGCAAATTGAGGCTTTTAGTCATTGACTAGCTGATGCCCGCTCGCTCGGGAACAATACTTTTTCTAGATGAAAGATATCCTATGTCCTTTTCTGTACGTCTGACAACGCGTATGTGAAATTTTATAATGATCGGGTTAGTAGTTAAGGCGTGAAAGCATAACAAACAAACCCATAATATTAGTTGTCCTCTGACACACAATGCCAACATTACATCAAAATTATGCATATCGATCATCGATTGATCGATGATATCGATAGATAGTACGAGTGCGAGTCAATAAGTCCGTGACTTTTTTAATGAAACAGGTTTTTGAATAAAATTTAATTTTATTTTTAAACATAGTCTTCTTTGAGATCTATACGAGTAAGTAGGCTTTGTTCAAAGATCCGCCAATTGTTTTATCCCTTCCAAAAAATAAGATTTGTTCTGGTCATCAATATAAGTATTTGTTTGTGAGATGATTTCATCGTTGGAGTTAAATCTCTTTCCGCCGAGTCATTTCTTCAGGTTTGGAAACAAGAAATAGTCACTCGGGGCTAAATCTGGCGGATAGGGTGGACGACGCAGAAATATAAAAAAAGTCACACGAATGCATTTGAGGTCGATTGTGTACCTAAGTGATCATTCAAAATTGAAACCACTGAGCCATGTCAGATGCCTATGGCTCCCACAATCACTCGCACTATCAATCTTCAATCGGCCAATACCATATTGTGAACTTTTAGATTGTTTCGGGTGTAGAGACACTTAATTGGGCGTCCAGAACGTTCGGCTTCTTCCATGCTAGTATGGCCATAACGAAATTCAGTAGACCACTTTTTACCATTGAATTTGCTGGTGCAGAGTTTTCATAGTTTTTATCAAGCTAAACCTTGGTTTCACTGATAGTTTTTTTGCAAAAAATAATGCTTAATAAACACACGAAACCTTGCACGTTTCCATTTTCTCCTCAAATCACGCGGTAGTCCGCTAAAAATGGCTGTCAAACACAAATTAAATGACGCAGCTTGTTCAAATTTTGACAGGAGTCAACGGACAGATGCCTGTTGTGTGTTGTGCAGTGTTGCCTTTTTAATTAAGAGGCGGGCAATTCAAAAGTCGCGGACAAAAGTTATTGACCCACCTTAGTATTATCACTCCCACTAATATTTAAAATAATACATTATAGGTCGCTCATGTGTTAACTCACTCAGGTTTATCTCTATTAGTTATCTCAATGATGCCAAGATTTTCCCCTTGTAAAACCATAGACATGGCTTTTTATACTCTCCAATACAACATAAATAAATAGTATCTATTTATGATAAGTTAATAAGTCACAACAAACATAAACGTCAATACCAACAGTACAAGAATTATTTTAAAATATTACAAAAATGTAAAACCATTTCAAACTTGGAAATAAGTGATTATTACGTTTAGTTCATGTGTGCGCAATCAATTTTAAATGGCACCATGCCACTTGAAATTATGCTATCCGATGTGGTGTTTTACGCATCACTTGCAGCCTGTATTTCTTTAGGCGGCTATTACAAGAAGATAGAAGATAATGAGATGAAACGAAACTATGGCACTGGGCTTGGCATATTTATCACGTACTTAATATGCGGCTATCATATATATCATTCGGTTCTTCTTATTTGGGGCAATATTATTATAATAAAGTGTTGCGATAAGCGGTAAGCATTTTCTCCCTAACTGCCTAGGTGACGCAGCGGGACCGATGTGCATGAGGTCTTGTTTACAAGGGCTATATCGGGCAATGTGTAATTAGTGAATTTTATCAAGGAATACCGAGTTACACTACGGAATCCCGAACATTTTATTTTTAATATTTTTTTCATCTTTTACGCGCTGATTGAGTCATGTCTATCCTGGAACCACATTGCAATTGATCGATAACACGCAATACTCGGTTTTTGTAGCCATTAATCACATCATGTTCAATACCATATCAACAACGTCCGTTTTGGGATACCTCATGTAATACAGAGACCAAACAGGATAGTATCACTATTCTATCCATTGTAGTTGGGCAGTAGGTTTGCATTCTGAATGGAAGGCAAAAGCAGTCCCTATTTCGCTTTCTTTTGCTAAGACCAGCTTGGCCACAGACGCGTGCGCTTCATACAAGCAAATAAGCACTGCATACCCTAGTCCGCTGGCCTATGTAAATCTATTTATTAAATACTACAAGCTGAATAATAATAAACACACTATAAAATTATCAGATACAATAAGAGCTTGTGCCACTGCCATATATTGGTCCGTGAGCGAACTACTAAACAAATAGAATATATAATAGAGAGGTGTCTGGAAGCAGAAAGAATCGTGCTTATTAGCAGTACATTTAAACGTCAATCGATTACGCTGTCTACGAGACAAATATGTTGCTTGTGTGTGTAAAATGCACGTGTGTGCTCGCCGACTGAAGGCACTGCCTACAACGAAAATCCAACCAGTTTAAATAGTTGTCAAAAACATAATAATTGTTGTTTATTATAGGCCTATTATTTTATCAATATAGCATCGTACGCCATTATTAATTATTTCACAGAGCTGTCGAGGGGATTTTGAACGCTTTGTAATTGATAACTAAATAATTAGTGAAATTACCGGAATTACCGTAAAATATGGAAAATTATACCTGTGAGATCTGTGTTGGTGATGTGTGTTTAAATAAATTAAAACTGGTGTTTTCTCGACGTTGTCTTTTAATGACAAAAATACAATAATTTCTATTGGACGCTGTGTTCGCGATTTAGATCTAAAACAACAGAAAGGTAATACGACACGTTCTTTTAATAATAAGTATTATGATATTTATAGCTGGCTAGCGGGCTGTGTACACACAAATAAACTATTTTGTTTGTTAACCTAATTGCGATCGACCGAAAAGAAAACGAGGTGTTGACAATGTTCAACAATATTACAGGCGCATGTTTAACGAGATTATTGACAATGTCTTGAACGAGTGTCGTAGTCGTTATAAAAACTTAAAAGACCTTAAGTTTTTCAATCTACTTTCGTATAAATATTATACTTTGTATTGTAATAATTTTCCAGAGCAATCGATCGTCGAACTCATTAATTCGCATGAACATTCCTTTAACACGGATCGCCTTTATAAATCGTTTATAAATCAGGCGAATTAAAACCGTTAGGAATATTTGATCTTATTCAATATTTACATACAAACAATTTAACAGTATTATTGCCCGAAGTTTACAAATTAGCAAAATTAATAGGTAGTTACGATTCCAGTTAGTAGCGCATCGGCTGAACGATCATTTTCTTGCTTAAAAAGAATCCATCCATATCTAATAAACACACAGGGCCAAAGCAGACTCACTGATTTGTCTATGATTTCAATTCAAAAAGAACTTTTAATGATTTTAAAACGATCTTGTAATTTTTACGACGACTGTTTACAGAATTATTTAAAAAAAGATAGGCGCGTTGATTTGATTTATAAAAATTAAAATATTACCTACAGTCAAGTATGTTAGTAATTCCGTTCATTTATTTTTGTTCATTTGCGCAAAAAGCATTCTTAACATCTCACGGCCTTTTGCCATTTAGGTGACTTGTTCTCACCATCAGTCACTTATTTGGATATTCATGGTGGCCACACACACAATCATCAATGGTGCCATATCGAAAAGTCGCTGAATTGAATTTGGTAAGATATTTTATTTATTTATTGTACACAAATATATACACACAAAAACATTTATAAATTAAATGTAATGCCCTCGCAGAGGTTTCGGGTAGGGCGTGCATACCCTACCAGAAATCATTGTGCACGCCCCTGCTTGGCTATACTCTCTTAGCATGACTTTTGCAATTAAAAACTAACGAAGCCATCTGTTTTAATGGTAGTGACATATGCCATATCATTAGATGAGCAGCTATTTCGTCGACCACTTTTTACATACATCCATTGTGTTATGCTTATATTACTGAAGCTGGATGTTCTAGTTGCACTCACTGATCGGTAAACGATTAGCGAGGTTAAGCAACGTTGGATGCGATCAGTCTATTGACGGGTGACCGCGTAGTGGTATTTTATCTGAGCGTCTCCGTGCTTCGGAGGACACGTAAAAAGTCGGTCCTGGTTGTTGCCAAATTGACAGCAGTCGTTAAGTAATGTCAGAGGCCTACGGGCGGCTTGAACAACTCTTGACAACAGGTTGGCCACTAACCACACGAAAAGAAGAAGAATATTTAGCCAGCTATATTTGAGGTCTCACTTAAAAGACTGCGATGGTCCATTGCCGTTCTAGACTTCGTGTCGATACTGAAACCTTTTTCACAGAAGGACCCAATAAAAGAACTCGAGACCTCATATACACCGAAGCATACTGCCATAATTGAATGTTTTTTTTTAGATATGTCCATCAGCTCAGTTTAGCTTACACATGGACCTACATAGCCTATATGAATTTTAATATAGAGTTGAAAGGTACTCCCTATGAACTGTGGATACATCAAGTGATCGCCCTGAGACTTGTGGGGCTAGCTTTCGAAATACACGCGCTAGAGAAATTAAAATTGGAACCAAGAAACAAGGCTTCTTGTTCCAAACGAAATGTTCTAGAACTGGAAGGCTTGCCCGAAGACGTCACGGCTCTTGACATTATCGCTTATGCTTATTATTTCATTGGATTACATAAAGGTTTGCTTAGAAGTATTCATATCCTTTAGTGTGTTCAAAAATTCAATAGATAATGATTACTCTACATAGCCTAGTAAGGCGCTAAGGTAAATATTCAAATCTATTTCGTGAGTTTATTATATACCTCTTGATTCAACGCGATATGGAAGATTGCTGTCTCTTTTTTCTTTTTCTTATAACTTTTTCTGGATGAAAGATAACCTATGTCCTTTTCTATACTCTTGATAAAGTGTATACGAAAATTCCTCATGATCGGCCGAGTAGTTAAGCCTTGAAAACGTAATAAGCAAACAAACTCATATTCGCATTTATAATATAGGTAGGATATGCCGTCGTGCCGAATTACGTCTTAAAATACAGAAATAAATACTTAGCTAATTCAAAGTAAAGCTCTAGACTAATTACATTCTATCCTTGTAATACCGAAAACTATTGGATTCAGATTCATTCATGTTCAAACGAATATGTTGGATATTTAGCTCTAATCCGAAGAAGTAGCGACGTCTAAACTTGAGACTAGAACTCAAATTATTTGACAGACTGAATCTTTATGTCGCCCGTCCACTGTATGATCTGACAGTCAGTTTCCTAGATAAGAACTAAAAGAACGTCATGACAATTAATTTAGCGAAAGGTTGAATTAAATATAAACAATATAAAACATTTAACCTTTTGGTTGTTATAATGCCAGACGTAATTAAAAACCCATTGTGCCTGGTGCCGCAGGTGTCCCTAAGTTTGAGGTTTGAGGTTAAGTAGAAAAATTGTATAGACATTGTATATATATATATTAATTCTGTAACTCAGCCCTGTATTATACACTGCATAGACGGGCCTCTTTCAGTGTGAGAAGGGTTAGGCCATAGTCCACCACGCTAGCCCAGTGCGGGTTGGCAGACTTCACATATCTTCGAGAACATTATGTAGAACACTCAGACATGCAGGTTTCCTCACGATGTTTTCCTTCACAGTTAAAGCGAGCGATAACTATCTATTTAATACACATATAACTTCAAAAAGTCAGAGATGCGTGCCTTAGGATCGAATTTGAGACCTCCGCATGGCTCCAACGGTACAATGCTACTCTATAACTAAAGCGGAATAATAAAATGTAATTGGATTACAGGCCCATACTACAGATGGAGAATATTTCAAGATCATTTCAAAACTCGGTTCGGCGTTTTGAGCGACTGCAGAGTGATAACGGAGCAGAAAATCAAAAAAGCACTTGTTTGCACTGCACTTTACATTATTTTGCGAGCAAATTTTCCTTTTGAGGTTTGTGTCTGTTTCTAAGTTTAGGTTGATATAAATATATAAGCAGCTGAAAAGCTATCCAGCAAGTATTTTATTTAGTTTTTCAATAGTAAATACCTATATAATACACTGGAGTAATATACATGGCAGAATATGAGTTTGTGATACATTTACTGCCTTATAATAATGTTCTCCAGACCGTATTTCGGTCACGGCGTGCTGCCGCCGGTCTTAACGGATACTGGTCATCTGCGCAGGAGATATTATAGTGCACAAATATGTGCGCAAACACAAGTGCTCTCTCTGTTCCCCAACTCTTATGATCCGATGGTAATCCGACACGACCAGAGAGAGATCAGGCCCAGGATCAACGGCTTTACCTGTTATGCCGAGGCACGGGGGTGTCCGCCAACTTCCTAACAGAAAAGCCCAATAACTTTTGCTTAGCCCGACCCGGGGTTCGAACCCGAGACCTTATGCACAGCAGTCGCATTGACTACCGCTGTGCCAATATATCTGCTTAAATAACAATAGATATGAAAGATAAGTTTATAGTAAGAGTAAATTGCCGCTTATAGTCGATCGATATTGGCATCACTAAAGCTATACACAAATTATTCCTTCAAACATTGACAACTTAAGTATTCCACGGTTGACTATAGGTCTCTTCTTTGTTACGTCCCCTTCCAATTTCGTCCATTGCCAATGCACAAGCTCAACGACGGGCTCGTCTATTACGTTGAGTATCTTTCTCGTGATGTTTGTCATTCCTGTGGTCAACCTTTCATTTTCCTTAGGGTGCTGATAAGCTTGAGCATTCTAGCAAATGCTAAATTACAGAAAAATAAACGGTAGCATTTTAGCGAGCATTCTAGCGAAAGGACAGTAAATTTGCTTCGAGCTTTATGTCGAGCCGAGCCATTCTGACATTGTACGTGAAGAATATTTTTTGAGGAGCATTGACTAAAACGTTCGCTGGAATTATCGTGAAAATGTTCGTAGCGATGTTTGGCTCTATGCTTGGCGTGGTTTGTTGTTCAGTTCGACAATTTAAAAACGGCGAGTGCTCGATGTTCTTTTACTTTTATGTTTTTTAAAGAACATCGAGCCTATGCCGCGATTAAAAGTGCTGATAGACTTGAGTCTATCAGCACCTTTACTCGCTAAGTGTTCTACTCACCGAATGCTTGTAATTCAATAGCCCTGATAAGCTGAAGCTATGATTCTAATAAGTGGGAAGAGAGCAACCCGCCACGCACCCTTGGATTGCCCACCCCAACCATTGCAATAGGAAACAGTTTACAATTTATAATATTGATTTGAAAATTATTTCACTTATTATAGCTTTAATTGCTTTTAATTAGCAATTGCTATGTATTCGTCAGTATGCCTTCTAAGTTATTAAATATTAGATTTTACCGGCGGCTTCGCTCGCGTTATTCTTCATCAGTAAATTTTTCTACGGGCACAGTATCGTTTTCTCTAATTTTTACTCGACCGATCATCATGAAATTTCGCATACATCTTGTCAGGTATACAGAATAGGACATAGGGTTCCCTTCATCCAAAAGTAAAGACTTTTAAATGATAATTACTTATGACATAATTTTATTATATTACATAATATAATTGCCTCATAATTTCGCCGACAAGTAAATGACATCACATTTATTATGAATATCGCCAACGGTATAATTGATTCACCGCAACTGTTATGCAAGATAGGTTTCAGAATTCCTCATGCTGGATTGAGACAGCGTCCGTTACTGGATATAGGATATACAACTGTCAATTACAGACGGAACACTTTCTTTTCCCGAAGCGCAGCTAGTTTTTATAGTATCTCCGAATATTTAGAGATTGATATGTTTCATACTCTAATTAGGACCCTACGACGCATTCTGAGCAGCGAGTTCTTTGGTAGTAATAGAAGCACAAATAATAGAGAAACCACAGATTCTCACTAAACATCACCGATTCCTACCAAGGATGCTTCGCGAGGCTATTAAAATCAAAAAACATCCTAATTTCAATAGAGAAAATGGTTGGAATGTACCACCAGCTGGGGATCCAGTAATTCAAATAATCAAACCCAAGAAGAAGCAAATCACAGCTAGACTTCATGATACTTTGCGCTCATTCTGCGTTAATAGAAACACCAATGATTAAATTATGTTCGGGTACTTTGAAATAACTACACTGGAACATTGAGACAACTACCATCTTAGTCTTCCCGTGACCATGGCTTCTAAAAAGCAACCGAAACGTCGAGGAAAGTGTATACTTAAATTTAAATAGTTTTAATAATTTAATTAGCTTTAAATTAGTAAAGTTTAATAGTAGTATAGTAGTATAACAGTTTCTAAATTATGTAATAAAGTGTTAAATAAACAACGCGATAAAATGCGTATATAGTAGTTTAATTTCAATGTTTATAAAACAAATATTATTTTTTGTCCCAAACAAAAATATTGTATTTATTATGGTACGTACAGCAGATGAGATATTTGTGGAAGCTTGTAAATAGTAATTGTTACTGCACATTTTGTCTTATATATGTAATCTTATATAAGTCTGTAAGTTTTCTACATAAATAATTTTTATTATTTACGTATTATTATTGTTTCTTTTTTGTGGATTATTAATCTTCTTCTCCCTAGCCTTTATTATTCCCAAGTCACTTGGGGTCGGCTTTTCTGGTCTAACCGGCTTTGACTGGATATCATTGTAGATTATTAAATATGCTTTTTTAAATGTATCACATCATTAACTTATATGTCGTTATAGAATAACATTGTATAGATTTGCATGCCAAATGGTATAACGTACTGGTTTCTATGTACCTAATACCAATTTCACCATCACATTCAAATTGGCATTGGCAAATATTATTGGCAAATAAAAAAATCTGATTCAGATTCTAGAAATTTATTGAAAATTTACATTAACGCGAGCGCAGCTGCAGTCAAAAACTAGTATATAATATTAATAAAGATATAAATTATAGTTATAGATTATAGAATATATTTTGCCTACAGATGTATTATGATGACGTGTTCTACCAGGCCTACGGCACGGACAATCGGTACTTGTACAATGTACCGCAGTTAGCTATGTACTGCCTCCAATACCAATTGATCTTGATGCTGTGCACTAGTGTATGTACTGAAGCAGGCTTTGGGGTATACCCGGCCAAGTGTCTAGCGGTACCCGGACATGGACCCACTGCATGTCTCAGCTTCCTCAAATTAGCGTAAGTTGCAGTAGTCGTAATGGATGTGTATCAGCAGTGATAGTGTATTTTCAGAGTAGTAGAGCCTCGCTGATTTCAGCATGAATGGATCGGCTCGACCGGGGAAGGACTAACCTCTCACAGAATATCGACGTGAAATAGCAATACTCCTACAGTTGTGTTTCGTTCGGTGGGTGAGAGTGTCGGAGGCCCAATCGCCCTCTTTCCCCCTGCCCGCTCCTTCTCCTTCCTACTTCCTTTCCTAAAAGGTCGGCAACGCGCAAGTGATGCCTCTGGTGTTGCAGGCGTCCATAGGCTACGGTGACCACTTATCATCAGGTAGGCCGAACGCTTGTTTGCCACATTAGTAGTATAAAAAAAAGAAACCTAGTGGGAGACTGTTTGACTGCCTCGCAGAGGTATCAAGATAGATTCCAAGGCACGCAAATTTCTTATTAAAAATTTTACACTATTGTTCTCTGTTCTGTAATTGCAAAATGTGACCTCACTCATCGTCCACGCAAGGACGTTTTTCGTACGGTTTAAGTACGATGAGGGCACAGCCATTATTATAATATCAGCCCTATATTAAACTGCCTCACTGCTGGACTCGGGCCATTGAGAATGGTTAGGTTATAGTCCACCAAGCTGGCCCAGTGCGGGTTACCAGGCCTAACATGTCTTTGAGAACATTATGGAGAACTCTTATTTATGCAGGTTTCCTCACTATGTTTTCCTTTACCTTTAAAGCAAGTGATAATTAAGTGTTTAATACGCACATCTACGTAAAGTTAGAGATGGGATCGAACTTAAGACTTTGCGAGGCAGTCTCGCACTAGGCTATCGCTACTATCTTTTCCTAATTATTTCTTAAAATTCGTAGAGCAGAGACGAAGGAGGTGGCATTGGAAGAAGAGTACAATTTTGCGATGCTTAGATGTTTCGAGAATGATAAGTTGTTGTTCGGACCGCGGATGAGAGACACATTAAGAGGATGGGATATCCCCACTCGTTATTGGTTCTGGGAGCACACGTATAAAAACATAATCAAATCAAACAAGAAAGTGAGGTGAGTTGACATATTTTCTTTCTTACTAGCTGCCACGTATCTACCCGCTCTCAAACTACTCGTAAATTATTGGACAAAGCGATGTCCACTCGTAGACCACGAGGCATTCACTGGTTGACCACGCGGCCTCCATTTGTGAATTACCTGTCGACAACGAGTGGACGCCGACCGACGAGGCGTTGCTGGTCAGGTGTTAGGTGGCTTCAACTGTCATCTTTATAGTTATGTAAAATAAAATGTTAAAAAACGAAAAATATACCAGGAGCCTTACTACTATCTTATAAAGCATTGTATAGCATGTGCGAGAACGAGACAGCGCCTTTTACTTTGTAAAGCTGTCTCTTTTGACGACACCTTTGCTTCACATATCACTATTATTAACGAGTATAAACAAGTTTGTTTGAAAGCGTGTGTCTTCTTTTCAGAAATACCCTGACATTTTTAGCTTGGTCATTATGGTGCGGTCCAACAGTACAACAGCTAATCATTTCGACTACGTTCTGGGTACATATTCGACTTGAGATCGACTACAGTGACATGTACGAAAATAATGAAGCGGTCGGTGCTATTTAAATTTATATCCAGTTTTATGTGTTTGTCGTGTGATGTTCCTCCAACATAAAGGGAGCATAATCAGACCAGGCTAAGTGATCGTGCCTGACAGGCCGCAGCTCTACTGTTGCTGTGATGCCCTTGTATATACATATACTCACGCATACATATATAACGCTTGCATGATTGAGGATTGTATGGCGAAATAGTATATTGTGTAAAGCGCTATCTCTTGTCATTTGTCGGAACTTTTTCGTCTGTGTAGTGTCACTACATGTTCAATGATGATTTTGCCCTTTTTTGATCTACCGGATAAGTGTAAGTTGGGTCATAAATGCCCAAAGTCGTAAGGATAGATACAATTTTACCTAGTTTCCTTAAAGCATGTATGTTAAATGTTGCTTATGATTCATGCACTAAAAATACGTTTTTATTGTGTATATTTTCATTAAGTTGGTCTTTGGAAGAAGCGTATTATAATTAAAATAAGCTTTTAATAATCCTAAATTAAGTCTACAAATAAAAATAACGACTTATGCCTACGTTACGTATTTCAGATGAAAATGCCCTGGGATATCGGATTTTCTATAATGCGTATATTCTGCCTAGTCTACTTGACGCCGTGCCTCATTCTCCAGGATTCAACGACTGTGTTAAAATACTACAGCTCCATCTACTGGATGTACCATTTAATTTTGATAACCTTAATTGTAGGAGCGGTTTTCGTCAAATCGAAATCAACTAAAACATAAATGATAGTACGAGGGACCTACATTTGGACCGTTTTACTCAGTCTTTGCCCTTTAGTTATTATGTTACTTGCTAAACCCCGCCACACTTCGTTGTGGCTTAGTACCTATGTTATTTCCTATCAACGTAGCAACTACGGGATAAAAAGTATATAAACAGTTTTATATGGAATTGCAACGTTCTCTAAAAATCTTAAATCATTCCATTGACTACTTTTCTACATTTGCATTTCCGAAATTTTATAAGTAAAGATTAGAACTAACTGGTCTGGCAGTCGCTGTTCTCCCCTTTTCGTCAGAATGAGGTAGATAATAACTCGTGATGCGCATAATTTCATTCGAAAGGTGGAAAGAAAAGAAAGATTTTCGAATACATTTGTGAACAACGTGATACCTACTATAGATAGACAATTACGCAGGCACTATAAGTTCGTTCGCGTTAAGAATGCAGTGAGTCATACTAGTCTGCCGTTCGTAATTAGAAAGTCGAGTTCACAGTGATCAGTTGAACGTATATTTTCGATTGCAACGATTGTGTCCTGTGCTTTTAGTGTAACTGTTTTTTTTTTTAAATGAATACTTCATCTATTCGTAAAAATAAAATTGTTTTGATAATACATAACGGAGAAAGAAAAGTAATTTACAACGTTTTTAAGTACTTTAAACAGTGTGATTTAAATACGACTATGGACGTTTTAGTACAAAAAACAGCAACAGCATGCGGTGTGTCCGAGCGAACAATTTATAATATTCTTAGACACCAAAAGGAAACCAATACACTAAAATCTTCAGTGAAAAAAGAGCCTGCCTTTCATTGATTGATAAATTCGATGAATTAGACAAATGTGCTGTAAGGAGAAAAGTACACTCAATATATTTAAAAAACGACTACCCGACATTAAATAAAATCATGGCGCTTTGTGAAGCTGATGAAGATATTCCAACGTTTAAACGAACGACACTTAATAAAATACTGCATGAACTGGGATTTCAATTTAATAAGCAGGACAGTAGATCATTATTAATGAAAAGAGAAGACATTGTTTTATGGCGGCGTAAATATCTCAGGAAAATAAAAGAACACAGAAAAGTAAATAAAACCATATACTTTCTCGACGAGACGTGGGTAAACGCATGTTAAAACAAAGGCGTGGTTGGATACAACCATAAAAAACAAGAGACATGCTTTTCAAGATGGCTTGTCTACCGGTCCACGAGTTCCTACAGGAAAAGGAAAAAGGTTAATTGTTCTGCACATTGGCAGCGAGAAGGGATTTGTGGACGGCGGTTTACTAGTTTTTGAATCAAAATCAACTAAAGATTACCATGAGGAGATGGACGGAGACAGGTTCCTTGAGTGGTTCAAAAACATAACGCCTAAGCTAGAACCAGGGAGCGTTGTTGTCAAGGACAACGCTTCCCTATCATTCTGTCAAACTCGAGAAAATACCGACGACCGCTTGGAGCAAACAGAAAATTATAGACTGGCTACAAAGCAAAGGGATATCAATGGAAATGACTTATTTGAAAAAAAAATATTGAAAGAAGCCGCCGAAATCGCCCCACAATATGATAAATATTTAATAGATAAAACTACTAGAAATAACGGCGTTTAAATTCTCCGTCTACCTCCGTACCATTATAAACTAAACTCCATTGAGTTGGTTTGGGCTCAAATAAAAAAAATATATTGCTGCCAATAACTCCACTTTTAAGATGACTGACGCGTCAGACGTAAAGAAATTATTTAATGATGCAATACAGTTCGTAGACGCTGATCGGTGGAAGAAATGCTGCGACTACGTGATAAAAGAAGAAAATACCATGTGGAATTTAGATGACGTCATGGAACTTGTCGAAGAAAATCCTTTTATAATAAATACTAACGCAGATACCAGTGACAGTAATTAAAAATTATTTAAATTTATTTTATATTTAAATTTATTAAATACTATTGACTTTAGATAAATCTTAATATAATAGTTTATAAATCAATTAAACTTAATTTTAAAACATAATTTGTTTGTATTATGAACACCACGATGAATACACCTTTACTCTTCAGTTGCGCTGATGACTCACTGCATTCTTAACGCGAACGAATTATAAGTGTCTTCTATGCATTCGAATATAACCTCAGCCCAACCATATATATATATATATATATATATATATATATATATATATATATATATATATATATATATATACACCACAAACATACATACATACAACCAACGATTGCATTATTTATGTAAAAAAAGCTGGCGCGTAAAGTCAAATAATGACATCAAAGCAGCAATTCATTATTATAGTGAAGAGGAACCTTCCTGTCTTTCTCGTATCGCCAACCTTTAAAGTAATATAGTAATGGGAGTAGGTACATTGACAATACCAGAGTACTTACTACAGTTGGTGGATAGCAGCAGTATGTTTGAGCTGCTGCCCAATTTGCAGTACCCCGCTTAAAAAATGATATCCTGCATTCATCATGTTTCATCATTCGATTTGGCAGCATATCTTGTTAGCATTACTGTCAACAATTTTATATTAAGTAGGTATAAGATATTGGTAATCGGAGAAAGACTGGTAGGTTCATTTTCTCAATCATTTTCTGTATACTAACGCCTGAATCGATTAATTCCATTATTAATTACTCTCTCGGTGGGACTGAGTCAAACGGTCGGCAACCATTTGTTCTTGTAAACGAGTGTTATTTATTTAATGAACGCAAGCTTGTCACTGTCTTTTTTGAGTAAGTACTTACTGTTTATTATCGACGATAGACCCTAGTGTGTTACATGTAATAATGGATGAGTTACTCGATTACAAAGTCTAATTTGAGCTACGTGACTTTTTACTTTGTACTGTTAACATGGAAAATAAGAAAGAAAAGAAAGAAAGACAAAATACATTTATTTATAACTACATCGAATATTCGTGTGTTCCGTTCTGGCCCGGCCACGATGCCAAATAAGGTTATGACTATGGCAGTAGACTGTATGGCAGTACACAGTACTTGTATATCTATCACGTTCTATTACATTGCCCCATTCATAAGTAAGAAGAGTATGAACTCATAGATCATCTGTTGTTATTTTAGTTATGCTTCTATTTCTTTAGTATTTATTCTGAGTCCTATTGCGTATTAAGCGCCTACGACACTTGAATAGTGACTAAGTTGTCAAGTTATACTATTGCTATTGAATTATTGTCAGGCGTATGCTACTTAAAAATTGAAATGACTTTTAAATAGATTTGAAAGGTTTTAATTTAAATATAAGTAGGTAGGTCTGGTTTATAGTATATAACACGTACATTTATCTCAGATAGGAATCATCCATTAAAGTTGTGGATTTCAACCGATCTAAGCGTGGCCGTGCTAGGACGGATACGCTGTAGCACGGCCACTGAAAATTGTCTATAAGTCATGAAATAATGTGGTACTCTTATTTCTCTTTCTAGTACCAAAAGGTACATACACGTACAGGCTACTGCCATAGCCATAAGCTTATTTGGCATCGTGGCCGGGCCAGAACGGAACACACGAATATTCTTCCACCAATCTTTACAATCTTGGGCTGAAAAATATTTAAGCAGCTTAGTTACATATTTATTTCCAGCGATACCCTCTTGAACTATGACCATTACTTAGTCTTAGGTGATTTTAATATGTCCAATTTAACATGGATTAATAATAGTGATAGTTTTACTATTTTACAAACTTCTTCGTGCCCATTTTATCATCTCATGTCCGAGTTCATGGCCATAAATGATTTGAAGCAATATAATAAAATAAAATAATAAATCGAGAATTCTCGATATGGTTCTTTCGTCAGAATCCATATCTGTTATTGAAGCTAACGAAATTTTAACTCCAATAGATAATTACCACCCTCCCTTAGAAGTTGATCTTACAATTGATTATTCAGACAATAATCTGTCATTACACAAACTGTCCAGATATAATTTCTACAAAGCCAACTATGATGCAATTGTCGATGAATTGTATGCTATTAACTGGACTGAGTTATTCATCATCATCGTGTAACAATATAAATGAGATGATAACACAGTTTTATGGAATCTCGCAGGATGCAATAAATCGATTTGTACCAAAGACTAAACTCAGATGCAAGAAATATCCTGTTTGGTATACTTACTAGTGGTCTAATCAGGAGCCTTAGAGGAAAAACCGAGCTAGGATGCGTTTTACGAAATATAAGAATCCTATGGATAAAGTCGTATTTGATTTATTAACCTCCTGACTGAATTTGTACTGCCCACAGAACATAGAAAACAAAAAAAAAATTAAGTTAAATATCGTCACGTCAAATAAAAGTCCTTAGTGACTGACATCTTGTGGACATTGCTTTTCGTATAGAAAAATATTTCACAACTCTAATGAAGGTCAGTTATGCCAAAATAGTGTCTGTATCGAGATGCACGAAGCCGCGCTCGCGCAAGGGTAAGTTCAACCTAAAAGGCTCTTAAAAAAAATTTTAATACTTATCAAAACATAATCAAAATATATTTGTGAATGATTGATGTAGTTTTATTTGTCAATAGTTAAGCGAATTTCATCCTTGTTTTATTGTCATCGAAGATTAAAATTGTATGTCCTGTATTTAAGAATTATCCAGAGTATTGTTTTAGAGTTGATATTTTTATGTTCTGTAGGTAGTCACCTAAAAGGTAATTAAGTAGTAATATTTAATTTACTGTTTGTTTTAGCCTATTCTGATGTGGAAGTGTTAGCATATCTGGAGGAATCTGATGTTGATTTTAGCAGCGATGATGAATACCAAGATCCCACATACAATGAACCCACGGTAATCACAACGCAAGGGTCACAAAAGTATGATTCTAGTGATTCTTCTAAAAGTGCTGACTATCATGATGATGTTGAGACGCCATCACCAGCATTGTCGAGTGGTTCTATAATACGCCAGCCTACTGGTTCCGGCCTACGGCAAGGGAGAACATTCCGGTGATTTCTAAGATCAGGTCCGGAGGATCGCAGACAAAGATCGTCTCATTCTGATGTGGTGGATTTATGAACTGGACATTTTGAGCTTCTTGAAATAAGTCTTAATGAACCAACCAACCTATTATACGCCAAATTTCGACCATAGATGGCCATGTCAACAGTTCTTTGAACGTTATATTGACGACCAAATACTCCTACAAATTGTAGATTCTATAAATAGAATGGCAGTTCATACAAAAGGTAAATCTCTCGGTCTTACAGTTAAAGAATTAAAAGTTAGGTGAGAGTTTGATTACTGTTAATTTAGATTCTACGGACAGTAATGACCCTCCTAATAAGTTTGAAGAACTTTTACCAAAACACAAGAAACGTTAGACCACTATTGTTCCTTTACCAACTAAAACTATTCGTCAAAAAAAAAGGCTGGTCACATGCTTCAACACAATTGCACACAACACAAAAGCAGAAATGAGGGTTAATTTTAAAAAAACTACAGTTACTTGTAAAAACTGTGGTGTATATTTATGTTTCACAGTTCAAAGAAACTGTTTTGAAATTTTCCATACACCGTAAGTAACGACATATCCATATTTTTTGATTTACCTATATAATAACTTTGTAAACTTTTAATTATGTTTAACTATGAGATAGATATATTTTTTGATTACTTGATAGATATACTCATATGTTGCCATAATAATTGATAACTAATATTACTTTTGAGACTGATTTGATGTTCCTAAGAAATAAGAAAATTTATATTTTTGTTTAAAATGTTATAAGTTCTGTTTTTTAGTTTTACTATAAGTGTTGTAGTCTCAAATTCAATAAAGAGTTACATATTACAAGCATTTGTCATATTTATTTGTGTTATTAATTTTCCAATGTACAACAAGCGAAACAACACAGCGTACAGCCAAAAGAAGCCCAAGCAAGCCCATCTCTGCCCTTACCATTACCATCGCCATTGATACAAGGACCTTCTGAACCAACTGTGAGTCGCTCATCATCAGCCAGCACAAATACTCGTGCACCAATAGATAATTTTCATTATCTAGAAAGGCTTCCACCTACCGCTAAGAAAGCTGTTGGCTAGAACAGCTTTCATAGCGGTAGGTGGAAGCCTTGTCGTGTTTGCACCAAAAATAAAAAGCGGAAGGAGTCATATTTTGTGTGTGCTACTTGTCCTGAAAAGCCCGCCTTATGTAAAGTCGATTGTTTTAAAATATACGACACTGATTCTCGTTTTTTTTAATTTGTTTAATTTTATATTATAACCCTTGTTTCTTTTTTGTTGATTTTGCAAGAAATATTACTGTTTTTGTTGAAAATGATTACTAAGAAGTATATTGATCTCATTATTAGACTATTATATTTAAGTGAAAAGTGCCCTTGATATTTTGTGATTTTAGGTATTTGGAAATAATAAATTTACTACTTTTTTATGTCGTGTTTTATTTGAGATGCCATAGAGTATAAAAACGTCCATTAAAGGAGGCCAAATAACACAGATTACCAAATAGTCTTTAGGAAAGATCTATTACGTAGTCGGCATCTGCCATTATTACCAGCTACGTAATATTGAGTTGGCATTCAATGGGTTAACCTAGTCGACTGTATACGTGATTTAGGAGTTTTAATGGATGTAGTCGCTACATCCATTAAAACTCTAAACTACATTATTACACGTATTCCGATAGAGCACATCTTAAGACAAGTTAAAATGCACACGCATGCAAATGTATACACGCGCCACACTAGTATATAAGCTTTACTTTTACTGAAATTAAATAGACTATAATACCATCTGAGTCTCGTTATACCTATTGCCAAAACATAGGCAAAATGGACAATAAACTTACATTCAATGCACACATAGATAAAATAATACTAAATGCGACTAAGAAGTGTGGTTTTATAGCCAGAAACTCTAAAGGCTTTATACAGCCTAGAACTAAGATAATTTTATTTTATTAATTGGTCCGTAGCATACTGCTCCCAGTTTGTTCCCTATTTTACGAGGTTCACAAAAACCGACTTGAACGAATACAAAGGAGATTCGTCAGTCATCTTGCCTTTGACATGAAATTGCATCATTCATTGAAATCGTACAATCATCGTCTTGAACACTTCAAAATTGTTTCGCTTAACGATAGGCACGAATTATTTTCAAAAATTAATATCTCTGCTCCAAGTAGACTACCGCGCTCGAGTGTCTACAAGCTGCTCAGTGTCCGTAGATACAAAACTAACATAGGTCTTAACTCATCTCCCTTAAATGGGCCTTGTTGCCATTTGTCTACAAACACTTTGAGATGAAAAAAAGAGTAAATTTAATTAAGTATTAATATCCGAACGGATTCGATAAGTCACTTTACACATTGTCACAAAAAATATATCTAAACATCAAATAGTTTTTGGCGCGAATTTGAAAAATATTACATATTTTATCAGTCAAGGTGTTTTAATTCTTATTTTAGTGTTATTTTTGAATAATGTAGCCCCAAGAAATAGAAGCGTTTTTGGCGGCACTGGAGGCAGGCGAGGTTTCGGAAGACGAGGAAAATATTGGCGATGAAGATGGTATAGACTACTACGATAATGTACAAGCATTTAGACAGGAGTTGGACAGCGAAAGTAGCTCAGGTGAGCGGGCAGAGGTAGTAGAGCAAAACGAGGAAGCGACAATTTTCGATCCACCATTGATCGAGGAAGAAGCAGTGCTATCGTCTTCTAGTGCACCTATTTCTGGTGTTGCTCTATGGAGATCTAGAAATAGAGAACTAATATGGAGAAACAACTTGGAGTGGGACGACAATAGGATCAATTTCTTGGGAAATATGTCACTGCCATCAGAAGTAGCATCATTGGAAACTCCTCTACACTTTTTATGAATGATGTAATTATATCTAAAATTGTTGATGAAACTAACTTATACATCACTCAAAATAACATTCCTAATTGCCCACCAGTTACATGTACCGAATTACGTCAGTTTTTTGGTATTTTGATATTTTCTTTAGTATTTCATTACCCTAATGTCAGTGCATAATTAGTCCTAGTCTAAGCGCGTCGCAAAGCTAAGATCAGTAATAAATTTAAACGGTAACAGCCTTCATAGGCATGTTACACATCTAGAACATGACCAATAAAATGTATAAAATAAGGCCAATAAAATAACACTTCAATAATTTATTTTCGAATACTGTGACTTTAGAGCAAAGACTTTCGTTGGACGAACAAATGTGGGCATATTTTCTAAAGCAGTACCTCCTAAATAAACACCCCATAAATGGGGCTTCAAATTTTACGTTTTATGTTCATTGTCAGGGTACATTAAAAGTTTTATTGTATGTTGATGAAACTAAATAAACGTGCTGATTTCTACTTGATATTTTTTATTTATTCCTTATACTTTTCGTACCTTTACAGAAAAATAAGTGGCACTTGCAGCCCAAGTGTATGTTTAGTAATTTATGGCAAAGGATTAGACGAGACCTAATTTTTTACCTGAGATAGATAATAAAATTGCATTAATTTTCGAAAAAAGATGCACGTGGTGGCGGCAAGGTCTTTATTTAGCCCTTCATAAAAACTGTTTTGTTTGGGATACAGGTGTGGTTTTTATGTTGTTTTAAAGCTTATTAGATACAGATTAACGTCAATTAATAAAAACTAGGAGCAATGAAGACGTTTTCTTGAGTTTTTTAACAATGTTTAACGATACTCAGTTTTGGTCTAAAGTGTTCCTTATTTTTATGCCACCGGTATTTTTTTGGATGTGAATAGTATACTGTCGTTATTGTCTACACATTGCGTATTATTACTGTTTTTATTTCAACACGATTAACCACCTGGTTCAAAAGTTACAAGGTTTTCTTGGTACAAGGTCCACAACTACTAAAGAAAAATATAAATAGGTATAAATCGAAGAATATTATTTTTATTTTTTATTTTTTTCCTAGCGATAAAATTAAGTCTAGTTTTACTCATTTTCATATGTACACTTTATGAAAACTCACACTGTATAAGAAAGCTAATGACAGGGCAGTAAATACAAAAATAATAAATTTAAGTGAGTTTAGAGCAGAATTGGCTGAAAGTTTATATAAATTTAAAGTTCTAAATGGCAGTAAGAGAGGTAGACCAACAGGAAACAATTTAGAAAAAGAGATTGAGGCAAAAATAAGAGAGGACCAATGAAATACGTGCCATCCAAAGATATGAGGACAAATGGAGTAGGCCACCACTAAAGACGATGTGGGAGTAAAAATCGGTGTAAATTACCAAATTGCAAAGGATTTTCATGCATAGAGTGCACGAAATGTAACGTAGCTCTTTGTCATACAAAATACAGAAACTGTTTTGGGGAATTTCACGGTTTATAATATATTTATAAGGCATAAAATCCACCAAAGCACAATAAATGTTATTAGTAAATAGTGTACATAGTTCATATTACCCCCAGACGCGCAATGTTGCCATTTGGCAACATACTGTATTTTGCAGAAATAAATTTCATATTTAGTAAAATATTTTTTTTATTATTTTGCCCGTAATATATGTGTCCTAATCTATTCATATATATATTTTACGTACAAATAAAAAAATCACGCATTTGAGGGTTACAAGAATAGCCAAATCATACAATAGTCTTCAGCACAGAGTACATTTGTTTATAGGAAGATAGAGACGTCACTCAATGCATTGGCGATACTAGCGCTAACTGGCGTTCGGTTCAAGCAACTTTTTCAAATACATACATATGCGTGGGTATATAATATATCCTATTATAATGATGTAGTGATTAATTATGTGAATTTTCAGATTAGCGAAGTTTATAGTTAAGTATGTATACTTAACTATAAAATTCGCTAGCCTGTACGTTCACTTAAAAATGAAAACCAAGATCAGGGCAAGTAAATAAAACAAGGTCTTGAGTCTATTATTCAAGAGAGATTAACGGAATGATAAAATGTCAAATTTGACAACAGCTTTATCTATGTGACAGGTCCGAATCGTTCGAAAATTAATAACACTAATCAAATATGGTAAGCAATAACTTTAGAACTTCCTTTTTAAAAACAAAATTATTGTTTGATAATAGTTTTATGTATTAAAAGCTAAAAATTGTAACGATAATTAAAAAATTGGTAATAAAGTGACATTTTCAGAAACTGATTTCCTCATCATCTAGCGGTTGTCACATGCAACTTTTAAAGTATAATACAACTAAATTGAATATCACTTAGTTATCTTATAGAAAGCCAACATGGTAACCTATGTAATTTGATTACGTTATAATTCAACTGTTTTCTTCTAAGTTTTAACACCATGGTCTTCAGCGACTGGCAGATTTGGATATATTTGGTGACAACTTGTATAGATTTAAGAAAAAATCACTGTATACCTGGGTTCTACGCTTCGGTAATTATGATACCATACTAGGCTTAGTTTGATTTTCCATTTTTAGTATAACTTTTCTATTTCTATTTTCTTTTTAATTTTAGTTTTATATGAATGTATATAGAGCTTTTTGTATTGCGTTCAAAATGGAATATCTTTAGTTATTAAATTAAATCTATAAATATCTAGTATAAACAAAGCTGTCACCAAACTTTGTACACAAATTCAAAGATATTTAGTTATTGTTGCACGCACCTAATTTTATGATATTAGTATGATTTATGGAAGGAGTTTCATACTCAATGGTCTAAGCAATAATGCGCGGTGCAACCTGCCAAAATAAAAATAGCGCGGAAAACGACAACTGCAATGTCATTTCAAAAAAAAAACATATTTATGTATGTTTATCCATTGTCTAGTACCCATAGTACAAGCTCTGCTTAGTTTGGGCTAGATAGTGTTGTGTGTATGTGATAGAATATTATTTCATCGCCGAAACTGCTCGAACGAACTGAAAAATCTACGTCGAATCCTGTTTCTCCAAAGTAATATGCCAAATTATTCCATGACCTCTCTTTTAAGCAACATCTTGAAAGATACGTGCAATACATGCGACGTTTACCATGCTAAAATTAAAGTAGAAGATGGAAATTGCAAAATTATCTTAAAAGTGGAATTAGCTAACCATCAAAGTCAAGCTGAAAAAGCCGATAATGAAAAACGTTTTAATAAAGACGTTATACAAAAGATTCTTCAATTAGAGCATTTGCATTTGACATCCAAAAATGCCTGCCAACGCCTTATTTAAAAATGTCGGTCTCCTCTTACAAACGACAGCTTTGGTCATTTAATTTAACGATACATAACCTAGGAAACAACTCAACAACATGTTATAAGCGTGATGAGACCATATGAGGTTGAGAAGCGAAACAAATTGCATCAAGTTTATTTCAATTATGCCAAAGATTATCATCTGATGTGAAGGAAATCATTTTCAACACCGACAGATGCCGAGGACAAAATAAAAATAGCACTATGGTGATGATGTTTATTCTTTTACTTAATAGCCACCCTACTTTGCAATAATCACATATTTCTCATAAGGACATGCTCACATGGAGTCCGACTCAGACCACGCAATTCTTAAATCTCTTTAATGTTGTAATAAAGACTGAAAGTATTTGCTGATTTTTCAGAAATAAAATCCAATTGAAGGTCATTTTCGATAAAGAAGAATGATGCATCCGACCAAAGATTTCTCTAGCAATCAATTCACTACAGAAGATCCATTAAATCTTTTTCTTTCGGCACTAATTGGTAGTGGCTCCTTGGAAATTTCCTTCAATCTAAAAGTTTCAATACCACTCCACGGTATTCCTCGACATAACCGCAATCGGCGGTGCCGCGCGAATCACTTTCACATGCAATCGCACCGTATGAAACGGCAGGCCACTACACTTATCTACCTACCCTATTTAGAGGGATATTTTATCCCTACTTGTCTACAGTACTGTAGACGAAGAACACACAACTGAGAGAAGCACCTAGAAACACGCATGCCGCCTCTCGGACCTGGAGCTGATGATGGACAGGCTCCACGAAGCCCACGACCTCCAGGTAAAACTTCATGGTGGCTGTAAGTCGTCCCTCACCCTCCGGTTCCCTAATCTGCGGTTGGGAGGTTTTAAGCGCACTCTCTCCCATTCCGTCACCTCCTACATAGAAATAACTTCCTCACAAAAGGAGGTGACGGCGTTCCACGACCTATCACTCCGTACCATTGATTCAACCACAGCCAGGGACAAGAGGGCAGCCATTCCAACTGCCGTGACCAACTCACGGCGCTGCGAAGCCCAGGCGAGGCAATCCACCAATGTGTGCAGCGCCGTGTCTACAATAACATTGTGGCAGTTGTCACCGCAGTGGTGACAACCGGGCGTCTCTTGCCGGTCTATGAGATGCAAAAACTATCCAAAGCAACCGTGGCCAGTCATTACCTGTGTCAGCCGGAAGGCGAGGACGCCATGGCACCTCTCTAGCCGCTCCTCAAAAACGGAATAGGAATTTACCGCCACGATTGTGGCGTGACCGATGTACCTAGTTAACACGGGTGTAGGGGATATCAAAAATGATCAAAATAATCCTTACATCATTAATTAATTACCTTTATTTGGCATGTTTTCCTTAGAAAATTGGTGAATATATTGATAACTAGCTGATTCACAAATTGATGTGTGATATTAAAAAAATTGTTATACTTTAAGTGAATTTCTTATTATTATTCGAAAGATCACATAAATTTATCCTTAAATCAATTTAGACATGCAATTATAACACTTACCTCGATTTGTCATAATAATATGTCAAACTTTAAAATTGCGACCCGTAAAATCGCTGTTTGGACATGTCAACCACAGAGTACATTTGTATATAGGAAGAATGTCAACATATTCACGCCGGCCACGGATATACAATGGTGCCAATTCTGTTGTCACAAAATTCTCTTATCTTAGCTAAAAAATCTCTAAAATTTAGTTTAGTCCTGTCAAACGACATTTCGTATTCTGAAACCGCTAAAAGTGACAGGTCTAAACTTATTTTAGTGAGACAAGATTAAAATTGGTTTAGTTACTCAATTTAGTCCTTTCTGCATTCTGATGTACGGCTTAAACGTCAAAAATGATCTAAAATTAGAAATGTTAAACTAATATTAGATGACATCTGAAAACATGATACGAAGTTTAGTTTTCCTAGAGATTTAGTAGTTAAGGCTTAAACAGTGGAATTTTTAAATATATGAAGAGCCGTAAAAGTTGTGTCAATTGTGCCATTAACCTTGGAGCCACCAAAAGTGAGGCCTGTAAGGCACACATTTGAAAGGAAGGAATATCCCTACCAAACATATTTGTATCACCTGAAACGCCTGATTATGGATCACCAGAGGTGGTCTGGAAGCCTTTAAACTATATGTCAGACTCAGTTATGCCGGAGCAAAGAGAACATGATCAGGTGGAGATTCACGGACGGAACTAATTTGGGTTTTTTGTTCCTGGATGCCGCAACACTTGAACGCAGAAGAAATTGACGAGTGCCCCCGACATTAGATAGTTCTTATTTAAAATTCTGTTATATAAAAAATCTGGTTCTTAAACATTCTGTGTCAATCATTATAGCTATTAATTCTAATTAAATACATAAAATATAATATTTTATAAGGATTATCCCACAGCTTTTTTATTTCTTGCATTATCACACAATTCAATAAAACATCATTTAAGGTCAATGTGGGTAAGACCGTCTAGGGTAAAAGACCGTCTCGTGGCAATAACTTCTGTGTTTAAAAAGCGCGCGCCATAAGTCTTTGTAGATAAAACAGTATTTATCGTGGTCGTCCGATCTAAATACCATAGATGTCGCTAGCATCACTTGTTTGGAATATGCGAGCCCGCCATTTTTCTTCACTATTTTGCGAGTTAGACGGCGGTGTGCAGTAATTGATATTGTTTAAAAAAAAGTGGTAAATTGGACTAATTTTGACAGTTTCGCTGATCACGTAAGTAGTTTAATGTTTAATTAATATATAAGTGGGATTGAATTAAGGAATATCGCTTTAGTTTCGTATTTGTACCGGTGTGAAATTTCTAACCTTAAAATTAAATAGCTGGGAAAGACCGTCTACCTATGAAAGGGAAGTCCGTCATATGCCGGTCTTGCCCTTATTCCAGATATTGTCAACCTTTATAACAGATTGTATTTTATACAAATCGTATCTCACCATACAATATTTTTGTATTGCATTCTGATGGTTTTTATCTTTTAGTCTATTATTATTATTTTACTATTTGAACTATATTTAGAGAATTAGAGAGAATTACTACGCGCTCTTACGTTGGCTATAAAAGATTTATAGTGATATTTTTTTTCAGAATGTGTTAAGTACTGAGAATGCCTGATTTTTTGGAAATTGACCGATTTTTAAGAAGACAAGATTTTGTTTCACTATCCCAAAAAAAGTGGCCATGGATAATTACTCACTTCATACTTGCAAATCATTGTCATAACTGTAACTACGAACCGGATCTGCATTTGCCACGTCATTTTCTAATTCATGAAAACATTATCCAAGATTTGTTAAATTTTAACTTTTTTTGGTGCCGAGGCTGCTACCAATTTGCCATTTATGACCATTATCCTGACGACGAGTGTGACTACTGCTAAATAAAAAAAATTGACTAGCTTAGCTTATCATCATGGTTAGCAATTATAGAAGAAAAACGACAAGAGCAGCATATTCGAAGGAAAATCTAAAAGCTGCAGTTGAATTAGTCCGAAATGGGTCTTTAAGTGGATATATGGCTGCAAAAAAATACGGAATCCCTAGAATGACCATAATGGATCATGTCTGTAATAGGAGAACTAAATCAAATACTTTAGGTAGAAGCACTGTACTGTCGGAAGAAGTAGAAAATAAATTGGCTATATCTCTACACCTTATGGAAAAACATGGTTTTGGATTAACCAAAGCGGAAGTATTGGACACGGTAGCAGAGTATGTAAACAAGAACAAAATTTTGACCGCATTTAAAAATGGCAAGCCAGGTAGTTCCTGGTTCACTGGTTTCAAAAAACGGCATAACCTTTCAGTCAAAAAACCTCAAGCTGTTGAATACTCCAGAAAAAAAGCAATAGATCCGTTTATCGTATTTCCGTATTTCAAATTAGTCGAGGAGACATTAAAAAACTGAAGCTATCAGAAAAACCATCCGCGATATGGAATATGGATGAGACCAGCTTTTCCAAGGACCCTGCAAAAACTAGAATTGTAGGAGTCAAAGGGCACGCCGCAATTCGAGTAATTTCTTCGCCAGGAAAAGAAAATACCACAGTGTTACTAGGAGCAAATGCACAAGAAGATAAACTACCGCCGCTAATAATATACAAAGGAAAACACATGTGGGACACATGGGTGTCCCCTGACGCTTACCCTGGCACAACTTATGCAGCTACTAAAAATGGGTGGTTGGAGAGTGATGTTTTTGAAACTTATTTCAAGAAATCTTTCTTGCCCGCAATTGGGGAAGAACGTCCAGTTCTGCTCATTTACGATGGCCACGCGACCCACGTCGGATTAAATATAATAGAGGAAGCTCGAAAAGCCAATGTAACTATACTGAAACTACCGGCACATACTAGTCACGTCTTACAGCCGCTTGACTTGGCAGTAATGAAACCATTTAAAGATCGTTGGGATCAATTACTTGTACAATGGCAGCGGTTGAATGTTGGAGCAACATTGTCAAAAAGAGAATTCTCGAGGCTCATTGGATTAATTTGGTCTCAAATCGATAAACAAGTTGTAATCAATGGTTTCCGCAAAGCCGGAATTTTCCCTTTCAATCCCGAAGTTGTTGAAGAGAAGCTTTATGACTCGTTGCAACTTAAACAATGGAAAGATCTTCGGAGCGAGTACCAAAATAACATCGACGAAACTACTTTAGAAGAACATCCTATTCATGAGGATGAAAGGTGCACACCGAGAACTTTACTCTCATTAGCCCTTGATTGCGTTACAAGAGAATGTCGTAAAGCAACCCATGAAGGATATGATGACCAACAGTATTTTTACATTTGCGATGAAAGTTTACGTAAACCTGACGAACTAAAGACTGATATTAGACTGCATAGTAATAAACCCTCCAGTTATAATTTACCTGAATCAATTAAAGAATGTGTTTCAAATGATACTAAAAAGATTCAAATATTGGAGGACAGAATCGTTTCTTTTGAAGAACTTCTTTTAATGAAGATTAAAACTGGAAACAACGCAAAACTTAAGCGACACAAATTAGGGCCTGGAGCTGAAATAATAACACATGATGAAGTTGTTAAGCGTAAGACAGCGGAGGAAAAAATAAAAAATCTGAAAAAAGAACCTAAGACTATTAAAATAAAAAAATAAAAAAGCACTAATTCATTGGAACCCATACCTGGTCCGTCAGGTATTACAAAAAAATATTCTAATAAAAAGCCACTACAGACAAAATCCATATCAAAAAAAGGTAAAGGTATTGGTAAAAAGAGTTATATCAAGGAAGAAGATCGCAACACAACAACCAGAACTAGAAACAAAAAGCGAGTTGCAGTGGCTTCAGAAGACTCTACTAGTGTATCAGATTGTATAAGTATTTACAGTGATTCAGACATTTGTAACAGCGAAGAATCTTTAAACTTAACTCCAGATGAGATGGCAATACCGAAAAATTATAGCGAAGAAAGACAAAAAGAAGGTATAAAAGTTGATTGCGAAATTGAAAAAAATAATTTTGAGAACAAAGAAAAAGACGAAACTATTTTTGACACAGAAATTGGTTATGCTATGAATGATAAGGTGCTGGTACGATACTATTCTCGAAAGAAATGGACGTACTATTTAGGCTTTATAGAAGGATTTAAACCTGGTCACGACGACGATGAAGTATATTACACAATAAGGTTCTATAAGACTGTGAAAAAACCTTTAAAGTTTATTCTAACAAAAAAAATTGACCGTGATGATGTGCCAAGCATACATATTTTAAAAAAAATTATGCTTAGTGCTGATCCAGGCAATCCAAAATACTTGGTGTTGTGTAACAACGAAGACATGATATATTTTAGTTAGGTGATTATATTAGTTAAAATTAAGTGTAGAAAAGTTCTACTCATGCGTGCCATAATAATACTTAATTAATTGTTTCTATACTGAGATGAGTGAGATGCAGGGTTTTAATAGTGAATGTTAAGCTAATTTGTGCACATACTTACTTCAAAAGTAAGCACTTTCACCGTTGTATTTTTATGTGATTTATGTATGTTCCTACTCATTTTGTTTTTTTTTATTATTTTATGTATATTTGCTAAGGTAAAGTTAATTGTTATTTTAAAGAGGAAGTATGTTATTATTGAATTTAAAAAAAATTGTGGTTTCATAAACCCAGTAAACATTCCGAGCTTTGTTTTTTACGAGTGACATTTTTCGATTATGTTGGTAAAAGTAATTTGTGTAATTATTGTTTTATAGATATGTATGCACTACAAATGCATAAATATTGTGATTTTTGCTCATTTGTGAAACACAAGGAGTTTGTTCAAAACATTTTTTATGATTAAGTATACCTAATTTGAAATTTCATACCAAGGTAGTGTCAAATTTTGATTAGGTTAAGGTATATTGTGAAACTCAAAGACTAAGTTAATTATGAAAACTAATTGGCGACTGAGTAAAGTGATCTCTTTTTTACATTAAGTTTCTTGTGAACAATAAAGATAATTGATTTTGTAATTGATGTTTAATTATTTTAAAATGATAAAAAGAATGTTTAGAACCTCTGACACAAAAAATATGCCGGTCTTGCCTTAAAAAAATATAAAGCGTCATATCTTTGTAATTTCAGCTTTATTCACAAGGTTTAATAGTGTATATTTAAATGGCTCTTTCGATTTTCCGTTTAAATGGCTCTTTCGATTTATGGTTAGTATCACATGTATGTGTGTACTGAGGGCCCACTTTTATTTTTGCGGATTTTTGCAGTTTAACTAACAATAGTGATTAGTAAAAGTTGTGGAAATATTTGTAAAACGAATATTAAAGTTTGTAAAGACTTCATTCAAAAGATATATTGCCTTAAGTGGGTCCCTCGGTTCACACACATTAGCTCCCAAATCTAGATATATAATGAATTCACCAACAAATTTTAGTTATAGACCTTTAGTAAAACATGAATAAACATCTACACAACATTAAAAACCTAATGTGAATAGATAATAAAAAAATACAAACGCCTTTCTGTGGTCCCTGAGGGACCACATTAATTTATGTCATAATTAATAGATTATAACATGAACATTACATATTCATAAGCCAATCTTTAGTAAAAATTACAAGAGAAATTTTAAAACTAAAGAAATATCACAAATATTGGTAAGTATTGTAAACTTTACGTTTTTGTTGGTGGGCCCTCAGTTCACACACTACGCAAATGCTAATTGTTTTTAAAATATAATTAAATACAACAATTACAAAAATAGAGCCTTTCAGTGCTTAGTAATTTTTTTATACTATCGATCTGTATTTATCTTATCACTGGTTTTGTTTTTGTTTTGTCATTTTTACATTTTTATTGATTTTCATACTAAGTCTGGTATAGGGTGTCCACACTTAAAGAAAAGCACTGTTCATGTATTTTAAGATCATTTATTACTAGGATATTGTACAAGTGATAGGTTATATTATTTATAAGCTACAATCGTATATAATCATATTGAAAATTAAATTGAATAAATGATGACTTATTGTTGTTTGCTCTGTGGTTTGACATCAATGAGACCATATGAAATCACATGTAAAAACATTGTCTCCTTACTGCTTTCAAAAATTCTACTACAGTTATCATCGTAACACTGAATTTTGTCATTTACTAATGAGTGGCATTTGTAATGGCCAATGCTACCTTCAACTAAGGGAGGGACAAATTCGATTGCTCCTATACATGAATAAATTTTACCCTTAACTATTATTGAACGAGGGATATCACATAAAAACTGTTCATTAGTACCGTTTAAATCAAAACATATGAATTCTGACAAGTCATGTTTAAAATATACCTTACTTTTGCAATACACGCATTCTCTCGTTTCTTCATCAAAAACAACTGCTTGCTCTAAACAACTTATACCGAAAATCTGAATGATATTTAAATTTAAACACAAAAACATAATATCTCGTTTGATAGCAGGCATTGAACAAAACAAGTTGGAACAATGTTTTGTAAAGACTGCACTTCCGAAACTTTGAAGAGGAAATCGTTCGATAATATTTGTAGCGTTGCATTCACAGTGATATATCAAATGATCTCCTGCCCTGGAAGGCGGTGTTTGCAAATATAGTTGAATAATTTTTGCCCTTAACATGTAAATATCGTTGTCTTCACAATCAATATCAGACAGCTTATTTATGTATTGTAAAATTATTTTTTCTTGTAAAGCATCGATTAGATTTTTAATATATACGTTTTCCTTGTACCTAAACTAAGCATATACATGACTGAATCAAAGGCACAAGTATTTTTAATTTCCACGTAATCAGAATTAACGCGCACATAGTCACAAAGGTTTCCATTTTTTAAAAACTTTAATTTATGCACAGATTTTTCTTTTACAAGCCTACCCTGCCCTTTCCAATTTTCAACGAATGACGGCTGATCTGCAAATATAGAGTCCTCGTTAAAATCTTTCATTTTTGGTATTAGTTCTGATTCACTTATTTCCCTGTGATCTTTCAGTGATTGTTGGTCCAATGATCTACATTGTCTAGTCACATTTGAGGTTGTCGTGTACTTCGTTTTTTTCTGACATTTTGTTTTCTTCAACGCCAATTTCCTTTTCCTCTTTTTTTTATCGACAGTACATTTATTAACAATATCATGATGTAAATCACCAAAGGCCAATTTAATTTCTCCGTCAGTATATTCTGCATGAAGTTTTAGGAATTCATCCACTCTGTATTTTTGTACTTTAGTTTTATATACGAGGTGTTTCAAAGTCTTAAAATGGCTTTCAATTCCTGATGAAGATGGTGCTTTATTATCCGATTCGAAAAGTGAGCATGCTAAATTAGACCACAACGGAAGTTTCCATAATATTCTTTTGAAAGTAGAAATAAACGGAGGGTAGTAATATTCATTCCTGTTGTTTGATATTATGTTTTTGTTTTGTCTTTTTACGTCTTCAACAACAGTATCAAACCAAACAGTGAATTCTAAATCATCAGCATTAAGTGCGTGAGCATCATGAGATTCATTTTGTTCTACATTTTCAGTACCTAAGTTAAGATCTAACTCAATTTTATGAATTAATTTATTAAGACGGCTTTTTGCGGTTTCGTCTTCAATGTTCGTACTATAGTCGCCATCGTACTGGGTGAGTGCAACACTAATAATATCAATAATAGTGTTTTTAAGTAATTGATAATTTTCACATTTTTTTAAAAATAATACGCACTTAATGTAGAAATATTTCAAACGTAAATCAATTTTACTATCAAAACTGCGATGAAGATTCTTGACGAAATGACTAGTATCCAACCTGATAAATGCTTTTGGTTTGGTATCATTGTAAGAAAAATTACCTTCAAAAACAGAAAATAAATGTTGAATATATAGTTTTGTGCAAGAATATAACGCGAACGCCTGAACACAAGCAGAAATCAAAGCTGCAGAATCGTCTATAATGACTTCTTGCGGTGGATTATCTACAAAAGTTAACCATTTTTTTAAGCAATATAATATAGTATCCTGGGAATGTGAATCAGTTACCATCTGAAATGCGGGAACAGATTTCAATTTTTCGTTTCCTGTTATAAGTCCTGCATAAAGAAACATTTTTTTTGTAAGTGGAGTCCTATCAGGAAGGTATATGGTTTCGAAAAAAGACCCAGTAGCATCAACTGTCAAGGTAACTTTTGAAAATTTAGCCTGATAGGTATTATAATATTGGATTTGATTATCAGACCAAAACAATAAACGAAAATTCGGAAAAACACACATTTCGCGTATTTCTTTTTTATCGTCATCGATGGATTTCGCCATTATTAACAATGATAAAATTTGATCAGAATGGGGCAAAGGTTCCTTTCTACCGTCAGATTTAATTTTTCTAAAAGCTGCAGATGAAGGGAGTATTGGTGGAGTTATATTATCATCGGTAATTAATTTCGAAGCCAAAATGTTTCGGACCAATACTGATGGTTTATTTTGTAATTCTTTAACCAGTTGTCGTCTCCTATAAGGTGTTAATTTTGATTTGATATTTTTTTTGTGTTCATATAACCCATCAAAATTATTAATTGTACAAGTAATTTTGAAAAGATTTTCAGTAGTAGTTTCACTATTTACAACAATCTGTGCACTACACTGTGAGCACTTACCAAATAACTGTATGTAATTCTCACGAATACAACCTTTTTTAAGAGTTAATGTACAGGGTAATTTTGAGTTTACCCATATTTTTTCTTTTAACATACAGCTCCATTTGTATTTTGGTAATGTTTTATATCTTCTGTATGATGAAGAACCAGTCCTCTTCTTAATCCCCACCATTGGTTGTATTTTCTTCCAATCATAGACGTCCAGATAAAAAGAAAATGTTTTTGAAATATTTTGTTTCTTAGTGATTGCTAAATCCGTTGATAATGGTGGACTGTTACACGACGCTGATGGCAAAGTTTCGACATTATTAGACTGTTGGTAATCTGTGGCAAATATATTATCTTTTTGCCGCTTAAATGATAAATATAAAGCCATGGGTGACATTTTATGGTCAAGTTCTTGGGACATTAATGTAAATATTAGATCATTGTATTTAATATTTGGATCTTCCAAGCGTTTGGCATATTTCAAAAATATCTCTTTCTGACGTCCATAAGGTACATTTGGTGGCCGACCCGCAGAATTGTTATCACTGCACAATACGACATATATTATTGTTAGTGTTTATTCCTTTTAACACGGAATTAAATAATGATCAAATTGTACTTTGTATCAAGTAGGTACTTACCAGATAAACAACAGGGAAAACAGTAATATTAATAACAAATCCATTCCCACTGCTTCGCAATAATAAAATTGGTAAAATAATAGCACAATGAATTGGATTGGTAAGTAAATTTGCCACGGAAACACAAATGTTTAAAATTAATACGCGTAAGTGAGCGATATCCCGACAAGCAACAAGCTGACAGTTTAACGTCCGCAAATAAATGAAAATTCTAAACTACCCACATACAACAACAACTGTTCATTTTTATTTCACACTTTACGACTATGCAGGAACTTTGAAACTTAACGTATGTAATGGTTCTTAAAACAATATTATCTCTTCAGAATCAGAATCAGAATCATTTATTCGCTATAGAAATGGTTGACAAAAGTTGTTACATGTATAATTAGTACACATTTCACCCTTACTAGGCATCCGAAAATTTAAAGAATGAAATTACATAAGTAGACAATGTTTACGTTTATAAAAAGTCAAATAAGATAAACAATTCGTTAATAACAATGTAATAAAAAATATTACGAAAATGAAACTAATATCAAATAATAAACTCATACATAATCAAATCAAATTAAATTAAAACAATCATATAAAATGTCTTGACTACATGGACAACCTACTACTATGGAAAACCTAATTTGTACATTTTTGATAAAATAACAATGAAACCAGCGATAAGATAAATACAGATCTATAGTATAAAAAAATTACTAAGCACTGAAAGGCTCTATATTTTTGTAATTGTTGTATTTAATTATATTTTAAACAATTAGCATTTGCGTAGTGTGTGAACTGAGGGCCCACCAACAAAAACGTAAAGTTTACAATACTTACCAATATTTGTGATATTTCTTTAGTTTTAAAATTTCTCTTGTAATTTTTACTAAAGATTGGCTTATGAATATGTAATGTTCATGTTATAAACTATTAATTATGACATAAATTAATGTGGTCCCTCAGGGACCACAGAAAGGCGTTTGTATTTTTTTATTATCTATTCACATTAGGTTTTTTAATGTTGTGTAGATGTTTATTCATGTTTTACTAAAGGTCTATAACTAAAATTTGTTGGTGAATTCATTATATATCTAGATTTGGGAGCTAATGTGTGTGAACCGAGGGACCCACTTAAGGCAATATATCTTTTGAATGAAGTCTTTACAAACTTTAATATTCGTTTTACAAATATTTCCACAACTTTTACTAATCACTATTGTTAGTTAAACTGCAAAAATCCGCAAAAATAAAAGTGGGCCCTCAGTACACACATACATAGTATCACGATTATTCACTACTGGACGGACTTGCCTCACACTGCACGGAAAGACCGTCTACTGGCCCAGATTTTTAAAAACGACCGTATTTCCAAAGATTGTGGCACTTATTTCCATGTTTAATATGTTATATTATGTCAAGTAAATTTTCTATCATATCCGATCACACAAGTCGACCTGCAATGAATATCTTCTTCAATATATACAGTCAAACTCAAACTTTAGAAATGTATGCCGGTCTTACCCACATTGACCTTGTCTTATAATTTGTGTGATTGCAACTCAATGTGCTTAAAATTATATACACTGTAAATACATGTATTTAATGTAAATGTATAGTGGCATGCCACTATACATTTTATTTACATTTCTTAGTATAATAGGTTTAAAGAACCTACTGTGTAATTCATTTTATGAGTCTTCTATTTAATTGCTGGCTAAAATAAATTTTGATATTAGGCTTGAACCAATGTTTCCAACAAGTTAAGCTTCTCAGGTACATACAACTAACAAATCAGCACAATAATAATATATTGAATGTAAGCTAAATATGAGTCAAACAAAATTACTGAAACTAACATTTACCCTGCCCGTTGTAACAGTGTAAAAGATTAATAAATATATTAAATGTTAACCTACACCAATGAACTTGTTTTCTTTATGCAATATCTTTATTAAAATATTATAATTTGGTACATTTTCATAATTATTATAGACTACAGTGAAACATGCCATGAAATTTCTATGAAATATTCTTTTAGAGTGATAGGTATGGGTAGAAGAGAATAGAATAGAAATTCAAGTTTACTTTATTTCCTACTGCTACTTCCTTTATTAGTTTAGTTTATATCATTCATCCTTCGGCACTAGGAAATTGATAGTAATGAAAAAGGAAAGGTACTTGAAAAGTCTTTATTTAATAACTGCATCTTGTAAATTTACTAAAGCACAGGCTGTAGTAATATCCAGAACCCTTAATAATTTAAGTTAATAATCGAGTGCATCTTCTGATGTTGCCGTAGACACAGTAAACTTAATTGGTGATAATTTAACATCTCTCATATTTACACCAATCTGAAATATTTTACTTCTGTAGTGTGTAACATGTACTTGAATAGCTTTATGTTCCTGATGTGGCACAGCCTGTACTGCTTTATCCTAAAATGTCCCTTCAGGAGGAGGCAACACACATGAAGGCTTGTTTTCTTCAATGAGTATATCTAAAAATAAAATAGTAAAGAATATTTAGATAGGTACTTCTCCAATATTAGCTAAATTAAAATCATTACATAGGTAGTAAACGAAAGTAGGAATAATTAGTAGAATATACCTGTACCTTGATTGAACGAAGACGTTGAAGGGTCAACAGAATATATTTCTTCTAGAAGCGATAAGTTTTGTCGTTTCTTGAAGGCAGGTCTAGGTTCGGTTGGTGTGGCTTATGTTTTCTGTCCTGTTGACAATCAAACCTCGACGGTCCGCAATCACGTTTTAGGCGTATTCTTTTGACTGAAACCATTAATTTGTATTGCATATAGTTGTCCATGTAATTCTCCAACTGAAACAAAAATGATTTGACAACATAATTTTAAAGAAAATATATAAATATAACTAATACTTTATTACTGATGTTATGTTTATCTAAACTTAAATCATAGTGATCTTCACACATATTATATAGTTGGCTTTTAGTTGATAATGATTTAGGATCTCTCCTCGCCAGTTGTATCCATGTATTTCTTAATTTTATATCCTTTGGTAACTGGATCCACAGCTTTTCTGGCGTTTTAATACTAGTGTTTTTAGTTTTTACACTCCAGCACAATACACCAACGATAATTGGTGTATACATTGGACATCATAACAAAATGATAAAAATAATCTATTTTCCATACAAAATCTACGTGTTTACTGCTTCAGCGACGTCACACAAACAAACGTCAAGGCGGAACAGCGTTTTCGTGCGTTCATAAAAATATTGGTTAAAAGTATTTATTTTAAAGCTTTTAACTACATACTTATTAAAATAAATTGAAATTATTAACGACTTATTTAAGGATAAGGTACTCTTAAAAAGTAATACAAAATTAATGCAAATAGCCTATTATATAATAGAATTAATTAAAAAACGATTTGATAGGTTGCCACATAGATCAAATATACCTTAGTATATTTGATCGATGGGTTGCCAGGTAAGTACATTCTCTTAGTTGTGCAGTATTTACTCAACTAAAAAACGACTTAAATATAATTTTACTTACCGTTTATTCCTTAAGAAGTGTTCATAAACAATTACACGCATTTAACAAAAATATAAAATATTATTTTATGAGGGATTTTTCATACACGCGCTCACATTCATTCTTTATATTTATGTAGTTTAAATACGGGTAACACCGCCTCAATTCAATTTAGGATTGTCAAACTCGAATTAGGTGCTGTCTAAAAGACATCTAAATTTAGTTCGATGGAACAGCAGAATGCCCTACACGAAATCTCTTAACTAAAATTAGAGAATTTTTAGCTAAGAGAAAATTACAACAGAATTGGCACCATTATGTCTGGGTTCGGACTGTACAAACTTTAGGGGGTGATAGTAGCCAAAATACAAAAATGGCTGCCATTCAGAGGCCGTTGGGTTTAGGCCCCACCTGTAGAATGATTTTAGTGATAAAATAGAGCAAACTATCACCCCCTAAAGTTTGTACAGTCCGAACCCAGACATATTGTATATAAATGATCTGCCCAAAGTAATATCAAACAAAATATTGTATTATTTGCAGATGATAGTTCGTTTATGTTTACTAACAAATGTAAAAATTATTTAGAAATAAATATGAATGATGCACTAAATCAAATAATTGAATGGCTAAAATATAATAATTTAATCATTAATTTTGACAAAACTAATATAATGACGTTTAGAAATAAAATAAACGTTTTAACAGTAATTAATGTAATTATTAATGTAAAATATAGTGAACATAAAATTAGTGAGGTAGAAAGCGCGAAATTTCTGGGCCTGCATCTTGATTGCAGTTTAAGTTGGAAACATCAAGTGGAGATTACGTGTTCTAAACTTAACCAATTTTCTTATGCACTACACATGCTTACAAAAGTAGTGAATCAGACAGCTGTTATTACTGCAGACCGTGGTCACGTGGAGGCTTTGTTAAGATATGTTATCTTTTGGGGAAACTCGGTTGACAGGGATATTGTGTATAAGGCACAGAAGCAATGCATTAGAGCAATTTTCAAACATAATTATATAACTAAAATATAACTGTAAACCAATGTTCATTCATCTAAAACTGTTAACCCTGCCATAGAGCAGCGATAGCTCAGTGGGGAGACCAACATACTGCAATGCAGAGGGTCTCGAGTCCGAACCCACGCCGCGCACCTCTGACTTTCGGAAGTTATATGAGTTTTTGAAATTATGCGCGTATTGATTGACAATTATAGCATGCGGCTATCGGCTGCCATGAACATCTGTCATCATGGCAGTCGTTATTGGGGAAGTCGACACAAAAGATCCAACTGGATCGAAGTGTCGCCGGTCTGTACTGACTGGCTCCCACACAAGATAAGATAAGATAACCCTGCCATGTATTTATATAGGTATATGAAATCTGTGTATTTGTTGCCTTAAATAAGTCTTTGTTTAAATCACCTGTGAGTGAGCGCTATAAGAATAAGGTTTGTTCTCCTTCAAACAAAACTGATCAGTTTAGTGAAAGTGTTTTTTATATGGCTCCTCGCATTTATAATCCTCTCCCCAAAGAAATAATAAACTGTAGTAATGTAGGTAGATTAACAAATCTTTACTAAAACAATTTCTTATTAAAAAGTCGTATTATAACGTGACTGAATAACATAATGACAAAATTTAAGCCTCAGACATTACAAATTAATTTTATAAATTTCGACATGCTCTCATTAATTGAATTAGTACCTACTTATTAATGAATATTTTTATTTTTGACGTTCTCTAATAAACATTACAAATATTGAGCATTTCTGTAGCATTTTATTTTGACATTGGGATGAAACTATTATTTTAATGATAGCACTTATTATTAATAATTTATGACACGCCAAATAAAAAATGTTGCATGCTGCGTGGCTAAATATACAGTGTGTCCCGTCATGAACTAGCGATATTGTAAGTACCGATAAAACAACTATTTTAATACACAAATAAACTACAAAATCAAGTCCAAACTACTTATCAGCTATGTGGCAGCCATTTTGTTTTTTTTATTGAAATATTTTCTACGTGGACACAAAAACCATCATATCTCTCAAAATATAGGTCATACAGGAAATCGTATCGTAGCTTAGATTATACCCTGTCAATCTCGCAGAAAAACAAAATGGGTCATCGGGGCTATTTTTGCAATAATGTACATTGATTTGTTTATTCGTGTCAGTTTTTTCAAATATTTTAGATGGAATTTGGTTTTTTTCCAAAGATTTGATGGTGACAACTCTTTGATCAAGTTGTAAATGATAGACAATAGTATTGCCCTTCGAATAAGACTATTTTTATTCCAGTATGACCTATATTTTGAGAGATATGATGGCTTTTATGTCCACGTAGAAAATATTTCAATAAAAAAAAACAAAATGGCTGCCACATAGCTGATAAGTAGTTTGGACTTGATTTTGTAGTTTATTTGTGTATTAAAATAGTTGTTTTATCGGTACTTACAATATCGCTAGTTCATGACGGGACACACTGTAGAATAAATTTTCTGTAACACCTCTGTATCCCACCTATATTCGCATTAAATGATTATTATACTCTTTATTTAAATCGTTTCAATATATTTTCATTTTTAAATATACATAATATAAAAAATACGTTTAAAATATAAAATTTAAGGTACCACACCGACATCGGGAACAGGGTCCAAGCTGCCGGTGGTTAGGATTCCAGAGATAGGAACCTCCTCACAATGCGTGCCGTATCTAATAGCACTGCCTTTTGCATCAAACCCTTGATCCAAGCATCCAACGCGAGCCTCTTTAGATGGTGATCGAGGCTCTTGGCTATTAGACCATTGACAGATATGACTATCGACACAATGATTGCCGAATCCACATTCCACATGTTGTCGACATGTGGAATGTGGATTCGGCAATCAACCTCGCGAGCTAAATCGAGATATTTAATTTGTTTATCTTTTCCAGCTTTCGCGAGATTGCCGTCATGCCGAATGGTGACATCGATAATCATTGCGCGGCGCTCTGATCGATCAATCACCATAATAACAGGTTTGTTGGCCACAACAGTCCTGTCTGTGATGATCATAGATCGGAATAGGTAGAGCTGTTTTATGTACTTGCCATAGGTTAGAATAATGTGGATACTCCCCGAGTCCCGGGATTTGGTTTTTAAGTAGTAAAATCATAAAAAACCTATTCTCGCCTTCGGGACTAATGAAAGATTTCCTTTCTGACGGGTAAATATAAGAAGGACGGGATTAAGGATAGTATAATAAATAGATAAACTTGATTCATTAACCACATCTACATATTTTTTTACGTAACAATTTCTTATTCAAGAATAAACAATCATTTAAACATTTTTATTCTGAAGTTGTACAAAAACGTATTACAATACAAATTATTTGTTCCTCAGAAAATCAAAACATTATCATATAGAAAAATATGTATTTACAATAAAATCTTAATTAAAATAATCAATACGCTTCAACAATAATTCATTTATTTAAACAAAAAATGTCATTGGTCTGGTTCGTCTTCAGCTTCGCTAGAAGACTGAGTATGACCAGAGTTAAAATAAACCACCATTTTTTTTTAAATTATCTAATTTTAATCTATTTCTTTTTACATCTAACACCCATTTATATGTGGAAAACGAGCGTTCGACATCTGTTGATGTTAGTGAAGCGAATTTATATGAAAAAATTTCGTCATTCAAATCATTTTTCGATAATTTTCCTTCATATTCTCTGAGAATATCAATGTGAGGATTCCTATCCATAACTTTTTCAATTTCTTTTTTGATTCTATCAGAATTACATTCATTTAAAGCAGCTCTGACTTGATCAAAAGCCAAAAACGAGTCACTTAAGGCTAAATTTTGTTTCTGCAACTCTTTTAATGAAAATAAAATTATCTAATGATTTTCTATATATACTAATTGATTCCGTAAATTTTCCTTCTCTAGAATATTTTTCGCATTACGTGTTGCCATTGAATCAGAGCTGTTTAATCTAGAAATAACATTTATTATTTCTTCATAATATTTTGTATAATACGATGCAGCTTCGAGCCAAGTGCCCCATCTAGTTATCACTGGTTGTGAGGGAAGAGGTAAGTTAGGATACGTATCTTTCAATACTTTTATTCTGCGAGGAGCTTTCAAAAACATTTTTTCATTTTGGATTTTAGCATATCTACATCATGGTACTCTAACCGTATCTGTTCTGATACGCGATGAAGAGCGTGTGCCAAACAGGTGACATGTTTTAATTGAGGTAAAATAAATTTTAATTTACGGCCCGCAGACAACATGTATGCAACACTATCAGTACATAATATTAACACATTATCAACTTTTCTTTCAAAGTTGTCTTGCCAAATATTTTCCAAACACTCTATTACAAAATTTTAAATAGTTTGGCCATTAACCACCTCGAGCATTTTACAGGCAATTAAATAAGGTCGACCAGAAAAGTTTTCATTTAATGGCTTTACTAAGAAATGCACAATATAACGACCTAAAATGTCACTTGTCTCATCTAACGATATCCAAAGTATCTCATCTTTAACGTTTTCATAGATGGAGGCAATTTTATTTTTATAAAATTTGTCCAAATACACCTTTCGTAATAGCGACTCGTCAGGCACTTTTTTGTTATTTCAATTACAACAGCAAACACCACACATGTATTTTTGAAAAAATCTTTGAAGACATTATTTTTTAAATGCGACCAGGGGATGTTACAAAGAATTAAAAACTGAATAAGGTCAAAATAAAATTCTTCTTGAGGCTGTTTGTATGTTCCTCGATGTTGAGCACCTTCAATATGTCGATTAACATTAGATTTTTTTACTGATAAATGGCTTTCACACTTGGTGCAGTAAATAGTATAGCTGGCAGCGTCAAAAATCAGCTCAGGATAGTCACGTATCCACTTCTGAACTGTTTCAGGCTTGACAGAACTTGACGCCATGTTGAAGTACTTCACCTGAATCAAAATGTCGTTAAATTAGAAATGCTGAGTAGAGTCACATTGACACTTAGTGTTCGAAAAACAAAACTAGTAAAATATATATATTCCCAGTGCAAGTTTAAAAGTTAGTTAGTTAGTTTTAAAGTTTTTAATTTACGTTAAGAGAGGGTACGGTTAATCGCACACAAGTGGTACACTCAGTACAGTTCAATGATAGTTCATATGTGCACGAACTGCAAACATGTTAGTCTATAACTCCTGCACTTTACCGTATAGCTAATTAATACATTCTATTAATAAATTTCTAAGTTAATTTTGACACGTGCGTGACATACTTTAAAGTCAAGAAAATACTGGATTGGAATACATTAGTATTAATAAAGTTTAGCTAACAAGAAAAGGTTTTGTTTTGTGCGAATAACACTGTACTTTACTTTTTGTATATAAAATGTTTTTTATTGGTTCGACTTAGGACAAGCTTTTCGCTAAGCCCAAACAATTAATTTTTCTAATATTTCAAGGTAGAATAAGATTAATACATTAGTTTTATTCAATATTTTACTTAAAAAATAGAACTTACCAAATCAGTATCCAATAAAATAACTCCAAACGTCCAATCCAATAAGGTCAAATCAGAGTCCGTAAATCCTAGCCAAAGTCGTAGTAGCAAGAAGGTTCCAGAATCCAGTAAATAAGCCAGGGTCAGAAGATATTCACCATACAATAAAACACAACAGGAAGCAAACAAGCGCACTCTAAGAACCAAAGTAATCGAGTGAGACAACAAGTTACTGTTGGTAAAGAATTGAAGTCTAGTGGCGCAGAAAGAGACAAAAATAGATGCGTCACTCTAGCGACAGAAAGACCCCGCTATTGTTTTCTTTTGTTTCCATAATGCGGCGACATTACGCGTCTCAATAAAGCGGCAACGTCGCGCGCTTGGCAAAAAGTTTTATAGCGTGCTGTTGACGTAAAATTTACAACGTCGCTCATGCGCTTATTGACTTACATAAGCCATTTTTATACATATTGACAAAAAGAATGAAATTCAATAAAATCCCGTAGCATCAGTCGGAATCCCGTGGAATATCCATATTAACATCATTCATTACCTATTTAGTTTTATATGATTGTGGGTATAAGGTTTTAATAAAAATATAAATAATATTGTCTTTTGTTTACGCGAATATTATTCATTGAAATTAAACTCATATATACGGATTTTATCCCGTGACCATGGCTGCTGAAAAGCAACCTAAACGTCGGGTCGGGGAAAGTGTAAAACTGTAAAAAAAACACCTGTAACATATTAATAGTTTTAATAGCTTTAATAATTGTATTAGCTTAAAAATTAGTAAAATTCAATAGTAGTAGTAGTGTGCTAGTTTCAAAATTATGTAATAAATAAACAACGCGATAAAATCCGTATATGAGTTTAATTTCAATAAAAAGATAAAATAATTATATTTTATTTGAAAGTTATATAAATGCTTGTATAGTAATGCTGGTTCATTACTATACAAGCATTTATATAATTATAATTAAGTTAAAATAAATATTTTGAGGTAACTGAATATAATTGTATGTTCTACTATACTAAATGAGTAGTGCCTATATTGGGTAGGTCTTATTGTGTAGTGGCCTGCCGTTTCATACGCCGCGGCGGGCTGAAACCTCGGCGGGGTCGCGACCGCATGCGAAAGTGATTCGCGCGGCCCCGTCGATAGTGGTTTTGTCGTGGAACACCGTGGTAGGTTTAGTCGGTATTCCGGGAGGTACCTTATTCTTATTCCATCTTTCTTTTACCCCGGCGAGTCCATCATAACCCCTCCGCCTGCCCCCGCGGAGAGATATGCATCAATGCATACAAGGAAAAAAAAATGTTCTACTATACTGACGGCCTGGTGCCCATGTGAATAGACATACAAATTCCAAAAATTCTAATTATAGGATATAATTTTTTTATACTAGAATTAATTAATTATGACCCAAATAATTAGGAAACCCACTCAAACATTCTTCTGACACTTTTATAAATTCGGGTCCGAAAGGGTTAATATCTTCCAAGCTCTGTCTGGAGAAATTACTAATTTTGGCAACATGACGACAAACGCGCTCTAGGTAGGGCACTAACAAAATGATGTGATACTATTAGTAAGGCAGTGAACGGCATCATTGTAAACAATCCATCGGACAGATTGCCGAAATATCATAATATTGTGTCGCGATCCTCAAAAGTGGAAAACTAACAATGAAAAAAATTTACGTTTATTTCCTTCTCTCTCGGTTTCTTTTCCAAAAAGCGACACTCTTGTGTAACTGAATATTAAAAACATTAATTATTAGGCGAACTATAGATCGATGAACACAAAACTAAATATTAGTTGGGAACTTGGGAGGCGGTTGCTGCGTCTTCAGATAGGTGGTATGTTACTTTATAAAATATCATCCTCAAAATAATATCTATTCTCAAATAGCAACATTAGGTTGTCAATACTGACAACTAAAGGGTGCGTTCCACTTAGCGTTCACGACGCCTAAAATGCTCGTATAGCCGTTCCACATGACGACTACGATCGTTGTGGTCGCGGCGAAAACGTCACTCATGACGTCATTACTCACGCTCACGCAACGCTCACGATGACCCATGCTGAGAGGTGGGTCGTCGTGAGCGTTGCGAAATTTGGCGCCATTTTTTTAAATATAAAGTTGGTAACAAAGATGGCGACAATGAAAATTATTTTGAAACGATGAATACTTAGATAAGTAAGCATTTTATAATCTACATTTAATTCTACATTTTTTAAATTACTTTTTAATTCTTCATCAGAGTAACGATTAATTACATTATCTTACGTGGTCTAAGTTTCCGTTTTTCACGATCATGATTTTGTAATAATGGTATTCCACTCTTCATCTGAACTGGATGAACTAGTACTTTCTAAACCATTTGGATATTTGGTAGATCGTCGTAATACGCTCTACCAAATATCCAAGTGTCGCCGTAAAGACATTTTGAATATATTTGAATGTAAATTAATTAAATACTCCCACAAAATTATGAAATACTAGATTTTGCCTGCGGCTTCGCTCGCCTTAATGTAGATTTATGTTAAAATAGATTTTTAGTAGCCTATATGTTATTCCGATGAATAAACAATAATACTGTAAAGTTTCATCAAAATCCGTTCAGTAGTTTTTGCGTGAAAGACAAACATCCATCCATCCTCACAAATTGTCACATTATTAAATATTAGTAGAATATTCGATATACATTTTTTTAAATATAAATCCAATTAACCAATAATTATAAGAGTTTATTGGTCAGACTTAGGTACAAATTGTAACCTAATCTCTTTAAGCATTCGACTTTTTTTTTTCTAATTCACTCAATTTACATTCGCTTAAAACACTCCATTATCCATTCCACTTGAGTTTACAATGTAACGCTCGGAAGCAAGTGGAACGGGAAAAACCATGGTCGTAAGCGTGAGTGTTGTGAGCGCTAAGTGGAACGCACCCAAAGTTATATCTATCCAATTGTCATTGACACTTGACAGCTAGAACAAGAAGTCAAGAATCTTGACTTGTCAAGAAGTCTTATCTTATCAGTCGACTTCGTTTGTGATGTGTGCAAACAATTTAATTTAAATTTAAAAGGCCGTGTGGAAGATATTGTGCTTTAGTCTTATTCTGCCCTTCGTCTTAAACTCGCATTTAGTGAAAACAAAACTCAACTAGCAATATTCATGGTATCAAAGTTTTAGTTAAAAGTTGCACGAATTATATTTTACATTTGCATCGTTCATTGATTACAAGAAGTAATTATGACGTCGTTTGTGTCTCCTCGAGTTCTTTCTGTGCAAAGCCATGTGGTTCACGGCTACGTGGGTAATAAAAGTGCCGTATTTCCACTTCAGGTATGAATTTAATCTACATACTTACCTAATAGATTTTATTTACTTTCGAAATTATTTTACATGGCTCTTATCATCATACTAGTAGTAGATAATGTAGGTCTACGCATAGATATGCGCCCAGCTCAGTTTTTAAACTGTCTTATAGATATGAGACAGATTAAAATTGAGCTGATATTTTTAAAATTAATAAATACAGCACAGTCAAATCCTTGTTTAAAATCTGGAATTTTGCGCAAAGTGACATAGTCTGACTGTCTGCCTGTCAAGCATCTCAATCTTGAAGAAGATTGCATATAATGAATCTTGTGTTTTAAATATCTATGGCTTGTAATATAAGTAAGTAGGCATTGTGTTCTCAGTGTTGCATGGCCCTTGCGCTGGCATTCAGCATCTTTATATAAACAAGCAGATATAATAATAATTTCATACTTAATATATGTTTAAAATCAAAACATTCATTTAACTTTTAATTTAACCTTAAAATCTAAATTTAATTTATTTACTGTAATATGTACTAATAAGATGTTTATTAGTTAACCTTACAAAATGCAGTAGCACACCAGTGGCTGGACACAATAATTTATAAATTGTGTCTGGTATTCTACCATTTCACAGACTATTAGCAATGCTAGTGTTAATTTATGAGTTAAATAGCATTTTAGTCAAAATTTCCAACAATTACTAGCTCTTATTTAATATAAAGGTTACTTATTTCTAATGAAAGCCTTGACCTGCATTCTCTGTTGTCCAAAGTGTTATTGATCTTACTTATCTATTATTACTTATTGCATCATTTCTGAACAAGTCTGTTTAACACTAAAATTTATGGTGACAGTTTCAAAATTAACATTGATGGTCTTGTTTGGTCTACAACTTTAGCGCAAACAAATATGCTGGCCCAGTCCAGAAGCTGCACCAACTTTATATCAACCTGGCTTGTCTTACTAAAATACTTAATTTGTCCATTGTCTATAAACATTTTTTAAAAATCATTACCTCAATTTAAGTTAACAGGTTGGAACAGATTAAATAATATTGTAGTTATTTTAATCTAGTGCTGGCATGCTATAAATATGATTTGGTGAGCTCATCAACAACAAAAAAATTATATTAACTTGTCAAGTCTTAGTAACCTCAGACATAATAAAAAATGTATTGTCTTAGGCCGCCAGTGTGCCACTGCTATTCAATAGGTTAAAGAACTGCAATGGAACAAAATCCCCCCTGGCCTAGAAGTGAACAATAGAACTTTTTATCTTTAATATCTAATAGTCTTTTATACCTATTGTTTGCACAAAGATCTATCACAAGACTAAATTGCATACAATAATAACATTCATGTAGTTATTATATTAACTGCGATTGTATATGTCAACAATAGGTATATTATATTTTATTTATTAAACATTGTTTTATTAACTAAATATCAAATCATATTTACTGTTCTTGCCTCTCACCCTCTGCTTGTACAGTCGTAACCTTAGTAGTAACAAACTATATGCACACAAGTATATGACAAGAACCTACAGAACCCTAAGGTACTTTACAGCCCATTAGGGCTGATAGGCCTGTGGTAGGCAAAGGCCTCAGGGTATTAGCCCTTGCCTACCATATGATACTATGTGATGAATAAATAAATAGATAAATTCGCGATGCCTGCACCATGCGCCCTAAGGTAACTAGCCGAGAGCAGACACGGTGTCTAGGATAAGGATAGATAACCCACTAACCCACTGCCAGATGAATAGACTCACACAACAGATCATAGATGGTAAGGTATTGAGTCAAAGTCAGAATTAACAAAATGACTTATTTATTTTACTTTAATTATATCTTATATAGTAACCTTAATGTACACAAGTACATTGGCGTAAAATGCCTATGCAGCTGTCTTGAATCTCGGTCAAAGAATTTGTCGGCAACGCCCGACCTGTGAACCGTTCGATTTGTAGAATTGCAAAGTTGCAATTTATATTCCTAATCGAATACTGCTTAACGATAGACATTGGCATACTTGTATTACCTATGCATTACTTTCACCTTTCCAAAGGTATACAGCCACATCCATAAACCGTGTTTACCGCTTACTTTCAGATGGACCAATAGTTAGACTATTGTAGTCAAGCAATTTGTCTATCTGATATTAATAATTAAATGTATATAAGAATGAAGCGATAGCCTAGTAAGAAACGGTTCCACTACCACAGACCTCTTGAGGAGAGGAGAGGTCTTGAGTTCCATCCTAATGCGCGCATCTATGACCTTCCGAAGTGATGTGCGTATTAAATAGTTAATTATCGCTTGCTTTAACGGTGAATAAAAACATCACGAGGAAACCTGCATGTCTGAAAGTTCTCGATGATGTTCCCGAAGATATGTGAAGACTGCCAACCCGCACTAGGCCAGCGTGGTGGTCTATGACCTAACCCTTCTCACACTGAGAAGAGGCCCGTGCCCAGCAGTGGGACAGTTTAATACGGGGCTGATATTATAATTTATATATATATATATATATATATATATATATATATATATATATATAAAGCTGTTGTGTTTGGTTCTAGGTTCTTGGCTTTGAAGTAGACTTCATAAACACGGTGCAGTTTTCAACACATACAGGATACAATCATGTCAAGGGCAATGTCCTACAAAATGACGAAATGGACAGTCTAATTGAGGGACTGATATTGAATGAAGTTAACTATTACACACACTTCTTAACGGGATACTCGAGATCACCGGATTCTTTAAGAAAAATTGCAGATGTCATTAAAAAGTTGAGGCAAAAGAATCCTAACTTAGTGTATGGTAAGTCATAATAATATATTACCTTGTTGTTTAAGGAAAATGGCTGAAATGGAAAATCCCATCAATAATTCTGTAGTACTTAAATAAATATTAATGAGATTATAAATTTTACTTATTATTTCCTTGTAGAACATTGTTAAATGATGACGTGCATAAATACATATCATATTGAAGGAATAAGCAGTCCTAACTGCCTAACAAATAATGTAAATGCGAATGTGAGTTTGTTTGTTTGTTGCGCTTTCACGCCTCAACTACTCGACCGATCGTCATGAAATACACGTTGTCAGGAAAACAGAAAAGGACGCAGGGAACCTTTCATCCAGGAAAACGTACTGTTACTAACCAACCTACATTTAGCGGAGCGAAGCCGCAGGCAAAATCTAGACTATATTTACATAATAATCATGAATGATATTCGCGATGTTTGTTTTCGCCTCTTACGTTTGTATTCATTTATAAAACAATCACATATGAAGGTCTAAGGGTCAGTAAAGTTATTTAATACAATCAAGTTCAATTTATCACGTTAAGTTCCAGGTCTTTACTTTCGTTTTGTAATATCGCTTTCCAATTTGCTGATAACAAGTAATTTTATACAAATATACAGTATTATTATACATACTGTATAATAAATGCAAAGAAGACAGAATTGTTAATATTTAGGTCAGGAAGAGCTCCACAAAACGTCCCACCAGTTTGGATAGGAGGTCAGCGAGTCAAAGTAGTAGAGAGGTTTAAGTACCTTGGTCATATACTGACGTCAGACTTCAAAGACGATGCCGATATAGACAGGCAACGCAGAGCGCTGTCAGTAGTGGGCAATATGATAGCCAGGAGATTTTTTAAAGCCAACACTCAGACGAAGGTACATCTTTTTAGGACATATTGTCAGTGTTTCTACACGTGCCAACTCTGGACGCGTTACACGAAGAGGTCTCTGGATGGTATAAGTGTCCAGTACAATAACATCTTTAGACAGCTAATGGGTCTTGCGCCGCATTGTAGTGCGTCGGGTATGTTCGCAGAAGCTAGGCTGGATACGTTTAATGCCATCCAGAGAAAATGAATCGCTGGATTCATGTCGAGGGTTGGTTCGTGTACGAACAGTATTATCAAAAAGTTTTCTGAAAGACTGTATACTACCACAATGTACAATAAATGGTTACAGATTGCAGCGTAATAATTGTATCTAATAGCGTCATTTTTTGTAATAGTGTAGAGCGGTTATATACATATATTCATTGAAATTAAACTACTATATACGGATTTTATCGCGTTGTTTATTTATCACTGTATTACAAAATTTTGAAAATATTACTCTACTACTACTATTGATTTTATTTGACTAATTTATAAGCTAATAAAATTATTTAAACTATTAAATCTATTTATTTTTGGGTTTACACTTTCCCCGACGTTTCGGGTGCTTTTCAGCAGCCATGGTCACGGGGAGACGTGACCATGGCTGCTGAAAAGCACCCGAAACGTCGGGGAAAGTGTAAACCCAAAAATAAATAGATTTAATAGTTTAAATAATTTTATTAGCTTATAAATTAGTCAAATAAAATCAATAGTAGTAGTAGAGTAATATTTTCAAAATTTTGTAATACAGTGATAAATAAACAACGCGATAAAATCCGTATATAGTAGTTTAATTTCAATGAATAACATTCGCGTAAACAGAAGACAATATTATACATATATTCATTTTGTTTGTTATGTAACTTCATTTATTTTCTTTTTAATACTGTTTAATAGTGTCTTTTTATTTCTGTGTAAAATATGGAGTGCAAAGATTCCGAAATAAAGATTTATTATTATTATTATTAATAATCTAAGTATACCTACTAATAGGTATTATAAAGAGGAAAGATTTGATTTCTTGTTTGTTTGTTTGTAAGGATTTAACTCAAAAACTTCACAACCAATTTTAAACATGAAGTAACATAGGCTACATTTTATTAACCTCTTAAGTCTTCTTCGAAGAGGTTAATAAAACACTATGTGGGTCTGTGTGTCTGTCTGTTAGTGACAGGTATAGCTCCGGAACCACTGGACCGATTGAGTTGTAACTTGGTGTACAGACACCTTGGGGTCATCGCTCGGTCGAGTTTGAATTTGGGCCTTGTGAGTCAAAAGACTCCCGAGATATAGGGGTTGTATAAGGTCAGGGGATATCTACCTCCACCAACAGAGTGATTTGGAAGTCCAAGGGAGAGGCTTTTGCCCAGCAGTAAGACATTACAAAATACCTGATGAAAAAAAAAGGTCACATGAAGACAAAGAGGTTGAATCCATCGTTTTAATAAAAGTAGATACTGTTACAAACATAACCTAACCTACTTTTACGCGAGCGAAGCCGCGGGCAAAAGCTAGTAGGTTATATTAATGTAAGGTTATGTTGAAAAACGATGAAGGCTCGATGTTCTGTTACAAGTGAATTCTCAAGTCAGTCAGCACCTTAATTTTAGTAGGTATAGATATGCGAGCAAGTCGCGTGCAATATCTAGTACACACAGCGGCGCATCAACCTAGACTGTTTGGACTCTGAACTATTAGAAGTTGAACGCTGCGAATCGTGCGAGACAGTGCGTTATATTTTTGTTACGCTCTATCCTTACCATTACATCGACACCACTATGCACTGTCCCTTTCCGACAATTCTCTATTTTGTATGTAGCGTACTTATGCGTATATAGGGTGTCTAACTTGATGTGTAGCCGTGTGTACGATAAAAACTAACACAAATATTTTGTATCTACTCATCACAGTGACGTGAATACTCTTTATAGTATCCTTGTCAGCATTAGTTCTGTAAACTGCTATGTTGATCGAGGTACTGATAAGCGTGTCTATTATACTTACCTTTTGTTTGTACACTAGAATATAAACTGCATTCAGTCAGTAAGTCCTTACTAATTTTATAAATAAAACGTGAAATAGCAGTATTCCTACTATTGTTTAACAGGAATACTGCTATTTTACGTCGATATTCTGTGAGAGGGAATCCTTCCCCGGTCGAGCCGGCCCATTCATGCTGCAATCAGCGAGGCTCCACTTCTTAAGTAAAGCTATCCGTCTCAAGCACTACAAACTATCCGTCCTAAAATGTTATACTTACTACTAATTTAAGCCCGTGACGCGGGAAATTTGGTAGTAAGTACCTACCTTCGGAGTGTCACGCTTACCTAATATATATTTCTCATTCATGCATTTTTAGAAGGAATAAGGTAAACATAGCTTGACTCTCTCTCCGATCTTCCCACTATTTCTTGTTGCCATGTCAAGATGAAACATGTACCAGGTTTCAAGTTAAACGTCCAGCAATACAACTATGAAAATCGAATTCATCATTCAATATCAAGCAGTAGCTTTTGTATGATTCGCGTGTAATAGAATATGAAAATGAAACCCAATGTTTAAAGGTGTAATTTATTAGTTCCATACTGAATATACTTAATATTCCATTATTATTTTAAAACAAAAGTAAAAGAAATATATGATTGGGCAGCATTAATTGAATAACAACGATATTATGCATATCAACTATATTTAATAGTCTATAATAAAATACATAATTCTAAAATGTAACAGACCAATATAATGTACATAATATTTAGCATAATTTGGTATCAAAATCATTTTACATGGAAATCATTTTATAACCTTCTACATAGTAATTATAATTATACTTATCTTCTAATTTATGTTTGTCCGTCGCCTTTTGAATCTCAGAGAGCTCCGTACCAGTCAACGTCTCGATACAAAGTGAGTCAATCCGGTTGGAACATTCGTTTTTATAGGCGACGACAAACAAGTATGATTCAGGTCATTTTATTTAACTACCGACAAATATTGTTTACTGTATTTAATTATCAATGGATTATTATTTTATAAATGTTTACATACCAATATGAAATACATAGCTATATATACTAATTATATCTAACACGGCCATACTGACAATGCTTCGTCCTCGAAGTATTATTACTATACTATTATTTATAACACATTTTATCAATCAAAATATATTCTCTATTACATATTGACATAACTTAAATGTTTTCATCACTAAGTCATAATTAATTATTTTTTGTTGTTTTCATCTATTTGCATAGACATGGTGGTCCCCTTCAATTCGCTGTCATTGAGATAGACCACCACCAAACAAATAGGTAACAGCGAATGTTTGCCAACTACATAGACATGCCAGCCACATTCACCCGCTGCCAGTGAGATAGCTGACACCAAATAGAAGGCCGACCAGCGGTTATAGAATCCAATTGCCAACTACATAGACATGTCAATCACATTCACCCGCTGCCAGTGAGATAATTGACATCAAATAGAAGGCCGTCCAGCGGTACACATACTGATGAAAACACTGTACAGTACATAATCATTAAACAGTTATAATTTATAAGTCTTAAATATGTACCATTACTTTACATCTTACAATTCCATACACAAAGTTTACGTATACCTAAATGGCATTTTCAAAAGCAATGTTTTCGTCTATCCATTCTCCTGGCCAAAATCGTAATTTTTCTTTTGTCACATTAATTCCTTACATTACCTTGACCTTTGAGAGTGTAGCGATCATTGGGAAGGACTGAGAGAATTTCGTAAGGACCTTTAAATCTGGATTTTAATTTATCATTACGCCTTTGATCCTGACTAACATAGACCAAATCACCTATATTGTAATTTTTATTATTCCGCCTAACACAATCAAATCGTTGTTTAAATTTCTCTGCGTCTTTTTGTAGCCTCTGTTTGGCTAGTTCACGATCAGCTTGTACGTCAATATTGGGTTGCAAGTCCACATCATTAATAATTTCGTTTAAATGAGATTGGACTTCGGGTATATTTGCTTCTACACCAATTAGTAATCGCAATGGAGAAAAACCAGTAGATTTTTATACTGTGGTGTTTATTGATTGCTGTACTTTTGGCAGTACATTCGGCCACTCTGACGGCTCAATACACATAGTACTTAACATATTGACTATAGTTGCTACGTAACGTTCGACCTGACCATTACCTCTAGGCGTACCAGTTGCTATCATGTGAAATAGTTTCAAAATGCTTAACCTATATTGGTATATTATACCTATTATACCTTTTAGTACATACAACCTCGGCTCAGCATCAGGACTGATTTTATAATGCAATAAATTGTTTTTATTAAATATTGGTTACTATCCAAGTTACCGGCTTGCAATTGCGAAATTAGTGAGTTTCAAGGTCATTCGTTTGAGCAATTTTTTTTTTTACTAAATTCATAGGGCTAGCAAAAGGTGAATTACTTTAATTATATGTTTATTTAACAAACTTTGTATTATTTCTTTAACCTTCTCTCTTTCTATTGGGGTCAATTGGTATGGTCTATAGTAAACCACATCGTCTTTTTTCAATTTTATCTCTAACTCACCGGTTTGCATTACCAATTGCTTCTAAAACGGAAGGGTATTTATGAAAAATGGCTTTAATCTTATTCTGTAAACTGACGTCTAAGTGTGCTAATGCCTCTGAAAGTTCTGAAAATGTATCTATAGTACTAAACTTTTTTAAGGAATTGATTTCAAGGCTATGTTGCGGTATGTACTTTCGTACTAAACGAGAACCTAACGAATCTGTGACAATTTCATCATCGGGATGTTGAACGGCGTCCCTACCTATTAGAAGATCGTAAGGACAATCAGAGTCTATAACTATAAAAATATCTAATTCAATACACAATTCTACAAATTTAACTGGTACTTTTATTTTTGAAAACACATGTAAGTTACCCTTACCTATCCCACAAATATGAAAACTGCATGGAGTAATGTGACAACCAAGACGCTGTGCCATAGATTCTTTTATTATACTGCAATTAGCCCCAGTATCAATAAGTGATTTAATGAAAATATTATTAATAGATACCTCTGTTAATTTAAATTCGCACTTCCTAAAAAATTAACCTCTTTTTCGGTCATAGAAGTATTATCATTATTATTAGATTTCGGTTTATATCTACAAATAGCATCTACATGTCCGGGTTTTTTGCAATATGTACAAAATCGTTTAACAAAATCGCCAGGTCTTGGTTCTCGTGATTCTGGCTTGTTTGTTTGTGTATTACTCCGGACGTCCTTTGTATGGCACTGCGCCCTGGTATGCCCCAATTTGCCACATATATAACATTTCACTTTATTAGAACGAGTATCTATTCTAGGGCGTTTATGAAGACTAGAACCAGAAGGATCCTTAGAGTCCCTGCCTCTTTGCTCTGAAGATCGCTTCTTACTTTTTGTATATGAAGTAAACAGGGCTATAAGTTCAGATGTGGTTTTAACACTGCTGTTGAAAGACGCCATTCGTACATTTACGTCAGATATGCTACCATACACTAATTCAATCAACTGTAACTCGGTAAAAGCAATTCTTGTATTACGTAACAGCCTTATTTTTCTCTAGCATATTCACAATAAGAATCACATCACATGACTCGGAATTGTACAACACTGCCTTTTTGAAGTGTTTCTGCTGAATTTCTCTTTTCGGGATACAGGGCTGTTAACTCCTTACATAAATTTTCCCATGATCAACCCTCAGCAGGATCCCACAATAATGCAGACCCTTTTAGGGCCTTACCTGCCTTGGCAACTGTCGTAACGCTGCTCCATCCAAATTCTTTAGCGAGGGTCTCGATATTGCTGCACCATGACTTTGCACCCAGGTCGCTCGTAGTCGGGTCGAACATCGGCAGAGCAACGTCGTCATCTCGTCGCCAAGTGCCGGCAACAGCATCTTTAATCGCCTTAAGAAGTTTTTGTAAAGCAGGGAGATCCATTCTGAAATCACAATATTCATGTTAGAACAGTGAGCATAAGCCTATCCCACTTCTGATAATAGAATATGAAAATGAAACCCAATGTTTAAAGGTGTAATTTATTAGTTCCTGTTATGTCAAAATTCCCTCTTAGCGGTATACTAGGTACCTATCTGTACGTAGATATGCATTTGTTTACCCTCCCGTTTAGTTACAATAAATCGAGTATACAAGCCAGACGTGTTTTGCTTTAAAATTCACCTGCAACCGATTTTGAACCTTATCTCGTAAAGAACATGGTCCTTCGAGCCGGATACTTGACAGTGACTCGTAAAAACAGTTGGTTCAATAGAAAATCGGTGTAATTTCAGTGAATTAACGAATAATACTGATCAAAATGTGTTAAATTCGTTGGATAATTATGTTAGGCAAGTGAATTACGTAAAAAGAACTTTAAGGATTAAGACATTTCGGTGTTTTTAACAAAAAACTGTTTGCGGATTTGAAGTGTGATAATTCTACAAAGGACTAGTTATCGTGTAATCATAACGTTGAGTAGCTTAAGTAACTAAGACTGGACAGCATAATATTACAATAGTGAGCCGTCGTGAGATAGATACCTAAGTTTGGTGGACAATCCCGTGGTGCGCGGCGCTCGCTTACCCTACACATAAAAAGTTAACAATTGACTGGAACTTTCCTATAGTTACGTACATACTTTCGTGCTGTGTTTCGAGTGTTTTGACTATATTTGATAGACTTTTGATATTTAGTGGTGAAAGACTTTGATTACAATGGAAACAATCGAAAAAAGTATAGTTATTCAAGCAGATACGTTAGAAAAAGTGAGAAGGGCTTACGTTAACTACAAGAAGTCATCTAGGGAAAGATTAACAGCTGGTTATGTGAAGGGAAGAATAGATACACTGGAAATGTACTGGAAGGAGTTTAAGTCTGTACATGAGACGTTAATTTTATCGGTAGCCATGGAACAGCGTCCGCAGATAAATTATTTTGCTGAGCGCATGTGTGAAGAATTTGAAGAAGTTTATTACGCATATAAAGGCGAAATGATGTCTAAGTTAGAAAGTTTGGTTCCGATGAAATGTGAGTCTCAACAAATACCTACTCCTAACCCGTCTACTGGCGGTGAAGTAAAATTGCCACGAATTTCGATTCCGTTTTTCAATGGCAACTACACTGAATGGCAGTCGTTCCACGATCTATTTATGGCACTAGTGCATAACAATCAAACATTAAAAGATGTTCAAAAGCTACACTATTTGAAGGGCAGTTTATTAGGAGAAGCTGAAACATTATTACGTCAATTTTCGATAACTGCTGAAAATTACACAGAAGCTTGGTCAGTGCTGAAAAAACGCTACGCTAATAAGAGATACATCGCAAATTGTGTTTTTAAGAAATTCTTTACACAAAAATCGATATTACACGAATCGGCTGCAGCTTTAAAACAATTATTGGATACATCGGTAGAATGTATGAGTTCACTTAAACACCTAGGCTTACCTACGAATCATTGGGACGCAATCGTTAGTTATTCCATAGTATCAAAGTTGGATTCGAGCACGCATAAAGAGTGGGAAGAACTGATTAGCAGAGACGAAACGGATGACTTACCTAGTTTTGATAGATTAAAGTCGTTCTTGGAAAATAGATTTCGTACGCTCGAGATGGTCGAACCTGCAAAAAAGAGTTTCAACGCTGTGAAAACAAAGATGTTTCATGTTACCGCGCCGAGCGAAGTGAAGTGTGCATTCTGTAATGAAGATCACTATATCTATCAATGTAAACAGTTTTCCAAGCAACCAATAGATGACAGGTACAGTTTCGTGCAGAAAAATAGTCTCTGTTTCAATTGCCTAGTACCCAACCACAACGTGTTTAAGTGTAGACAAAAAACAACTTGCCAGATTTGCAAAAGAAAACACCATTCATTATTGCACCGAGACAAGAAACAAGCAAATGAAGAAACACACACGTCTGGAGAAACAACAAACAAGGAGAAGATACAAACCTTAGTCGCGGCGCACACGTCGAGTGTACCACAACAACTACAACCTGGTCAAGATATTTTGTTGGCGACAGCGCTGGTGCACGTCACATCCGAGTCGGGGCAGTCACACGTGCTTCGGGCGCTCTTGGACCAGGGATCAGAGGCTTCGTTCGTGACCGCGAGGGCGGTCGAGTTGTTAGGTTTGAGGAAATCTAAAGTCAGCGGAGTAGTCTCTGGGGTCGGTGAGGACAACCATATGTGTATAAAACATTTGGTAACGTTACATGTTACATCAAGGTACGATATTTCCTATTCTATCAGTGTGAGTGCTTATGTATTGAAGTCGTTAACCCGTCAGCTGCCAGCTAGGGAAATAAGAGGATTTATTTGGCCTCAGGTTAACGAAATGAATTTAGCTGACCCTACCTTTAGCAAGCCAGGTAGAATTGATATTCTTCTTGGTGCGGATGTTTTCAGCAAAATCATAGACGCAGGTTTATTGAAAGGTCCGGGCAACGTAGTTGCTCAAAAAACACACCTGGGTTGGATTTTGTCAGGGGGTACTAATCCATCACTTAATGTTTCACAGCACATCACTAGTCTGCATGTTACACGACAAGTAGAAGAAGACAACGACTTCCTGAAAAGGTTCTGGGAGGTAGAGAACGAGCTGTATGCGAAACAAAGCATGTGGACAAGAGAAGAAGAGAAATGCGAGGAAATATATCAACAAACAACAACTAGGGATGAAACTGGGAGGTATGTGGTACAGCTTCCTTTGAAAAAAAACATTGAATACACTGTAAGATCATGTGGAAATACAAAGCATCAGGCAGTAGGCAGGCTTGAGCAACTAGAGAGGAAGTTCTCAAGAAATGAGCAGCTGAAAGCAGAATACACAAAAGTGATACATGAGTACTTACAGTTAGGACACATGAAGAAGGTCGAGGCAGAAGATGAAGGTAATGTGATTTACCTTGCACATCATGCTGTTATCAGAGAGGACAAGGAGACGTCTAAGGTACGTGTAGTTTTTGATGGCTCAGCAAAGGGCTCCAACGGGTGCTCCTTAAACAACAGCATGATGGTAGGACCTACGATTCAACCCGACCTGCGTAGTCTGATATTTAGATGGAGATCTCACAAAATCTGTGTGGTTGGCGATATCATAAAGATGTATCGTCAAATAAGGATGGATGACACACACGCAGATTTACAGCGCATAGTATGGCGGGATAATGTATCTGAAAGAATAGATAGTTATAAGTTAATGACCGTTACATTTGGAACGGCAGCAGCCCCCCACCTTGCAGTACGAACCCTTCAACGCCTTGCTGATGATGAACAGGACAACTATCCTCGTGGAGCGGCGGTAGTAAGAAATTCCTTCTACATGGACGACCTTATGACAGGTCATGAAGATCTCGGCGAGTTGAAGGTAATCTGTAAAGAAATTGATCAGTTGTTAAAGACAGGTGGTTTCCAAATGCAAAAATGGTCTAGTAACTCTGAAGAACTCCTGAATGACTTGGCTGATACCACGAAGACTCCGGAACCTGTAAAAGAAAAGAAAGAAATTAAGTTAGATAAAGTTATTAAAATACTGGGACTTACCTGGGACAGGAAAGATGACACGTTTCACATCTCAGTTAACTTACCAGCAAGCAGGTTACCTGTAACAAAAAGAGTTATTTTATCAGATGTCGCTAGTTTATTCGATCCTTTTGGATGGCTCTCACCTGTTGTAATAACAGCTAAAATCATGATTCAGAAGTTATGGTTGTGTAATCTTGGGTGGGATGACGAATTGGCTACTGAGCTGGTCGACGAGTGGATGAGTTTCAGAGACGAACTTCATGAGCTGCAAACCGTTGAGATCCCGCGTTGAATAAAGACGTCATCACGCTGCAAGGAAGTGGAGCTGCATGGATTTTCGGACGCCTCAACTCTTGCTCTTGCAGCTGTTGTCTATGCCAGAGTTGTAGACGAGCATGATGAAGTTCATGTCACGATATTAGCCTCAAAGACAAAAGTAGCACCTCTGAAACAACTGACAGTCCCGAGATTGGAACTTTGTGCTGCAGTGATATTGGCAAAGCTGCTGCATGATATTTCTGATTTGTTGAATGTTCCCATGTGCAAAATCTATGCGTACACAGATTCAATGGTGGTCCTTTCCTGGCTCCAGTCACAACCCAGTCGTTGGCAGCTATTCGTTGGTAATAGAGTGTCAGAAATAATCCAGCAAATAAACAACGATCGATGGAGGCACGTTTTGTCTGAAGACAATCCTGCTGATCTCGCGTCCAGAGGCATAAGAGTAAGTGAGCTGACAAACAATGATCTTTGGTGGAGTGGCCCTAAGTGGCTAAAGATAAAGGATACAGAGATACTAAGACCAATTGAGATTCCAAGTACGGAATTAGAGATGAAGAAGACTTTTCACACTTTAATACAAGACACACCAATTTGGGAGAGATTTTCGTCATTAATTAGGATGAAAAGAGTAATAGCACACTGTAAGAGATTTTTAGACTATAAAAACAAAAGACGTGATATCTTGAGTGCTGCTGAATTGGATGAAGCTGAAGACTGCTGCGTGAGATATTATCAGCAATTGGTCTATGGCCAGGAGTTTGAAGATCTGAAAAAGAAAGGTAAAGTTAGAAACAAGAGTTCATTGATTAAACTTACGCCGTACATAGATGAAAAGAATTTGCTACGAGTTGGAGGAAGGTTAAGTAAAGCGGACTTACCTGAAAACTCTAAACACCCGATTATCATACCAAGCAAACAACATATTGCAAGGTTAATAATAGCGGATGCACACACCAAAACCTTACACGGGACGATCATGCAGATGATGACTTACATCAGGAGCAAGTACTGGATCATCGGTCTCAAATCTTCAGTTCGAGATTTTACTCGCAATTGCATTGTGTGTATAAAGAACAACGCACTTACAAGACAGCAGCTGATGGGTCAATTACCCACTCCGAGAGTCACTCAGAATCGCGCCTTTTATCAGAGTGGTGTGGATTTTGCAGGGCCGGTGCACCTGAGAACGTCTAAAGGCCGTGGTCATAACTCAACAAAGGGTTATATCTGTTTATTTGTCTGCATGTGCACTAAGGCCATTCATTTAGAGGCAGTGACAGGTCTGACATCTCGGGCATTCATCGCAGCCTTTAGGAGATTTGTCGCTCGCAGAGGACATTGTGCACAACTATGGAGCGACAACGGCACTAATTTTGTTGGTGCTAATAAGGAATTAAGAGATATGTGGTCAAGGAGCACCAGTAACGTTGCTAAAGAGATTGCTGAACTTTTAGCTAACGACGGCACCACATGGCATTTTGTGCCACCAAAGTCACCCAATTTTGGAGGTCTTTGGGAGAGTGGAGTTCGATCAGCTAAGCGCCATCTAGTGAGAGTCAATGGAACTACAAAATTGACATATGAGGAAATGTCAAGCTTACTTGCACAAGTTGAGGCATGTTTGAATTCCCGTCCTCTTTGTCAATTAGATGAAACTCTGGATACGCTTAACCCACTTACACCAGGACACTTTCTCGTCGGTGAACCTCTGATCAACGTTCCTGACATAAAGTATGAAAACAAAAAAGTGCATTTATTAACTCGCTGGCAACTTATCCAATCACAAATGCAAGATTTCTGGAGGAAATGGCATTCGGATTATTTAAATACACTCCAACAAAAACAGAAGTGGTATGATGTGGTACAGTCACCCTGTATAGGAGATATTGTTATTATAAAAGAACGTGATTTACCACCTACCAAGTGGTTGCTAGGCAAAATCACGGACTTACACGCCGGTCCTGACAATTTGGTACGTGTTGTTACGGTCAAGTGCAAGGGTGATCACATTCTTAAAAGGCCGTTATCCAAATTGATATAGTTACCTAAAACCGCAGATTAAAGTTAACATGTAATTAAAGAATAAGTCAAGATGGGCGGTCAAATTTATATTGTGTTTTAAATAAATATAATATTAAAAATAATGCTGGCTGACTGTACCTACTCAATACATAAGCACAACCATTGATATAGGAAATCATTAAATAACATTGTTAGTATTCATTCATACCATTAATAAACATACTTACCTATTAATTGTTGAGAACGGTCGTAGGTACTTATGTCGCGTCGTGTTATTTATGATGTACCGATTGGAAATAAACCTATAAAGTAAATTAATTACCTATACTTGTATAGTTACGAAATTTTATCTCAAATGTTTTGTTATTTACTTTATTAGTTGTTTACAAAGTACCTATATTAAAATGTCCACATAAAACATTTGTAAAAACCTTTGGTTAAGTATC